>CM023486.1:38742331-39075437 GCA_013339685.2 Hyalomma asiaticum
TGCCCTTTGAAGGCTACACCTCTCTTTCTTTTTAAATAAATGTTTTCTTCTCTCTCTCTCTCTCTCTCTCTCTCTCCGGCAGAAACCGTAGGCGACGCCCAAGTCGGGCCGTGAACGCTGTAACGCCAGTTCTTGGGCTCTCTGGACGGCCTGGAGTTGAATTTTGATGTCCGGGCTTTTGAGGGCTTCTTCCCATTCATGCTCACTGGAGAGAGGACCCTTTGGTAGCGCGGTACATTGCCATAGCATGTGCGAGAGGGAGCAATAAGGCTCTGGGCAGCCTGGGCAATCTGCCGGGATGTCTGAGTTGAAGTGTCTTAGCAGGCCTCGCGACGGATACGAATTAGTTTGTAGCATTCGAAACGCGGCCGCCCGCGCGCGTTCGAGTTAGCTGTATAGTGTAGTGTTTTTTTTCCTTGCTGTATTTCTTTTTTTGAGCACCTTGAATTAGGGTGGTGAGGTCCCGAGTTCAAATCCCAGCACTGGCGACAATCTTTTTCCAAGGCGCCAGACGTTCTCTTTACCAGGAAGCTTTGGCATGACAACAGCGTATACTACGCCGACACAGACTAGGCTATGCAATCTTCGCTTGAAAAAAGAGTTAATCCTGAGTTACTCTTTATACAGATGTATCCCAGAGGACAGGATAGGGTAAGAAAGGGATGCGCGCTATCTTGCCGTTTAGAAGTTCGTCAATCTTTACAGGCGCACAGACGAATACAAAAGCCAAGTTTCACAGTTAGGCAGCGCATTCACGTCACGAATACATTTCTCTTGCTGTTGTCATGTGCGCTTCTACGCTGAAGATTAACTGTTGTGCCCAACAGCGTCAGGGCGGGTCCGAACGTCCACGAATGCGTGCCCACATGTCTACATTACCTTTCAATAGTTGCATCATACGACGTTTTGACTGACCTATTCACGGATGCGCGGACACACTCATTCAAGCGGACGTAGTCGTCTTTAGACTCAACGGCAGTCGACATTCGAAAAGTATGCTCGAGTCTGGACAGGTACTTGCGGAAAAAACAAAACATAAAGCAAGACAAAAATGTCCCGTTCCCTCGTATTCGTCGGCGTCAGGGCATCGCACCTTTCTCTCTCTCACTCTTTCTCTTCCCTTTTTTTTCGTGGACTCGCGCCGGTCAGCTGGGATATCAACAGACAAGGACACAAAGGGAAGAAGGAAGGAGCTAACTGGAAACTGCCACGGAGTGGGGAATAATTAACGTCTGCTTACACTTTCAATGAAACATGGACGTAGAAAGAAGAGATGACAGCTGGTCTCGTCTCTTCTTTTACGTCCGTGTTTTCTTGCAGCGGTAAACATGTATGGCCGGAACCAACCAGGCCTATTTGAGATTCTTTTGAATACATATGGAGGTGAATGAAGAGTAGTTAGGAGTAATGTTATACTGCGCCATGCCTGCATATGGTAAATTAAGGCAGTCTGTGTGCCTACTAAGAAAAAGTGTCGGTAATCATGGACAGATAAATCAGAACCAATGTGTATTAAGACGCGCAACACTGGATTCAGATACATTATTAAATTGTAGCTGGCCTCCAGTAGAGTACAGGGCTTTCGCCACCCTTCTCCTTTGCTCTAGCCAAAATTACTCTCAATACTTTTAAGCCACATACACAGAGCTTGCCTGCATTTCTTCCTGCAAGTCCGCAAGTAACGCTGAATGCTAAAAATGAGAAGTAAGAAATGCCCCTCGAGCACTTGCTTAAAGGCCAACTCCGACGATTTTTTTAGCATGTCAAGGTAATCGCAATTCTATGTTCCTGAGGCACCCCTGTCGCACTCCTGATAGCAGAACTGCTCAGCAAAAGCGAAAGCAATTTTAAAATCGCAAAAGTACACGAAACCGAAACCGAAAGCTAACCAGCAGTGACGTCAAACCAGTTAGCCCTCCTTTTGCACGGTGCGACAGCGCATGCGTCGTTCCCCTGGTGGTAATGTTGCGAAAGCTAGCGGCACGCGCTGATCTGAAAGGCCTTGATATGGTACCGGTGAGCTTGTGTCGCTTTGCTTAAAATGACGTCAACACAAATTGTGGCCAATAATTGTAGAAGTCAGGTGGGCGGTTTGACATAATTAGTAAAACTTCAATTGCAGGCAATCTCCACATATCTCAAGCATGTAATATTGCACAAATGACAGAAGTGTGCCAAGGAACCTACCCAGCCAATTGTATTCAGATCTATTTCATGACCTCGAAAAATCGCTGGAGTTGGCGTTCATATAGTGGATGTCTGATGATGATCATGATTACGTATGCCGCCGCAGACAGACCCGGCATGGCACCCGACACCAACTCGCCCGTCGTCGAGCACGCGTCGGTCCAAGTGGTGGCACGCAGTCGTCTAGGAGCACACGGCATAATAATCTGCGGTGAGATGGCCGCCATAGACACAGCCGCACATTCACAGCAGCACCCTATGGCCAAGTACGTCGAGCTCAAGACCGTCACCATAATGACACATGAGCGCCAGCTTCACAACTTACGCAAGTACGACTATATTCTCTGTTCCACCTGTGTTGTGCGATGTGATGTCCAAAATCTCGCGTCTGGTGGCGCATCTCGGGCACCGGTATCTGGTCTGCGAAAGCAGTCAGCGAAAAAAATGACCTTCGAGATTAGTAGCTTTGCTTGCCTATGCCAGCAGATGATAGAGCACGTACTTAACAAGGAGGCTCCCTTCTTTTTAAAACATCATTACACATTGCATTATAGAAACTGCTCAAGAAAACACTAAATGTATGTAGCTGCAAACAATCTCTGGAACCCATGAGCAAAAGAAACGAGGCCTGACAGCATATCGAACAGTCCTGAGCGTCATCATTTGTACGAAACTCCGTGCTTTGGCAAAGGAGCCCTGAAACGCAAATTACGCACATTGCATTTACTGTACGTTTGCTTGATGTGACACTTAAACATGACCGTAGCCCCAAGTCAAAGCGTATTGTATTTTAATTTGCGCATGAAATCGGCTTCCGCGCCGACTGCGGCGTCGTACATCAACAGTTTCTTCGAGCGGATGTGACCTTGATCAGCTGGTTACGCCGTCGGTTCTGAATGGCCGGGAAGAGTCGGGAAATAAAAAAAAATGCATCCAACATGCTTACAATGTACTGACAATGAGCAATCTTAAAATGGAAACATGTTTTATAATTGCTAAAGCTACTAAAAGGCACCGATTTGTGCATTACAATTTCATTTTACGTGTAGCTAACACAAGGAGCGCTGTGCGGCCCACATGGTTGCTGTGGTAGGAATGCCACAGTGGTTAGCATGGTACCGCTACCGCAAGATGTAAGGCGCGTTTTAATTGGAAGCAGCGTGACACGTCATACGTGAGTGGAGTGCGAGAGGGGATGCCGATATCTGTCGTCGGAGTTTATTTTGAAATTGTAAGTTGAATAAGTTTACTTTGCCCGCGCCGATTTCGAAGATCCTTTTCCCCCTTACCTCAGGACAACACAAAGAACACGTTTCCATGCAAAACCCAGCGAGTAAAATTAGGTTTCAGGGTTCCTTTAATGGTTTATAGTATCGCATGGTCCTTAGTTATGTATACACGGCTCTCGCGGTATATCTTCCGACACTTGAGTCTAGCACAACCATTGCTTCAAAATCTGTACCATTCTAACCAGTGGGCACTCACGCTAGGACTAATTGGACGCCGCATATTCCCTTAATAAAAGCCGAGGGATGAAATTGATGGGCGCGTCGTGGTGTTGAAAGTGCCTGCCACATTATGTTTAATAAATGCAACATTAAATAGCATTTAATGCGCATGATGCTAGTGTGCATAAGTCTTGCATTACATTCGTGAAAAGCGTTATGTTATGCGGTACAGGAGTAATGTCCCAGTCAGTCGAAACGCGAATATTGTGTCCCATTCCCAATAGTACAGTTAAGTAAAACCTACTCGGCATGCTGTGTTCAGGCGGTGAGTGCGCGGATGTGTGTCCTGCTGCGACGCTATGGACTGCCGTTTTCTTTGTGCTGGGTTCAGACTTTCAGCGCACCGCCATCGCGACTCCTCTAACAGGGTCACCAAAGTGGCCGGTTAATCTCTGGACTACTGCCGAAAGACAGCCCGCACACGCGGGTTGTTTAGGATGTTCTTAAGCCTACCCTTTTACCGGTCTTGTCTGCCGTCGTCGTGGTGTGTTCACCAGTATCCCTGAAAACGACAGAGAGAACTAAATTTTATTTTGCTGACTTGCGCCCCGCGCGAGTCTTCCTTGGAAGGAAGCCTTCAGAAGCAAGTGGTACGCTTCGAGGCGGCCTTGCATCTGAGGCAAGCTACAGTCTCGCCGTCGAAGTGCCTGCATTGCAGAAAGAATGCAAATTCACGCTTGAACGAGGGAAAGATGAAGCAATAAGACAGTGGAGACAAGGACAAGGTGGCAGTAATACATTACTTTTACAAAGTAGCACAATATTTAAGGAAGATACGGCGACATTTCTGCCCATTCCGTCAAGTAGACTTGTCGAAACGTTGGCTCCAGTGACATTCCCTGACCTCCATCGTTTTAGGGGCGAAGCTCCTTAAGGTTTGGGTCTGTCCGTCCGTTGTTCCTAGTAGCGCGTTACCTTCAAAGGAATGAATGATGCTACGTGGGGGAGGCGCGCCCTCGGCGCGTGCCTCCCGGCGCGCGGGCTCTCTCACTCTTCCATCTGCTGTCTTGAGAGAGAGAGAGAGAGAGAGGGAAAGGCGCGCGTTGTCTATGGAAACGCTCTTTCTTCGATGCACGCGCGTCCGCCGCGGTGGTGTAGTGGTTACGGTACTCGGCTGCCACCCAAAAAACGCGGGTTCGATCCCGGCCGCGGCGGTCGCATTTTCGATGGAGGCGAAAATGCCAGAGGCCCGTGTACTGTGCGTTGTCAGTGCACGTTAAAGAACCCCAGGTGGTCTAAATTTCCGCAGCCCTCCACTACGGCCTTTCTCTCCTCTCTATCTCTTTCACTCCCTTTCCCCCACCTCCACGGACGCTTAGCCGTGCTCCCTACATGGGTTGCAGAAATTAGCGTCCTTTCCTAAACGAACCACAATCAATCAATCAATCAATCAATCAATCAATCTTCGATGCACGCGCTACCAGCTCGCAAAGAATGAGAACGCGCCCTCACCCGCCAGAGGCAAGCTTAACGCAGGCAGCGTCTTCTAGCGAGTTTCTTGATTGAAAAATACCGACTGCTCGCGCTGGAGAACCGTTCACCGGCCACCCATATATATATATATATATATATATATATATATATATATATATATATATGCACTGGATCTTGACTTGCAATGAAGTGCCGGTGGGAGATTTCACTTGTGCGTAGTTGAACCATAAGGATTCGTAGCGTGAGCGTTAACTAAATTAATCCGGAACTCAGCACGATCTACGATGAACCTCCGGAGCTTCGCCCACTCATCATCATTCACTCCGTGGATATGCTGTGAATTTTTACCGATCTGCTCATCAATTTATGCCTCCACTTTCCCCTGACCTTCTCCTCTAGTTTGGATGCCTTTGAAGTGTCACTAAGTGTCTGTACCTGTGTTACTGACATGCAGCTTACGGTGTTGCTGCATCCCACTACGCAAGCGCTGCCACATTCAGACGAGTTGTTCGTTCTTGTTACTATCGTCCCAACAATTTTGCTTGCAAGCGTGTTACCGAATAAGCCTTTTTATCAGTTACCCAACATAGTGTTATAGACGGTTTGACAAGTATATGCTCTACAAAGTACTCAATCATCATCATCCTGCCTACGCACACTTCAGGGCGAAGGCTACTTCCATATTATTTCCAATTAGACAAGTTCCGTGACAGATGAGGCTATTTTATTCCCACAAACTTCTTAAAGGTAGATTCAATCAAATTGTTTTGTTGGGATGATGGGCGAATACTTGAGATCTGCTAGGATATCGACGTCGTCTGGACCAACGCTTTTTATTCAGCGAGAAACTTAGGTAAATGCAGGACAAGCTTAGCGTCAGTAGAGCGGCATTGTGGCACCTTTGGCTTGTGACATCATCGAACTTCATAAAAGGAAATGTTACGGATACTTAAACTGTTAATAATGTAGTGAAGAATAGCAACGCTAGTCAGAGAGACAGGGTGCGCTACTTGCGGAGGAAGAAGACGTGGTGACCGTCGGTATAACCTCGAAATTGCCGCCTCAAATTATTTATTATGGTTCATTAGTATTATAAATAGTCTATCACTCTAACATTTCATTCTTCCTTACATTACCGATTCCTTACTCTTCCTTTGTTTTAGCTCACTTTTTTTTTTCCTTTTTTATATTAACCGCCGGCTTCATGGCCAATCCCCCGTAGTGGGCAAGAGCCAAATAACAAGGAGAAAAAAAAACAAAAAAAAAACGGACGGCTTGGTTGCTGCGCAAGTGGAGGCGATGACACAAAGGTGGGCGCGGGCACGTAGGTGTTCGCGACAGGGAAACTTCAAGGTGTCACTAGCGCTTCGGCGTAGGTAAGCGGAGCAGTCACAGGCAACGTAGAAACGGCTGCGGGAAGCGCTTCGGCAACTTGCTGCTGGACGACACGCTGCATCGGTGGCGGCAGCGTCGATGGAGCAGGTTCAGTGCATGGCATCAGCGACAGCTGGCGCGCAACTTCCTCTCGTACAAACTGTTTGAGCTCTAACATTAATGCAGAGCGGTCTTCCGCAAGACCAGCGGTCATCAGTGCCGAGACTGTTGGAGCAGGTGATGAACCGGCTCGACGAGTAGATCGACGCTGTTTCCAGAGCTCGTCATAGCTCTGACACAATTGAATGACGTCCGCGACTGTCTGCGGGTTCTTTGCGATGAGCATCTGGAACGCATCATCAGTAATACCTTTTAAGATGTGTTTTATCTTTTCTGCTTCTGACATGGACGGGTTCACGCGCCTGCAAAGGTTGAGCACATCTTCGATGTAGCAGGTGTAATTCTCACCACTTTGCTGAGCCCGACCTCGCAAGCTCTGTTCAGCGCGTAGCTTGCGAAGTTCCGGCCGACCGAAAAGTTCCACGAATGCCGTTCTGAAGGCAGACCAGGTGTTGAGGTCAGACTCGTGGTTATGAAACCACAGACTGGCTACTTCGGTCAAATAAAATATGACGTTAGTGAGCTTGTGGATATCGTCCCATTTGTTGACCTTGCTCACCCGATCGTATTCCTCGAGCCAGTCTTCAGCGTCCTTGTCATCGGCGCCACTGAAGAAAGGAGGGTCGCGTTGCCGAAGGGAGCCGGCACAGAGAATAGTTGGTGTTGTTGGCCTCATGGGAGAAGGCTGCTGCTCGTCGTCCGATGCCATGGTAGAGACTGGAGGAGGTAACGTACGGCTTCGTAGTTCCAGGGTTTCGAGACCCAGCACTTCCACCAATTGAAACAGGGCGTTTAGTCAAGGGTCTTGCTTGGCAAGATCGGCAGAAAACAGTCGCGACTGAAGCCTTGGCAATCGCGGAGGCAGCACGCGCGTTGAGCTCTCCGAACGATACATGTGTCATCTGTTATAATGCGGTGCTCGGCGACGGTAGTTTGGCCCAGTGTTGTGGAGTAGACGTCGAAAGAATTGGCGTGCTTTTTTAACAAATCAAGCAACTGTTGCGTCTGCGCAGCTGTCAGATCAGTGCTGACGATCGCTTTAAGGGCGGTGGCAGAAGAATATTCGTCAGGAGAAGGGTCCCCAGGACAGACTGGTCGAAGTGGCAAGGCGTATACAGGCTCCATATCGGCAACGAGCGCTACTGTTGTGTCTTGCGGAAGTAGAACTTTCTCTGGGGTTTCGTTGGTAACAGTGACTAGGGCAGATCCGCGGTGGAACCGAACAACGCCTGGCGAAAATGTTATGCCTTTACTAATGCAGTAGGAGGACGGGAACACCAAGACATCGCCATGGTCGATGTCAATGGACTTGAGGGCAACAACGTGGTGTCGTGCGGGGGTTAGTTCCGTATCCTGGGCTGCGATCAGGCGGGAGGGCTTGTGGAGTTCTTCACCAAGCATGTGGTCGGTTTCACTGAGGTGTACCACACGCTGTCCACAACAAATATCGGCAGACGCAGAGGAGAGAAAATCCCATCCCAAAATTAGTTGGTGGGAGCACTCGGACAGCACAGCTAATTCTATATGATGAACGATGTCGGCGAAGAAATGAGATAATTGCAGTGCATCAAAAAAGACGGAATAAGATCCTACTAACCCGTTTCTGTTCCGCTCATCGAAAGAAGACGGGAAGCTCCAGTCATGACTAACAAGACCCCAAACGCGGCGGTTGTCAGGGCCAGCGTGGTCGGCTTTCTCAACTGCGTCTTGTTGCGTTTCAAGATAAGGCGTCGGTGAAGCGCGCCATAGCCGCGGGCATCGGGGCTGCGAGATGACCTAGTGGGGAGCACGTGTTGCTTTCACGCCCAAGGTCGCGACCACCCAGCCCGAGACACCTGGGTGTCATTAGGAGACGGAGTCGACTTTCTGGCCCACCGAAAAGGTACCTGTTATCAACGTGGGGGAGGACAACCTTGCACGCGCACTTCGACCCCTGCTGTGCTCCGACTCCGAGGGAGCCTCGCCTCTGCCCGGCCGTCCCTCCTGTCTTGGAATGGCCCTGGGAGATGGGTTAGAAGGTTGCGACGGATGCGATAGGGAGAGACGAGAGACGGAGATCGGACAGCCAGGGTCTCGCCCGAGTTCGCTGTGCCGATAGTTGAGATGTAAATAAATGTTAAGTTTTCATTTTCAACTACTCGGAGTCGTACCTTCATCAGCAAGCCAAACTTGATCACCTACACGAACGGCCCACGCGCGACGCTATAGTCTCTACCTACAACGCCATAGGAACAGGTTTCTCCGAGGCTGCTGAAAATGGCGGCTGCTCAAGTGGCTAGCCAAACCCTTCTGTCCTGCCGGCTTCTTCCTTTAGCACAGTTGGCTGGACTGTCAGCCATTAAAGGGCAACTGTGGCTATTTTACAATGTCCACTGAAAAATGAAATGAAATTTTCAGTATATCTTCTCCTCGGTACTGCAATAATATATATGAAGCAGGCGGATGCAAGCCATTTATTTTTCTTCAAGTGAACATTAAGGATTTTCAGCGGACTCCAATGCGGACCGCTCTGTGTTCATGACATAATTACCTAGAACGCTGGCTACACGAGCAGGCAAAACGGTGATACTTCAGCGCTAAAATCGCCGCTGTCATGTTCAGAAAAGCTGACATAACTCAGTACAATGGCGGATGACCTCGCCACTGTCATTTTTTATGGCACCAGATCCCTATTTCTGATGGCGGGGAGGCTGTGACGTCATCGCATATGCTGCACAAAGTGGCTGCCCGTTTCGGCTTCGGTTTGGACGCATGGTTTATTAGGTTATTTAACACTGCTGGTTGAGTTTCTGAGCAAACTGAACCACCCTGGTCGCTACCGGACTGTCAGTACCATTGGAAAACAGCAATATCGGGATACGACGAAAAGACGGCCGGTATCCCGCTTTAATGGAGCAAAATGGTGAATGCATGCCACGAGGCGCTGGTACAAGGTGGATGGTTTCAGTAATTCGCACACTGACCACAAGAATACGATTTCCGTTCGAAGTAGGCGTTTTCTTCGAACGAAGACGCGCACTGCGACGTTTCTTAAATGATGCTTCTACAGTCCACGTCCACTTGATATTTCCAATTAGTATCCCCTCAATTTGAATCCCGTCTGCCTAGCTAAGTTTATGTCGCTCCGCATCACGTACGCTTGGCTTCTCTGTGTCTCCAGTCTGCTACACTTGGTAATTATTTGATATCTCGCCTTTCCTTACATGACCTGCTCCATGTCCATTTTCTTCCTTGCGATTTCTACAAATATCTCGTTAAGGTCCGTTTCTTCTCTGACCTGCTCTGTTCTTTCCTTAATCTCGCCTTCATATCTCATTATCTCCTTCATCTTCCCGTTTCCATTGTCCGATGCATCGTCCCCAATACAAATGAAAAAAACAAAAAAAAAAACGTTCCCCTAAGTTGATGGCTTCGTCGCGTGACAGTACTGCACCGCGGCGAAGCCAACTTTGTTGCTGTGCAACTTCGCCACATGACACTATGTGGCGAAGTTGCACTCTCAAAATGGGCACTCTCAAATAAACAAAACAGCTAGCTTTGCCGCACCAAACTAGTGCCGTGCGGTGAAGCGTAGTAAGAGAGGGAAGGAGCCACAAGCTGTCCCAGGACACAGTACTCCACAAGTGCAGGTGCTGCACTGTCAAGCAAAAAGTCTTGTTGCAATGTGTAGCTTTCTTGGGCATTAATTTTACTGTGCATTTCTGCCCTATCCGCACAACACTGCCTCTGTTGGTCTATGTACTACAGGTAAATCCCGTCGTATGTTGGGCTATGTAGTAGCCCGCACGCCTTGCTACCGCCTCTCCCCCATTCTGCCACTGCAAGGAGTCCCTTGTCACTTCTACCGGTAAGGGGTCTCCACTAGAGCACTGCACGGGCCCGGGCCGGCCCGAAAGCCCGGGCCGGGTCGGGCCGGGTAAGTAATTGTTAAATCGGACCCGGGCCGGGCTCGGGCCCATGAGCTTCGGGCCCGGGCCGGGCCCGGGCCTGGGTCAGGCCCGAATCAGGCCCGGTTCTCATACGTGTCGGTAATGGCGCATGTATGCTTTTTGGTTTTGTTGTTTCTTGGGATTTAACGTCCCGAACCTAGTCAGGCTATGTGAGACGCCGTAGTGGAGGTCTCCGGGCAATTTAGACCACCTGAAGTGCATTAGCGTGCACTGAAATCGCACGATACAAGAAGTCTAGCATTTTGCCTCCATCAGTATGTTACATGTAATATCAGGAAACTGCCTCATATAAATTCCCGCCATTATATTAAGTGAAATACGTTATTGCGTACCATGTATCGAAAGAACTGGTAGTCAGGCAGCACTGCGAGAAGTGCGAAGCAACGGTACACTGCCCAGATTAGTGCATATAAGATGCACTCATGGGTATCATGGGAAACATTTCGAGCATGCAGCTACGCTCCCATGCCCGCCTCGCCTGCTTCCGCCTTCGCGACTTTGTAGACTGGTCAACGGGGCTAGTAAGTCATTAAGGAGCTGTTTTTCCTGCAGTTTAAGCGCAAGAAGAGAAGTGACTCTTGTCACAGGGTCGCCGATCCACGCAGATGTTGCTGATTTTTGTGCTAGCAAGGCAGTTGCAAATATTTATGATTTGGCAATTAGAGAGTCAGAACTAGAATTTAACTCGGATTCTCATCACATCGAGTGTGTATTTGCTGATTCTCACGGCCACCTTTGTCTTCGTCACACTTCGTCAGTAATTCATAAGTTTCGTCATTCGTCGGAGCACAAGTGTTCTCATGGCGCTCAAAAATGTGGACGCGCTCGCGAGACAGAAGTGAGCAAGCTCCTAAGGAACGTGATAACCAATATGATTTACTGCAGTGCACTTTGTAACAGGCGTGTGTATTGGCACCCTTTACCGCACAAATATCTAAGGGCTCCAGAGACAACCCGTGTGGACGAATTTTTCATCCCTTCAAGCTTCCATCTGCCTTCGAACTTCTGCCGCTATTAGATTTTAGCGGTTAAGTAACACACATCAAAACGGGAGACATGAACCCCTCCTCTAGTAAAAAAAAAAAAAAAAAAAAACGTATGGCAGCTCCGCTGCTGTGAAACCTCAGGACGTGCGTAGCACGGGCACCAGCGATTCCCGTTCGTAGAGTTCCCACTGCTCCGTGGACCAAAGCGTCAATGACCTCAATGTTTGTGGTAAGCAAGTAGTGTTTCCCCGGTACGAGTAGAATTTGTTAGCCAGATTCGCTAAGTTGGTGTGCGGCATGTGCGCTACTTTTTCGTTTACTTTTATCGGCTGCGGTATCACCGTCGCGTGTTAAGTGTACCACGATCCAAAATCGTGGCGCGGGTAGCTCGGTTGCTAACATAAGTTGATTAGTGGGTAATACAGGTTTTGCGGAAGCTATATACAGAGGCACAGACTAAGTATTCTGTGCCGCACTTGAGATGCTTGACACCATGTTGAAACAAAAGCAGAAGGGCCCAAGTTCATTCATCTGATGGAACACATAACTTATTTTATTGACGGAGCAGTTGACACCTTCTGGAATGAAGCCTATAGTAGTGAAGCAATAGAATATGCGAGATCTGCGTGAAATGTCCTTCCACGTGGGCGCTAGCCCTTCTCAGAAGTTTGCTTTTCCTCTACTTTCCGCCTTTTCCTGCCCATCGTAGTCACCGCTTTTTCCTTTCTGGCACACGTCGCCTCCACCGTCACAGCCGCCAGCTGCAAGACTACAACCACGACTGCGAGCCACAGACAGTCAGACTTCGCTCCCCTGTTCGCACCGAGGTCTCTGGCCCTCGGCGGCAACCAACTCTCCCAATTGCAGTCATTGCATGGGATCACGCTCCGGACACCAGACCCCCCGCGTTCGACGTGGAGCGCTTAAGAAGCCAGCGGCTAGTTCATTTGGGCGCACTAATAAGCAGTTATTTCGGAAGCCCTTAGTCCGGTCTTGATTTAAAGTATAACACTTTCAAAGACCGAGGACGGTCACACAAAGGCGACGAGATAGGCATCTAAAGCGAATAGCGAGGACGGTATGTCGCTCGCTAACGTGTGTGGCTTGCTTTGACAGATCTATGGCACTGCGGTGGCGGTGGTTCGGCGAACAAAGGTGCGGGAGAGGTACTCCCTTCTTTGTAGCACGAAAATGTAGCGTACGTTGGAGACAGTTGACTACTGAGAAGTCGAAACGACCGGTTTAATAATGCTACTCAGCCTGGCGAATCCTCCCAGGAGTAGTTAGAGCGCATTTTTTTCTCCCTCTCGTTGCATTGCGCAATAAACGAATTTTGCAGGATAAGTTCTGCGCTATTTACTCAATAGTCCCAGCAATTATAGTAGAGCCAGTTATAAATGTCCGCCGTTTTCCACTTTATGTTGGCGTTGTATGGTGTAGTCGTTCTTTGAAAAGAAATAAGAACATTGTACCGTTAGCACTGCGTGCATGAGACAGCCAGCTATGCCTCCTCATATAACTCCCCGCAGTTCTTTCGCTAAAGTGTTACAGGTATAATTAACCGAAGGTAAACACAGTACCAGTGTGAATCGTGACACTGTCATATGTTTTCACAACACTCTCCGGAAACTATCTTGAGTCCGGCTGGTATCTTCACTATAGGAGAAGATTGGACAGTGCCTTGTTTATGCTCAAAGAATAATTGGTTGAATTGGGCCGGGCCGGGCCTAAACCTTTCGGGCCCGGGCCGGGTACGGGCCGTATTTAAAAACACCGGGCCGGGCTCGGGCGGGCCGGAGCTCGGCGTTTTCGGGCCGGGCCGGGCCCGGGCCGGAAAAAGCCGGCCCGTGCAGTGTTCTAGTCTCCACACATCCATGTCTGACAACCACTGCTGTAAGTGCTGAAGGCATAATAAATTGAAATTTCATACAATGTTCTTTGTATTGTTATGAGAGCCGTAGCGAACACCAGGCAGGCACTGGCAGACGTAGCCAGGGATGGCCAGCTCTACGTAATCCTAAATGATATTTAGCCAACATTATCTAGCGCCATACAACTACTTCAACGCTAGCTGACAGTTAGCCGCTAATAACCTAAGTACTATAGAAACGACTTCATCCCATCTCAGTAAACATCAGTGAAAGCGTCCGGGATCGTTACGCTTAGTTGATATCTGATTACTACCGTGCAGCAAGCGTAACACATAAGAATACTGCACTGAATCTCCTGCCCTGTTAAAGGGCGACTCCGGAAATTACTCGATGTCCACTGATCTTAACAAATTTTTTGCACAGAAGTGTTTTTTGCCGGGGTTCACCAAGAAATATGCGACGTGCTCCCGTAACGGAAGTAGTTGTCTGAAGAATAAACACTTACTTGAGATTGAAAAAGTTCTACTCGCTCTGATTCGAACCCACAACCAGACAGCCCGCAACGGTTGCAACTGGATGCGCTAACGACCACACCACCACCGAACTTCCAGTACGAGGGAAAAACCGGGCCTTATATGTTTACCACTCCGCTTTGCGATTTGCATCTAATTGGCGTCCGGTTCAAGCAAAGCTATTTAGTACGCAAAATTGCTCTTAAATTAACATCGCCTCCCTTTCACTGAACTCATATATATATATATATATATATATATATATATATATATATATATATATATATATATATATATATATATATATATATATATTACTATGGCGAGACAACAATGTACGACGATCATGGGTGACGCGTTCTAAGAACATGAAAGTAGTGACATGCATGTCATGGGCCGCATGATTTACACGCCACTCGTTTCCTTAAAGGGATGTGTACCAAAATTGCTATGGCACAACACGACTGCTAACGTAAATCACAGGTCATAACATTAGAACCATGACATGCGTGTCATGAGCCGCATGGTTTACATGCCACAGGCTTGGTGCTGTTGCGGCCGTTTCGTTAACTTCATATGTACCAAAATCGGTGTAGCGAGACAACGATGCATATCCATTTTACGTCCCGGGTGCGTGCTTCGCATTTGCTTGATTCCCACTGCACGTGGGATCTGCCGCTATTTTTTTTTATTTTTTTGGCTGTCAAGTTCAGAAAAGCTGGCATACCTCGACGCTTTCCTTTTCCTCCCGCCAGCTCCATATTTCTGACGGCTGGAAGGTTGTGACGTCATCGAGTACGCTGCATGATATGGCTGCCGGTATCGGTTTCCGTTTGAACACATCGTTCTTTCGCTCAGTTAATGTTACTGGTGCGTGTATATGAGCAAATTTAACCAACCCGCCTGTTACGAGACTGTATCCTATCATTTGAAAAGACCAATATCAAATTATGCTGGAAAAAAAAAGCTGCGTAGTTCTGCTTTAACCGAAGTAAAATAAAAATCATGTTAGATATTCTTGTCAAATATTTTAACGCACTAACACGCTTCAGTCGGAGCGGGTCTATCAAACGCCATGCATATCCTCTCGCACAGAGCATACAGAAGAGCCACTTAACGAGGAAGCCGCCCCCATCCGCGACGTGGAGAGGACGAGAGGATGGGCTGAAACAGCGCCTTCTGTTTCTAGTAGGCGTTGGCTGAGGCGTAGTGTTTCTCGCATTTACCTAGAGGGAAATGTTGCTCAACTGTCTATGTGAGTTAGGTGCCGTTTCCTTCATCGTCCCGACCACGTGACACCATTGTGCGCTCGGCCACCATTACTTCTGCATGCAAAAGTGCTTTGGTGAGCTAACATACTTGATATAAAACGTAAGCGTAAAGCGTATACTTCGTGAGCCAACGTAAATATCCGTATAATAAATATGCATTGGTTCTTGAAGCTAAGCTTGCATTGCCTCGCAAGTGTGGGCGTCGGTGGTGTCTGAAGCAATAACCGTGAAAGTATTGCGGACTTTTTTTCTTCCTTTGCGCTCGCGCCTACGTCGGATCGTGACACACTTCTTTAACGAAGAACGAGCAAGACAAATAAAGAGAGAGCATAAAAAATAGATAAAGGAAGAGGGCGAGACTGAGCGAAAGAGTGAGAGAGAAACAGAGAGCGAGAAAGAGGAAAAGAGAGAAAGGAACAAAATAGAAATTGAAGAATAAAAAAAGGGAAGGAGAACGAAAGAAAAAGGTAGGCTTCCGCGAAGCTCTACTTGTCGCATTTTCCCATGAGGGGAACGTCTCCTGGATTTTTGTCTCTTTTATGCGTAGCGCCTTCACACTACAATGCGCGCTTATATTGGGGGTATTGTGAATAAATCGCTGAATAGGTTCGCACGCAATAGCCAGCGTAAGCCGACGCAAGCGTGCACGCAGCGAACCTTAATCAATGCGGCGAGTAACTCGCTGACCATCGTTGGTATTGAGGCCATGATCCAGTTATTGTATCGGATGGTAATAAAGATGTCCACGTAGCGCGGAAAACGACGTTGTTCTTTTTGTACTGCGCAGGAACAAACTGTGGAAGTGGTGGTCCCAGTCGTACGTCATGGGACTGAAGCGAGTGATATGCGGCTGCCGCGACAGGCAGGGCTTCGTACGCAGCCTCATGGAGTTCAACGTGGACACAATGCACGAACCCTGCGAGCGGGTTGGTGCTCTCTTATTTCTTTATATTCGACTTCTTTATATATCTTTCGCTTTGTATATAAATCATTTTTATATTTATATATTTAGTATTGTGTATTCTTATTCCTATTGTGTAGACGGAGAATATCTAAACAATTTAAGATTTGCAGACGACGTTGTGCTCTTTAGCAATGATGGTGACGAATTACAAAACATGATTGATGACCTAAACAGGGAAATCATTAAAATTGGATTAAAATGAATAGGCAAAAGACTAAAGTTATGCTCAATAGCTTAGCTAAGGAACAGGAATTTAAAATCAACAATGAACCCTTACAATGTGTAAATGAATATGTATATCTGGGACAGTTAATATCAGGAACTCCTACCCAGGAAAACGAAATTCTCCGTAGAATAAGGCTGGGCTGGAGCGCATTCGGAAGGCATTACGAAATCATGACCGGAAACTTACCGCTCTCATTAAAGCGAAAAGTATTCAATCACTGCATTCTCCCAGTACTAACGTACGGTGCAGAAACATGGAGAATAACGAAAAAACTAGAGATGAAACTAAGAAGCACGCAACCTGCAATGGAAAGAAAAATGATAGGGGTAACGCTAAGAGATAAAAAACGAGCCGAATGGATCAGAGAACAGACAGGAGTAGCCAATATTATCTTATCAATTAAAAGAAAGAAGTGGACCTGGGCAGGACATGTCATGAGGAGGAAGGATAACAGGTGGACAGTAAGAACGACGGAATGGATACCACGAGAGGGAAAACGCAACAGAGGTAGGCAAAAGGTTAGATGGAGCGATGAAATTAAAACGTTTGCGGGCATAAAGTGGAACCAACTCGCTCAGGATAGGGTGGGTTGGAAATCGTTGGGAGAGGCCTTCGTCCTGCAGTGGACCTAAACAGGCTGATGATGATGATGATGATGATGATGATGATTGTGTATTCTTATTTTGATGAACTGTTATTTTCATTTTGGTTCGACATGCACGCCGAAGTCAGGCCCTTCCTTGAATATGGTGTCCGGTCCTCTGTCGAGCTGCAGACCGCGGCTTTTAACCCTGTCAACCACCAAATTTGTTTTGGAAATAAAGAATTTTAATTTTAATCCTAACAGCAGCGCGCCGCCATTTGTGAAGGGCGGCCCTGTTGTGTCCGTAGCTCGGAGATGGCTTTGTTGTTACGGCACCGCGATTGCGTTCACTGTAGTTCTTTAATACGCGGGAGGAAGACAATGTAGACAAAAAGTTCTAACACCTAACACGTCTCCGTATTAAGTACTAACATATATATGTAAAGCATGGTAAGTACCCTTCAACGAACAATATCTATAACATATTCCAATGTTAGGGCACGGAGAAAGAATTTCCCGATCTCCGTGTGGGACGTCTGCATAGCTTTATGCCACTATAAGAGTGCCTTCAATCTGATAAAATGATTCACCTTTGGCCAGGGTGACTAGGACACTGACACTTGTTTCAGCAGAAAAAAGAGAAAGAAAGAAAAGGTGGTAGTATTGACCATTCAACGTTCTTGGATTCGTTGGAGGGCTTTAGTAGAGCATTTGTTACGCAATAGATTTTTTTCTTGCCGGTGTAGACCAAACAGAAATAAAAGCCCATTAGCATGGGCAAATAAGATATTTATAATTTCACAGCTACACACTTATTGCTGTAGATTCAGCGAGAATTCTCCACCTCGTTAATTTGCACAGAGCAGTTTGTCATTACTAAAATTTTGAGTGCAATTGTAGAACGGTACTTCAACTGACTACAAATCAGATAGTCCAAAGCCTGTAGTGTAGCAATGTCGATACACAGAAGAGGCTCTATTATGACGTCACGTCGTCTGGCGACCGTCACGACGCCACCATAGTAGCAAAGCTATAGACTTCGATTGTAGACTCCTGTAGTATATGCATTACTATTATTTTCTGGTCGCATATACAGCACGAGGTCTGTCCCTGTATGTGCCCGCTTTGATCAGCGAAGTGAGCGCTCAGGTGAGATGTGCATGGCACATTAAATTCAGACCTGCAAAGAGGCCATGACACAGTGCTCCTACAATTGTCAATTTCTCAGTGCAACCGACGTCAGAGGTCCCAGTTGCCGGTTTAAAGAACTCTCAGACTAATTGTGCCTCTGAGGGAGTAAGCACCATGGGTATGTTGCTAGCTGGTTTAAGGAAGTGAATGTTTAGAAGGGGAAGTCATGTTGCGCTCACTGACCACCGATAACATATGTACCATATAATAGGTCACCTCATTCGTTAGGTATTTCAAAAGAATGTATGTTAATCAATTATGAACCAACGTGCACAATTCCATGTTCTAGTCGTTCCGTCATAATAATAAATTTCAATGATGCATCGTCACGACGCGCAGGCTTTCCTTCGCAGAGGTGAGGTGATGTCTGTGAGGTGTGTGAAGAAGTCGCGGTCACTGACCAAGTCAAGGTGAAAACGCAGAGACGATTTGCGGCCCGAACGGGCGTGTTTAAAGAATTAGTTCGGGAGCCGAAACGCCCCTGTGCTTTAAGCATCACTTCGTCGGTGAACGCAATTTCTTCTTCATAATGTTACCTGATCAGACGAACTTTCATCGGACTCTAAGACTACAAGTCCATCTATATTGTGCAGTCCTCCCACCAACAGCCTCCACTCTTCTTGCATAAAATGAGATAATGACGAGCCGTTGCTGCATCGTTTCCTTTGATACTCTAACATACCTCACTGAACCTGTTATTTGACACTGCACCAAATGGTGCAGTAAAGGTACTGCCCGATTCCACTAGTAGTTCCGTCACTTGAGCGGTAAACAGCAGAGTCACGTATTAGAAAAGAAGCAAAAAAGCATAAGGGCGCATGGCGGCCACGATGTACATCCAGCTAATGCAAGCGCTTCCTGTGTTTACAGGATGTCAAATCGTGGGTTTCGAGGTCAAGCACTCCAAGGTCAAGCCGTGAAATTAGAATTGCAAGTGAGAACTTTTGTATGAAAGACTTTTTTGTGGTAGCCCTGAAAGTATATTATAGCCTATATGTTTCAACGTCTAATAAAGCCCTGCAACACACGGTCAATGCGATTAGGTATATATACGGCAGTAGCTGTGTAAAGCTCCTGAATAATAATAGAAAAAATGAGCTTACGATTAAAAGCAGGAGCATCCAAAAAAGCCAGAGGACACATGTAAGAAGTGATCTTGCTTTCTTTAAGGCCTAGGCGCTTATGTTATGCGTATATTAATAAGAGGCACGCATTCTGCCAGTTTGCAGCACACTCAACGCAGTTAGCGTAGCCAACTGTGGGAATGTTCCCAGTGAAGGATGGAAATTTTTGTTTTTCTCGGTCGTCTGCTCAACAATAAAGTTTATTCTCTCTCTCTCTCTCTCGGTCTAACGGCTTGCAGAGAAGCCGGTTAACATAATGGTTAACGTTTTGCGTTGGGTGGTTACATCAGTCAGGGGGGCGTTCCAGAACCGATAATAAGTAACTATAGCGCCAAGACAGTGCAGCGAAGCTCTTCATAAATCCATCGAGTCAAAACCTTCAGCGTCGACTGCATAATTCTCGCTTGGATGGCGTATATTTCCCACTAATCGTTCACGATGCGGTATGGCAAATAATTCTAGTTCACCGTGCGCTTGATGTGCCTAGGAGGGGCGAAATGTCGGGGTCCTTGAGTGTGCAGGAACACCGGATGGAGCTGGCGCCCGTGCCATGGCGGAGCGAGTTCAACAACAGCAATAATAGTACAAAGAGAGGCGGGCCTATTGGCTGCACCAGTATTGACGCCATCGCTCTCTGTCGCAGCCGAGATAGAGCGAAGTTTCTTTCCGACAGTACGACAAGGAAATGGGTAGGCCACGCGTCATTCGTATTCTCGAGAAGCAGGAGAAGCAGGGAGCTCACCGTGAGCGGCCGCGGCGAGCAGCATCGGGAACGAGTTCGTCTTCGTCCGGGACAACTCCACCGAGGAAGATCGGGTACCCAACCCGGATTGTGTGCGGCAGTGGTGGGCGTGAGTTCGTCTTATGAAGACACCGAGCACAATCGCGACTTGGGACGGAAGCTCCTACTCCAGGCCGATTCTTCGAGAGAGCGCCAGAGCGTTCCAGTTACGCTGGTTAACCATGTGCGCGGAGTTAGGGTATACTGAAGCGGAATGAGATGAAGCGGCGACTGAAGGATTCAAGTTTAGATTTAGTAGGGTCTAGGGTAGTTCGTCAGTAGCAGGCCAATTTAGTGTGCGGTAAATGTACTGGTAGGCGCAGTATTGTCTGATGGATTTGTAATGGCCCTAGAGATCGCAGAATTAAGAGCAAACGCTGGACTGTCAATACCTGAAGACATGGTATGACTAACAGGTGACCGATTGCAGAATCTTTTGGTAAACCAGGCGAACTGAAGCTGCGTGGAGTGGCTATAACACGATCAAAAGGTGTATTTGAAGGCGTGAGTTTGAGCGGCATAACATCAACCACTGCTGCTTAGCTTTTCTAAGTGCGTTTTGCGAAGACAAGTTACGAAAATGGTTGAACAACACGAAAAGCGGTGAATTTCTCTTCAGAGACGTTTCGGCAACTGAACTTGTCTTCCTAAGATGGAAGGTTCGAGATATGTTGCCTGAAGACAACTTCACTTGTCTAACATCGCCTGAAGTGAAATTCACTGTCTTTCGTCATAAATCCATGGAGTCATAACCATTAACTGCATAATTCTCGCCTGAATTGAGTATGTTTTTCACTAATCGTTCCCGATGCGTTATGCAGAATATTGTGAATCACACTGCGTTCATTTGGCGCTTGCACTTCTCAGGCATCTATAATGAGCCCCCTAGTTCTTCACATGAAGATTCCAAATCACCCGTTACGTATGTTCTTCACCGTGAAATGCCCAGCAACCAATATGGTAACTGTTTTCAACATGACCTCAGCATGGCTCTTTCATGCAGAAGATGGCATGTAGATCGGAATACTAAATGCTTCAAGTCTTAAGCGTTCCACGTAACAACGAACTTCCTGTTAATTATGCCGTTATCAACGTTGCTTAGGTTACATCCCTTCCTATATTTTTGTATTCATATAGCATTCGATCTAAGCTAAAAACAGACCATAAACAAACTCTAGCGCAATGTTCTTCAGGCCAGTATAGCTGTGAGATTACCAACGTATAAGACACTGGTGCGTCCGCTACTTGAACACGCACGTGCCGTTTCGCAACCTGTCTTCAGTTGCTCACAACTTACTCTTTTTGAAATTGTGCTGATAACGCCGGACGTTTCATTTCGATCTAACTACCGTCGCGATAATCCAAACAAGCAGAGAAATTCAAATGAAGTTGGATGCCTGAAGTGATGACGAAAGAAAAAGCTTGTTGAAAACGACGAAAAGCAGGGGAAACACTTAGCATGCTCAGAGAACGCAGCAACGTCAGTGCGGAAACGACACCTCTCTGCGTTCTCTCTCATTTTTAACCGCGGAGCTCATTAAGGTTGGCGTAAAAAACTGCACGCAGTGCCGATCGCAGTTAACAGCCCAGTTGTCACGAAGGAAAAAGCAGGAGCGCTCTTGCCCGTGATCCACTACCCAGACTACTGCACGATAGTGGTTATGCGAAAGGCAATAGAGGATGAGATAAAGAATGCCATAAGTAAAACTAAATGAATAAAGAAAGAGATAAACAAAGAAGGAAAAGCCTGGGGTTGCGCAGAAGGCAAAAGTGGAGCCGCACTTTCTCTCGACAAACTACCCGCATCCTCGTCCGCAGCCAAATACTACATGATAGTGATAATGATAGTGAAGATGACACACGTGTACCAGCTCCGCTGTTTACTGAGATTTCACAGGTGCGGTACGGGCTTAAAGACTTTTAAACACGATAGACCTTCGTGGGATACTTGAACGCAGAAATTTTGGTCTGTCTTTCTGTTTGTCTGTCACATGATTCAGCCACCCGGCCAATGTTTAAGTACTTGCCTAACGCCCAGCCGTCTTGAACTTGTAGCTCGTTCATACTTGTGAACATTGTCGATAAACAAGAAATATTATCCCGGCCGCAGCGGCTGCATTTCGATGGAGGCGAAATGTTGAGGCCCGTGTGCTGTGCGATGTCAGTGCACGTTAAAGAACCCCAGGTGGTCGAAATTTCTGGAGCCCTCCACTACGGCGTCTCTCAATCAGAACTGGTTTTGGGACGTAAAACACCACAAAACAACAAGAAATATTACGCATATCTGAGGCGCAACATCAATACGTATTAGGTGGTGTGTTCCTTTACTAGAAAATACATACTGTAAGGCGGTTTATTGCCGAAGCAGCAAAGCGACTGTCTCACGCGAGCGTCGGACACCGAGAGCGCGAGCCCCTCTTCGTCGGTGAGACGGTGATGATAGTGCGTCCATAGGGCCCGCCACTCTTCTTCGCTACAATACATACGTAATTCTGAAGACCCTAGTGTTTCATAGGCTGCGCTAAAAATGCGACGCTATGCACGAAAAAGGCCTCTGCCGACGATTTGGTGCTGCCACCTGGCAGTTGCCCTGGGATTCTGCACAAGCTCATGTTTCCCGACGGCGCTGCCAGATGGCGTCCATATCTCACGCAGCGTAGTACGGCTGGCAGAAGACTATCATCTTTCGACGACATTTGCAGCGAAGCACGCAGATACGCGGCCTATTTTTGTCATCGTTCTCGATATCGCGGTCACGTTTATGTTTTTGAACACGATGTTTTGTGACATAGCTGCCTAATTGGGACCAGCAGATGGACTTCTAGCAGCAGCTGGACTACTAAATGTTCAAATTCAGTATTTTTTTTCATAGAGTTACTGAACACTGGGATGATCTACCTGGTACAGTTCGTGAAATGATTTCGTGTGGTTTTTAGAGGCGCTTGTATGATGTTACTGTTATATTTATTTCATTTTGATATCTGTTTTTGTTAAAGCACTTGTTGTGATGTCACTATTTTCTTTCCATTTGCATTTATGTACCCCGCTCTTGCAGTAGCCCTGAATTGGGCTGTAGTATTTGAAAATAAATAAATAAACAAATGACTGCCGTAGTACAACGTGAAACGAATTACATCTTTGTGCCTCTGTGTTTTGCGCAGGAACACATGTGGTTCCGCTCGGAAGGCCTCAACTTTTGTGACAAATTTCTCTCGTTCGTCAGATCCAATATGGGACACGATGAACCGAGGTGAGTTCTCGGTTGATCAGAGTGAGTCCCGCGGCACTTTTCTTTTTCTTGCTCATAGGGTTTATTTGTGCATGTTAATAAACGAAAAGAAAATCCACAGACCCTTCTGGTAATATTATATGGACAAGGACACAGTTAGTAAAAGCGTTTGTCCATGCTCAACTTTGCAACACGTAGTGTCGATAAGAAACCTGGCAGATAAGGCAACTCTAAAACTGCGCTACTTGCTCCTAAATATTTGACAAATCAGGGCAAAGGTCAACGTGACAGTGATAGAAGCATAACGTTAATTTATTTCAAATAAAATCAATTAAATTTACGTGGTGCTCATTGCGCCTTCACAACGAGGCGTAGGGCAGCAACTAACGGTCCTATCTCGCATCTTATAAGCTGGTTCACCACAGTCGTTTGCATAATGATAATTTTTGGGATAATTGTTTTGCCTTAACCACAAGACGACTAAAGACGCCGAGGAGAGGGAAGGAAGGGGAAAGAAACAGAAAGGCAGGGAGGTTAACCAGGAAGGCGTCCGGTTGGCTACCCTACACTGCGGAATGGGAAGGGGGAATAGAAAGATGGGAGAGAGAGAAAGAAGAGGAATAATGAATAACGGCGAGGAGACAAACTGAAAGAAGGGAAGGGGTAGGCTCGTCACCCATGGTTTTTCGATGTGCCGATAATTATAAGCACACAGGTTTTCATGCATTTTGTCCCCATCCATTTGCGGCCGCCTTAGTCGAGAATAGCATCCGTGTCTTGTCTTGAAGTTTAGCGGTCCTACACACTATCCACTAAGCTACGACGGTGGGTGGTCTATGGCGTCGAAACGTATAAGCCCATGCACTGTTGCACTGCCTCAGCAACATTTGCTTGTATTGTGAACTTCCACCTTTTGGCGTCGTTAATTGTTGGCATATTCCTTTGGACATGTACTGTAATACGTGTGCATGGTACAACTGCGAGACCACGACAAGCATGCGGTGTGTTACGACGCGAAAAAGAGAGTACAAAAGAGCGAAATCATTGGCAGGACGCACGGCCGTCCTATCACTTTTTATATGCGACGCAGCTTATGGCAGAGGCTTTGTCCGTCCCTCCCTCCGCCGTGTGGTGTCCACACCCCCACTGCGCATGCGCATCCTCCTCCCCCTCCCCTCCTCTAGAAATTCCTCCTCTCCTCTCCGAACGGCGCGTTGACTATGGAAACGCTCTTTCTCCGACGAACGCTTTAGCAGCTCGCCCGTGAGAGAACGCTGACGCAGGCAGCCAAACCGATGCAAACGCTGTGTGCACCCCCCGTGCTGCTTCGCATCACCTCATGGTCCCCTTTAGCGGGAGATGGACTAATTTTTTTCATTCATGTTTTTTTTTTCGTTTGGCGCCATAATTTTCCCCGGCAGGCGAGGCACGCGAGGACTTGGCGAGGAGCAGCTCGAGCAATAGCTCTGTTACCGTGCAAGACAGCTGAGTCGGAGTCTTGGATTTATCCGTACTTTCGACTCTGATAAGGGTGTTACCAAAACACAAGCAATATGCGGAAGAGAGGGGTGGAGGGGCGTTGCGCGAAAGTGTTTGTGCTTTAATTGGGGGTCGGTCTCCCTGAAATTATGTTTTGGTGGGGTGTGGAGAACCTCCCTCCCGAGTGCCTGATCAGAGTTCCCGAAATGAGACACGCAAGCTTAGACTTCAAAAGTACAAATGCTTGCGTTGAATTTATGCATAGCCACATGTGAGTACATGAGTGAGTAAATAGATCAGCAATAGTGGCAAGAGCATACAGGTTCAGATAATTGACTGACAGCAAAATTGCAGCACATGAGAGTCTCACTGATTTTCAGCTCGGCTGCTGATCCGAAGGTCGCGAGGTCGAATCCCGGCCGCGGCGGCTGCATTTCGATGGAGGCGAAATGTTGAGGTCCGTGTGCACTGCGATGTCAGTTCAGCGCACGTTGAAGAACCCCAGGTAGTCGAAATTTACGGAGGCCTCCACTACGGCATCTCTCATAATCACAGCTTGTTTTGGGGATATTAAACACCACAAATCAATCAATCATTTATTTTTCTGAGACTCGCTGAACATTGAGCACCCAAAAACGTACAAAGTGGAACAAACGCATGGATGTAACACGAAAATCAAAATCAGCAGCAATGTTGTTTTAATTTGTAGGAAAGACTACGTAACCGCAATACACAGAAGGAATATGAGTCATCATAACATACAGGATGAACGGGAAGAATTGTGCTTGCGACTGAAATATTTCCCGTTGTCGAGACAATACTAAACCTGGCCGACACATTGCGTTCACGAAAAATATTAGCATGGAGCGTTCAGTGCCGTAAAACAGAGAGAGAGAGTGAGAATTACCTACACTTGCTGCATTAAGTTTTCAGTATGCAATCATTTTTTCAGCGTGTTTACCTAACAGTGCATTGCTTATGTGCGTGTCTTCCTTCTTTCCAAATCAGTTTCAGCGTATAATCGTGAAGGTGTAGAGATACATGTGGCTAAACAAATTAGAGCAGGAAAGCAGCGCAGCGTCAGGCAACTCGCGCAGAAACATAGGACCGATGTCTCATGTAGGCGTAAAGTGGTAGTAAGCACCTTGGAGCATTGCGTAGCGATGCAAGCTTGATTTAGAAGTTTGTAATTGAATTGATTTAGAAGCTGATTTAGAAGCTTGATTTAGAAGTCTATAACGATGACGACTGTGCCCCGGGTTCACGGAGTCTATCCTTTACCTCGCATCGATGACGCCCTCGATTGCCTTCACGGAGCCCAATACTTTTCATCCATCGACCTTCGGTCCGGCTACTGGCAAATCTCAGTCGACCCCATGGACCGCGAGAAAACTGCATTCGTCACGCCCGATGGTCTTTACCAGTTCAAGGTCATGCCGTTTGGACTTTGTAACGCCCCAGCAACTTTTGAACGCATGATGGACTCCTTGCTTCGAGGATATAAGTGGTCCATCTGCTTGTGTTACCTGGACGACGTCATCGTCTACTCACCTACGTTTGACAGCCACCTCCGACGTCTGTCGGCCGTTCTTGATGTCTTTCGCAGAGCCGGTCTCCAGCTCAACTCCGCCAAGTGTCGTTTCGGACGGCGCCAGCTCACTATACTTGGACACCTTGTGAGTCCTGCGGGTGTTCAACCGGATCCCGATAAGGTGCGGGCTGTGAGGGAATTTCCTGTGCCGTGCTCAACCAAGGACGTCCGAAGTTTCTTAGTCCCATTCCATTTCTCACGTAGACGGCAAATAGACAGCTTCGCGAGGACGGCATACGAAGACAAAAACGATGCAGGCTACTTTGCTGTCCAAACAAGATGGCGGCTGCGAGGATTGCTTGAATATCCACGAACCTCGCCGGAGCGGTCGTCTGTTCGCAAATAGGCGCTTTCTAAGAAAAATGCGATTTACATGAGCTGCATTGAGTTTTTCCGTAGATCGGAACACGAAATAAGCAAAATTAACGAAAATTGTGAGCGTCTTTTAGCTTTCTTTTGTCCGACGGCGAGATGACGCCTCGTCGCGCAAACGTCATCCGGACGTGTTCCATTACTCGGACGACAAGGACGCGGAGCTGTCTTTGAAGCTGCCAAGGTAGGCTGTCTACGATGCTGTCACAAGTCGGGACGACTGCACCAAGATGCAGACTGTTTATCACGTCACCCAGTTGATGCTCCCGACGTCGTTGATCCTGACTCAGACACCTGCGTACTCTCCATTCGTGCTTTGGGCGACATCCGCAGCGAACAGCAACGAGACGCCTCGTTACGATCCATCATCGACAGTCTAACGTCTTCAGCACCAGACCCTTCTCTTCGCTTGTTCGAATTGCACGACAACATCCTGTATCGTCGTAGCTTCAGCCCCAATGGCCCGGAACTTCTGCTTGTCTTACCTCAACATCTACGATCCAGTGTTCTTCACCAACTTCACGACGTACCCACAGCTGGCCACCTAGGTGTCTCCCGCACGTACGATCGCGTGCGGCGTCGTTTTTTCTGGCCTGGCATGTATCGCTCTGTGGTACGTTATGTCGCTGCTTGTGACCAGTGCCAACGCCGCAAGCGCCCTTCTGCCCTTCCGTACGGCCTCCTACACCCTATCGACATACCTCTAGAACCGTTCTCGCGTGTTGGCCTGGACCTGCTAGGCCCATTTCCTACGTCCATTTCTGGAAACAAATGGGTTGCCGTCGCAACAGATTATGCCACCCGCTTTGCCATCACCCGGGCGTTGCCAACAAGTTCTTCCACTGATGTCGCCGACTTTCTCTTGTATGACATCATTCTTCAGCATGGCGCTCCTCGGCAGCTACTTACCGATCGCGGGAGATATTTTCTTTCACGTGTCGTCGATGACATCCTCCGTGCGTGCTCCACTGAACACCAGCTTGCCACCGCTTATCATCCGCAGACGAACGGATTGACTGAACGCCTCAACCGAACGCTCACTCAGATGTTATCAATGTACGTTTCACCTGACCACCGCGACTGGGACAAAGCACTCCCATTCATTACCTTTGCGTACAATTCGTCCCGACATGATACCGCTGGTTTTTCACCATTTTACCTACTATTCGGCAGGCACCCCAAGTTACCATTTGACACAATCCTTCCTTCTCCTGCACCGTTGACTGAGTACGCCAGCGGGGCCATTACTCAAGCCCGTGCCGCTCGTCAACTTGCCCACGATCGCCTTTCCTCGTCACAACAACACCAAAAAGTTCGTTACGACAACCAGCATAGGAGTGTCCAGTTCTCGCCGGGCTCTCTCGTTCTCCTCTGGTCACCACGTCGCCACGTCGGGTTGTCCGAAAAGCTCCTCTCCCGTTATACCGGCCCTACAAAGTTCTGCGCCAGCTTAGTGACGTCAACTACGAGATAGCGCCACTCGCCCCCGCCTCTTCGACCTCCTCGCAGCAGACCGAGGTTGTTCACGTTTCACGACTCAAGCCGTACTGCTCTGCTAGTTTCTCGTCGTCTTCGCAAGCGCCGTGACGGCGCTTCCGCCGCGGGAGGGTGATGTTACGAAGCGGTGCCGCGAGGACAAGTGTGGAACCATACGAAGTGAGAACGACGACGAGTGTTCTTGACGCTTGCGCGCGTGTGTGCCTTCAGAAGGCTGGGATAGAGGCGAGACATCGCGCTCGTGCAAATAGTTGCACGCCCGGGGTCTCCTGTTGCCCACCCACGGCTGTGGGAATAGCCACCAACCCGTGGACGTCGCCGTTCTATAGCCACCGTGCAGCCTGTTGGTGCCACTACTGCTAGAGCAAATGCCTCGTAGGAAACAACAGCATATATATATATATATATATATATATATATATATATATATATATATATATATATATATATATATACGCAGTAATAATTTCTCTAGTTTTATGTCCGAAAACCACTGTGTGTTCATGGGAGACGCCGTAGCGGAGGGCTGCAGAAATTTTCGACCACCCCGGTTCTTTAACGTGCATTAATGTCGCGCAATACAACGCGCCTCAAGATTTTGCCTCCATCGAAATCCAGCCACCGCGGCCAGGATTCGATCCCGCGAGCTTCGGATCAGCTTATAAATTGACCAAGCGCCTGGCGGTTATGCCACTTATGTGCGGCACCATCTGACACCATGTGGTTAAATCATGTCCCGTTCTTGTTATAAGGCCCGAAACCTTGTCGACGCACAAGACACCATGCAGAGACGCGCATCGTCCAGTCTTAAATAACGAAGCCATGGTGGAAGCTGCACGTCACATTGTACGTAATATTTTCAAGAAAGATTAGAAATGTTACTACTGCATGCACATAAAAAATGTACGTGCGTCAACACTGCCCTTTTCCGAGCATTCCGTGCGTTTGTGCTGCAGCCTGCCTTCGTCAAGCACGGACTGCAGCTTTTAAAAAATGGCGAAGCTTTCGCTAAGTCCCGCAAGGGTTTAACGCTGCTAAAGTGGTCGATTCCATGCGTTACAAGGTTCAGAATACAGCGTATCCTGTATGCCTCCACCTTTCCCTTTTCCACGTCCTCACTTCCCCTTTCTGCGCCTTGCTACACAACACTGCAGGAGACTATGCTGTACTTTATCTTCGTGCTCCCTACATGGGCGGCAGAAAATGGCGTCATTTCGTTAAAGGGCAATTCCGGCGATTTCCCAGTGTCCACTGATCTCAATGACAGTTTCAATGCATGTCGTCCATGGTACTGTAATAGCATGTGCCAAATCGGGCGGTTGAAAGTCCTATAGGTTTTCTGAAAAGAATTTTTAAAATTGTGGCGGATTCCCACGTGGAACACTGTTCTTTACGTCATTACCTTCAACGCTGCCTATCCGAGCAGGCGTGCGGTCAAAAGCCAAACAGCGATACCCTAGCACTCGAATCGTCCCTGCGAAGATCAGAGGAGCTGACATATAACTCAATAAACCATCGGATGCCATTGCCACTTTCATTTTTCTGGCACCAGCTACATATTTCCGATGGCGGGGAGGCTGTGACGTCACCGAATACGCTGTACGAAGCATCTATCTGAAAGAAGGGAAGGGGTAGGCTCGTCACCCATGGTTTTTCGATGTGCCGATAATTATAAGCACACAGGTTTTCATGCATTTTGTGCCCATCCATTTGCGGCCGCCTTAGTCGAGAATCGCATCCGTGTCTTGTCTTGAAGTTTAGCGGTCCTACACACTATCCACTAAGCTACGACGGTGGGTGGTCTATGGCGTCGAAACGTATAATCCCATGCACTGTTGCACTGCCTCAGCAACATTTGCTTGTGTTGTGAACTTCCACCTTTTGGCGTCGTTAATTGTTGGCATATTCGTTTGGACATGTACTGTAATACGTGTGCATGGTACAACTGCGAGACCACAACAAGCATGAGGTGTGTTACGACGCGAAAAAGAGAGTACAAAAGAGCGAAATCATTGGCAGGACGCACGGCCGTCCTATCACTTTTTATATGCGACGCAGCTTATGGCAGAGGCTTTGTCCGTCCCTCCCTCCGCCGTGTGGTGTCCACACCCCAACTGCGCATCCTCCTCCCCCTCCCCTCCTCTAGAAATTCCTCCTCTCCTCTCCGAACGGCGCGTTGACTATGGAAACGCTCTTTCTCCGACGAACGCTTTAGCAGCTCGCCGTGAGAGAACGCTGACGCAGGCAGCCAAAACCGATGCAAACGCTGTGTGCACCACCCGTGCTGCTTCGCATCACCTCATGGTCCCCTTTAGCGGGAGATGGACTAATTTTTTTCATTCATGCTTTTTTTTTTTTTGTTTGGCGCCATAATTTTCCCCTGCAGGCGAGGCACGCGAGGACTTGGCGAGGAGCAGCTCGAGCAATAGCTCTGTTACCGTGCAAGACAGCTGAGTCGGAGTCTTGGATTTATCCGTACTTTCGACTCTGATAGGGTGTTACCAAAACACAAGCAATATGCGGAAGAAGAGAGGGGTGGAGGGGCGTTGCGCGAAAGTGTTTGTGCTTTAATTGGGGGTCGGTCTCCCTGAAATTATGTTTTGGTGGGGTGTGGAGAACCTCCCTCCCGAGTGCCTGATCAGAGTTCCCGAAATGAGACACGCAAGCTTAGACTTCAAAAGTACAAATGCTTGCGTTGAATTTATGCATAGCCACATGTGAGTACATGAGTGAGTAAATAAATCAGCAATAGTGGCAAGAGCATACAGGTCCAGATAATTGACTGACAGCATAAACTGCAGCACATGAGAGTCTCACTGATTTTCAGCTCGGCTGCTGATCCGAAGGTCGCGAGATCGAATCCCGGCCGCGGCGGCTACATTTCGATGGAGGCGAAATGTTTAGGTCCGTGTGCACTGCGATGTCAGTTCAGCGCACGTTGAAGAACCCCAGAGTGAGTTCATGGTATGCAGGGCCCACGTGGTGTTGGTCGTCTAGCGTGAGAATACTTCAAAGCGCAGAACGATTCTCAGTACCACGGTGTACCTTTGCCGAAAACTAGGAATATATATCGGCTCCGCGGAAAGGAAGCGCAGAAGAGCCCACGCAGGCCAGCGGGGGTGCTGTCGGGGGACAGTGCAGCCTCCGCGCTGGCAACAAAAGAAAGGAGGAAATAAAGAGTTGAACGGGAAGCGAGCCGTGTAGAGAGAGCGAAGCGACGCACGACGCCCGGCTTCAGTCACAGCTTGACATCAGTACGCGTCCTTTCCTGCCGCCCCGCCTGATGCGACCGAAGGGTGCTTTTGTGTGCAACCGCATTCAGGTTACAATTATGGTTCTCGAAGCGTGCAGGGTTTCAACGACAAAGGTCGTTGAAATGAAAAGACGATGACAGGCCGAGATGAAAAATGACATGTCGTTAGCGGACAGGGCCGGCAAATATTCTCGCGGCTGTGTGGCGGGTTTCTGGAAAGAGACGTGGTGCGCGGGTTCCTAGGATAGCTCGAGCAGGGCCTGCGGCGCCGGCGGTCGTCGGGGCTAAGACACAGGCGACAACGTAGGAGAGAGAGAGGGAAATGACGTGTGTTGCGCGGTGAGCCTATCCCCTCGGGTGCTGTAGATTGTGACGTGTGTTTGACCAATGCCGTGTGTGTCATAAAAGTGTTTGTGCGATTGTTTGTGTGATGTCAACCCCCAAGTGTGATTGGCTTGTTGGGGGACTCTTTGTCGAACCGAGGGTTGAAGTGACGACGCCTGGGATGTGAGCAGAGAGCGGAGGTTCGGGCTTGGACCCGGGCAGACGCCTAAGTGTGCAATAAAGCTTCTCTTTACCGGGCAACTGCTCTTCCTTCGCGCTACCATCGAGTACTCGAGCCATCGAGGGGCGCCGATTCGAACCTTCAAACACCTTCCCTCCTCAGCTGGTGTTGAAGCTAGTGGAGTCTGGGGAAAGGAAATCAACTGGCGCAGTCGACAGGATCGGAGAGCCCGCAGCGAGGAAGGTGCTGAAGCCCGGCGAAGCTGACAAGACGCCAGCTGCTCTCGGGACCTGCTGGTGAGCTGCCTGAAGCAGAATTGACATTCCGAGCCTGCCGGTCAACTTTGGAGCGAGAAGTTGAGCGGCACGAGAGCGCTGTGGCCAGCGAACGAGGGCAAAGCCGAAGGAGTTCGTTTAGCGACTGACGAGGCGCTGCGGGGTTCGGCATCAGGAGGAGAACGGCAAGGAACGTCGACGCGACAGACTGACGCAACGACGAGGGTGGTCCGGTGGAGCACCCCGAGCATCGACGACTGCGTAACCACAAGCGTCGGAGACTGGACTGACGCAGCTGCAACGACACGAGCGACGCATCACGACAAGGTGAGGCTCTCTTTGTGCTCTCTCGGGGCCCCTTTTTATTGAATGCACTTGCGTTCAGGCACACTATGGGAGATGGCGGACTCAGATAGAAGTGCTATGGATGGTGACAGTGTGAATGAATCGAATCGCACGCGCGCGTTGATGCTTGAGATAGAAGCATTAAAGCTCAAGCTTGAGCTGGAGAAGATGAGGTCGTCGCGTGCCTCTTCGGAGGAGCCGGAAATGCGGAACCGGCATACTGGTATAGCATGGTACGCGAAAGAGTTGAGAGCAGTCCTTGCGCCCATGCCCACTAATGAGCCAATGATTCCCGCCTGGTTCAAGAATGTGGACGCACTTTTTGCGGCATTGAACATACCTGAGGAAGTACAGGGGACTGTTATATTGCCATTTTTAAGTGACAAAATGCGGACATTCGTTGCCAATCAATCGGAGGCTGGGGTAATGCCGTACCCAGATCTAAAATCGAGAGTTTTGAAGGAACTGCGGATGACTCCAAGTGAGTACCGCCGAATGTTTTTGGAGGTCAAAAGAGAAGCACACGAGTCTTGGAGCCAAGTGACGGCACGCCTGGAGACAATGTTCACTTACTACCTAAGAAGTAGAGAGGTGCAGTCGTTTGAGAGTCTTCAGGAATTGCTAATAGCTGATAGGCTGAAGCAGTTAATGTCAAATGACCTCCGCTCACTGGTCACCCAGCAGGAAGTAAAGGGCTGGTTGAAGCCGAAGGATATAGCGGAGTTAGCCGCAAATTTTGAGGAAAGCGTCGACTGCTGCAGGCAGAACAACTACCGCAGTACTGCATTAAGAAATCATAATTATAGGCCGCAAGCGAGACATTTCACTGGTGCAAACTTCAGCCCTAATTCAGGAGTATGTTTTGGATGCGGACAGCGGGGCCACTTTCAAAGAGATTGCGAGTTTTCACGTGACACGGCAGCTAAAGCAGAGGTTGCATGCGTAGGTACCCAGAGGGCAAGGGCATTTGAGAGACCAGCCACACCGTCGCGGCACACTGACTTGATAAACAATTCACTGATGAGGGATCCGAGGATTGAAATTTTCGTGGGAGACAAGCCCTGTTTCGCGCGCATTGACTCGGGTGCAGATATCACAGTGGTACGAGCGAATGAAGTCACCGCTGAGATTTTGGGTCAGAGTAGCGGCACAATAAAGCTAACTGGTGCTTTTGGTCAGGGTGTTACAGCGCGCCTAATGTATGTGCCTCTCGGCCTTCCACACTCGTCAGGGAGCGCTACTGAACGTGTGACCTTACGATGCGCAGTAACTGACCAGTTAACTACCAGTGCGTCTGTACTACTCACTCCGAAAGATTATGAATGCCTTTGTCGCTGCCGTGAAGAGCTAATGAGTGATCTGAATGAGTGTGAGAAAGGGATCAGATGCGTTGCACAGTACAGATGCACAGATGCGTTGGCAATAGTACCGGAACGGTGTTTATCATTGAGAGAGCAAGAGCAGGTGTCTCGGTGCTCTAAGCCTAGCGCTAATGACGTGCAGCGCACATTAGAGGAACCGCCACGTAGTGAGCATCAGGGGCCTAAAACCGAGGGTGAGGCAAACACCTCGTTAGAAGATGAAAGAGAGGGGGAGCAGGACGCACAGGCGTTGGAGCCTCTAGCGACTAGTTCCATGTCAGGTTTGGAGCAGGGGCAATTGGAAAGTCAGAATTCTGTAGGCAAAGATATTATTGAGGACAGTGAGCGGCTTGGGCCAGTCACTGAGATTCCTTCCGCCGAAGAGCAAAAGCGAGATGAGTCACTGGCTGATGCTTGGCTCCAAGCAAAAGAAGGGTCGCACGGCATGGTAAATGACGGTCAGTTGCTCTATCATAGGGAGCAGTTAGACGGGAACATTGAGAGGGCACCGCAGGCGGTAAAACCTTGCGGCCAGGTTTCTGTGGCTGCGCAGGCAAGTGAGTTAAGTCCTATAGCCAAGGGGAGGAACCCAGTGCGGTTCTTCATGAATATAAAGAGGAAATGACAGCACCAGACCCCAGCAAACCATTTTGTTTGGCCACGGATGCATTGGAAACGGCAATTGAAGCTTGCCTCTCCCAAAGGATGGCTGACACGGAGCGACCAGTCGCGTTCCTTAGTAAGAAGTTGAGCCCGTCGCAACAAGAGTGGTCCACGATTGAACGAGAGGCGGTTGCAATTGTGTCGGCGTTAGAGTTTTTGGGAACGTGGCTATTTGGCACTAAGGTCAAAATAAGGACCGACCACGACCCGCTGACTTTCCTGACTCGCGCGGCCCCCTCCAGTGCTAGGCTAACGCTGTGGGCATTGGCGATCCTCAAAATATTACATGGAAATTGTCCATGTCAAAGGCGCCCTGAACAAGGCTGCTGATGCTCTTTCACGTCTAGGAAGATCATTTGGGTTGTGTTCAGATAACTGTTTGGTCAGTAGCCTGTTATGTGTGACTCAGACAGATGAATATTTTGTGTCTATACGAGAATGTCTTGTTTATAGTTCAGCATTAGGCATTCCTTTTTTTTATGCAATGTAGACTTGTCCTTAAGTAATAGAATTGTGTGTATAGGTGTGTTAGATCCGCTTTGTAGGGCCAGTGTTGTGCATGAAGTGTTGTTTTGTGGAATGTGCTCGTTCCTTTTGGAGCCTGATGCGATCCTTTGAGTATAAGACATAGCCGATGCGGGGTCCGTCGCTCCCTTTGAGTGTGCTTTTCGGGGACTCGAGGGCGCACAGAGTGGGTCTCGCGTGTCGGGACAATGACAGTGCGGTGAATGTGGGACACTATGCAACAGGACTCAGACCAGTTCGCGTGCCTTGTGTCAAGCTACCATGAACTTGTTAATACTGTTGATTTCATCTAGAGTGTGTCATGGTTGTCTTGCGTTGCGAGGATACCTCGGTCCTTTTGGCATTTCGAGTGAGAGTATGCTGCATGACGGAAATAGTCATATGTGTTTCTTTTCGGCAGTATGGCGAGAAAGATGTTACTTTGAGTGTGAAGTGGAAATTGGTCCACGCATTTGCGTGGGCGAGGAGTGATCTATTTATTTCGGTGCGAGGTTTTTGTTGTTGTTGTTGTTGTTTTGTATCGTGTTACGTGGACATCAAGTGTCCAGTAACACTCTTGAGGGGGGAGGAGTGAGTTCATGGTATGCAGGGCCCACGTGGTGTTGGTCGTCCAGCGTGAGAATACTTCAAAGCGCAGAACGATTCTCAGTACCACGGTGTACCTTTGCCGAAAACTAGGAATATATATCGGCTCCGCGGAAAGGAAGCGCAGAAGAGCCCACGCAGGCCAGCGGGGGTGCTGTCGGGGGACAGTGCAGCCTCCGCGCTGGCAACAAAAGAAAGGAGGAAATAAAGAGTTGAACGGGAAGCGAGCCGTGTAGAGAGAGCGAAGCGACGCACGACGCCCGGCTTCAGTCACAGCTTGACATCAGTACGCGTCCTTTCCTGCCGCCCCGCCTGATGCGACCGAAGGGTGCTTTTGTGTGCAACCGCATTCAGGTTACAATTATGGTTCTCGAAGCGTGCAGGGTTTCAACGACAAAGGTCGTTGAAATGAAAAGACGATGACAGGCCGAGATGAAAAATGACATGTCGTTAGCGGACAGGGCCGGCAAATATTCTCGCGGCTGTGTGGCGGGTTCTGGAAAGAGACGTGGTGCGCGGGTTCCTAGGATAGCTCGAGCAGGGCCTGCGGCGCCGGCGGTCGTCGGGGCTAAGACACAGGCGACAACGTAGGAGAGAGAGAGGGAAATGACGTGTGTTGCGCGGTGAGCCTATCCCCTCGGGTGCTGTAGATTGTGACGTGTGTTTGACCAATGCCGTCTGTGTCATAAAAGTGTTTGTGCGATTGGTTTGTGTGATGTCAACCCCCAAGTGTGATTGGCTTGTTGGGGGACTCTTTGTCGAACCGAGGGTTGAAGTGACGACGCCTGGGATGTGAGCAGAGAGCGGAGGTTCGGGCTTGGACCCGGGTAGACGCCTAAGTGTGCTATAAAGCTTCTCTTTACCGGGCAACGGCTCTTCCTTCGCGCTACCATCGAGTACTCGAGCCATCGAGGGGCGCCGATTCGAACCTTCAAACACCTTCCCTCCTCAGCTAGTATTGAAGCTAGTGGAGTCTGGGGAAAGGAAATCAACTCCCAGGTAGTCGAAATTTACGGAGGCCTCCACTACGGCATCTCTCATAATCACAGCTTGTTTTGGGGATATTAAACACCACAAATCAATCAATCATTTATTTTTCTGAGACTCGCTGAACATTGAGCACCCAAAAACGTACAAAGTGGAACAAACGCATGGATGTAACACGAAAATCAAAATCAGCATCAATGTTGTTTTAATTTGTAGGAAAGACTACGTATCCGCAATACACAGAAGGAATATGAGTCATCATAACAAACAGGATGAACGGGAAGAATTGTGCTTGCGACTGAAATGTTTCCTGTTGTCGAGACAATACTAAACAAGGCCGACACATTGCGTTCACGAAAAATATTAGCATGGAGCGTTCAGTGCCGTAAAACAGAGAGAGAGAGAGAGAATTACCTACACTTGCTGCATTAAGTTTTCAGTATGCAATCATTTTTTCGGCGTGTTTACGTAACAGTGCATTGCTTATGTTTGTGTCTTCCTTCTTTCCAAATCAGTTTCAGCGTATAAACGTGAAGGTGTAGAGATACATGTGGCTAAACAAATTAGAGCAGGAAAGCAGCGCAGCGTCAGGCAACTCGCGCAGAAACATAGGATCGATGCCTCATGTAGGCATATAGTGGTAGTAAGCACCTTGGAGCATTGCGTAGCGATGCAAGCTTGATTTAGAAGTTTGTAATTGAATTGATTTAGAAGCTGATTTAGAAGCTTGATTTAGAAGTTTATAACGATGACGACTGTGCCCCGGGTTCACGGATCACAAACCACCAGGAGTGTACCCCATTCACCCACCCACTCAAGAGTGAAAAACAATTCTGTGTATCATGGCCACAGAGGAGACCCTGTGCAAAAATAGAGAAGTGGAGGCAACTCGGACGCACTTAGCGTACCTCCTTCCTGTCACCCGCGTGCATGTAGGAACGAAAAATGCTGGGAGATTATGTCATGCGACAATATTGAAGTCTAGTCAATTAATAAATAATAAGTGAGAGTTCATGGGAAAGAGGCCCTCGTCACGTGGGAGAGTCACGCATGGTGAAAAAAAAAAGAAAGGCTAGGAGGTGGCGTCAAGTGGTTACGCTAGCCTCCACAAGCCGACCTGCTCTGGCGCCTTGTGCGCAGTGCCTCTTGCGTAGGATTAGGCTCGCCATAGGGTGTGTTCCAATACTCACGGTAGACGGCTAAATAGACGGCTACGTAACAGCGGCCATCTTAAGTCCCATTCCATTTCTCACGTAGACGGCAAAATAGACAGCTTCGCGAGGACGGCATACGAAGACAAAAACGATGCAGGCTACTTTGCTGTCCAAACAAGATGGCGGCTGCGAGGATTGCTTGAATATCCACGAACCTCGCCGGAGCGGTCGTCTGTTCGCAAATAGGCGCTTTCTAAGAAAATGCGATTTACATGAGCTGCATTGAGTTTTTCGTAGATCGGAACACGAAATAAGCAAAATTAACGAAAATTGTGAGCGTCTTTTTAGCTTTCTTTTGTCGACGCGAGATGACGTCTCGTCGCGCAAACGTCATCCGGACGTGTTCCATTACTCGGACGACAAGGACGCGGAGCTGTCTTTGAAGCTGCCAAGGTAGGCTGTCTACGATGCTGTCCAGAATTGGAACACAGCCATAGTTGCCGGACTGGTTGGACGCGGTAACCTTTAGTGGCGGTGTACCGTGCATTATTCTACCGCTTGCCTACCACGTGGCAGAGGTCCATTTCCCAAGATTCTCACTTTTAAATTTTGTTTTATGACTAGGCTTCAGGATTGTCGCGTCACGCCCTCTTCTAGCTTTTTTCTTTTCCTTCCTTCATGCATTCACGTATGGTCATGCGCCCATGTCGCGAACCGGAAGGCGTCACTGAAATTTACCACGTGACCAGCAGCCTCGATTGGTCCGTCAACCACGTGGGTCCAATCCTATCCCTGAGGAGCCGTGCACAAGGCCCCGAGGGCGATGTATAGAGAAGGCGTGAGAGGAGATTGCCCTGGTCGATGTCGGCGAGACCACGTGCTTCTGCCGCCCATTTGCTTTGTTTTTTTTTTTTGTTCTATGCCTGAATGCCCTGAATTGTTCGCGAAACGAAAATTTGTCTTCGCATTTACAGATGGTTAATTAATGTATCTTTGTTTTAGGGTGGTTTACCTCTTCAGATACGAGCCTTACATGCAACGAGTGACCTGCGAACGCCTCAGCGCTCCCGGAGAGTATGAAGTCCTTCCGGAGTGGTTCCTGAAAAAGCTCTGAAAAGATGACAAGATGTGCGACTCTGCGTACCTCAAGCGTGGAGACTTGCAAGATTTTATTTTCATGCTTTGGTTTTTATCCTGTTTTTATCTCCTCATGTAGGTGTTCTTGCGCTTCTGCGTCGTTTATAACTGCCTGGGCGTGAACTTTATATATAACGGAGTGCTTATAAGTAGAAGCTATTGCTTGCTGCAGTTCTGTGGGCTGTCTAGAGAGCACACGATGTGGCAGTGAGGCTTAGCCTTCCCGCCCCGACGTGAGAGCAGCCCACGGCTTCATCGCCTCCCTGAAAAGGGGGGAATCGGGGTATCTCAGTATCATCAATAAAGTTCCTTGTATGTCTGTTGTGCGTGCACCTTTACAGCTTTGACGAAGGCTGGGATAGAGGCGAGACATCGCGCTCGTGCAAATAGTTGCACGCCCGGGGTCTCCTGTTGCCCACCCACGGCTGTGGGAATAGCCACCAACCCGTGGACGTCGCCGTTCTATAGCCATCCGTGCAGCCTGTTGGTGCCACTACTTCTAGAGCAAATGCCTCGTAGGAAACAACAGCATATATATATATATATATATATATATATATATATATATATATATATATATATATATATATATATATATACGCAGTAATAATTTCTCTAGTTTTATGTCCGAAAACCACTGTGTGTTCATGGGAGACGCCGTAGCGGAGGGCTGCAGAAATTTTCGACCACCCCGGTTCTTTAACGTGCATTAATGTCGCGCAATACAACGCGCCTCAAGATTTTGCCTCCATCGAAATCCAGCCACCGCGGCCAGGATTCGATCCCGCGAGCTTCGGATCAGCTTATAAATTGACCAAGCGCCTGGCGGTTATGCCACTTATGTGCGGCACCATCTGACACCATGTGGTTAAATCATGTCCCGTTCTTGTTATAAGGCCCGAAACCTTGTCGACGCACAAGACACCATGCAGAGACGCGCATCGTCCAGTCTTAAATAACGAAGCCATGGTGGAAGCTGCACGTCACATTGTACGTAATATTTTCAAGAAAGATTAGAAATGTTACGACTGCATGCACATAAAAAATGTACGTGCGTCAACACTGCCCTTTTCCGAGCATTCCGTGCGTTTGTGCTGCAACCTGCCTTCGTCAAGCACGGACTGCAGCGTTTAAAAAATGGCGAAGCTTGCGCTAAGTCCCGCAAGGGTTTAACGCTGCTAAAGTGGTCGATTCCATGTGTTACAAGGTTCAGAATACAGCGTATCCTGTATGCCTCCACCTTTCCCTTTTCCACGTCCTCACTTCCCCTTTCTGCGCCTTGCTACACAACACTGCAGGAGACTATGCTGTACTTTATCTTCGTGCTCCCTACATGGGCGGCAGAAAATGGCGTCATTTCGTTAAAGGGCAATTCCGGCGATTTCCCAGTGTCCACTGATCTCAATGACAGTTTCAATGCATGTCGTCCATGGTACTGTAATAGCATGTGCCAAATCGGGCGGTTGAAAGTCCTATAGGTTTTCTGAAAAGAATTTTTAAAATTGTGGCGGATTCCCACGTGGAACACTGTTCTTTACGTCATTACCTTCAACGCTGCCTATCCGAGCAGGCGTGCGGTCAAAAGCCAAACAGCGATACCCTAGCACTCGAATCGTCCCTGCGAAGATCAGAGGAGCTGACATATAACTCAATAAACCATCGGATGCCATTGCCACTTTCATTTTTCTGGCACCAGCTACATATTTCCGATGGCGGGGAGGCTGTGACGTCACCGAATACGCTGTACGAAGCATCTATCTGTACCGGCTTCGGTATGAACACACCGTTCATTTTTATATTTAAAAATTTGCGTAAGTCTTTGAACAAATTAAAACACTCTACGTTCTACAGAACTGTCAGTACCATTAGAAAACAGCGATATCAGAATATCTTGAAAAAGAAATCACAGCATATCCACGGAGTGAATGATGATGAGTGGGCGAAGCTCCGGATGTTCATCGGTGAAACCGTGAATCTTCCGTGAATCTTGCCCAGTACATCATGGAAGACGTGACGAACACGTTGTGCATATCGGTAGAAGAAAATTTTATTCGTAAACGGTAGCTAGACGTGGCTTCTGTTCCCCCTTCATTATGACAGCTTTATGATCGGTGAAGTGGAGGGATAATGGTTCTTGGATGGGTCGTAATTGGAAGTTTGCAAAGATCGATGCAGGTTCCTCGGATGGTTGTGGGCTGCATGTGGTCGAACGATATGCACCTGAGACCATATCGCGATGCCATGTGTTGTATGAGCCAACTGTTTTCTGTGATGTGAACGTTAAAGTCACCCACCAGCACAAACGGTTCGTTCTTGTACTTCGTTGAATAGTCTCGTAAGGCGGTGTCGATGTCCTTTTCAACGTTTCCTCGAGTCAGGTTGGGTGCGAGGTACATGGTCATGAGGACGATTCCGGAGTCAAAAAGTTTGATAGCTGCATGTTCGCCGTTGTGGCTCTGACTGGTGAGCGGCAATTTTAGATCTTCAGCAGTTTCGATTTGCTTGACGTAGATGGCCACACCACCCGCGGGACGCTCTGCTTCTTCGATACACACGATGGGAATGTATCCTTTGATGAACAGTCTCGTTGCGTTCCACGTCTCGGTGAAGCACAGCACCTCCACCGCGGTTAGTATCGGGTCTCTTTCTATGTCAAGTGTGTGGGCATTGAGAGACCTAACGTTGAGCAGGGCAAGGCTAAACTCGTTGGAAGCATCAACGTCTTCTCGCAGGGATGGTAGATACCGTTGTGTCAAGGTGGGTAATCGATGCTGCTCGATACGTTTAAATTCGTTGAGCATTGCCTGGTCTTCGTTACTGTCCTTGTGGTAGAATTGGTGGTCACCTTTCGTATTGGTCAGGTAGAGGTTTTTTACGTTGGTGCAGCGGCTGAGAGCGACGTACACCAACTTCCGGGGGTGTGTTTTGTTGTATTCGTGAACGATGGACGGGTACGTTCCCCCTTGGGATTTGTGCACCGTAATGGCACTGGCTTGAACCAAGGGGAACTGCCTTCGCTTGCAGGCAACGCCAGTCTTGCGATCCAGGGTTAGCGTGGTAGCTCGAGGTTCGATGGGGACCCAGGAGGCGTCGATGACGTGACCGCTACGTCTGGCGTCGTTCACCATTCGCTTGCACCGAAAACGAGCTAGCTTTCCCGTCGTTGCAGCGTCGTCAGACTGCAACCAGAGGTGTTTTGGGAAGTCGCCGTCATTTACCGATTTCTCACACACCTTGGGAATGCCCACCGCCTCGTTGACCAAGCCGTCTATGACGTCAATGTTGGTAGTAATCATATACGGCTTGTCGAGGACGATAAGAATCTCTCTCGGCAGGTTTGCAAACTCCGTGTGTGATATTTTCTCAACCTTGCATATTGTTACGAGGAAAGACGCTAGAGGCGAAGCTATGTACAGATGTATTTAGAAAGGAACGCTGAGGCGCTTGGCCATGAACAAGCAGCCCGAGCAAGCCTCGCTAAAAACGTCCTCCTCGTCGTCTTTCTCTCTTCGCCTCTTGACGGTCGGTGGCACGGGTCCGTAGCACTACCCCCCGGTGTCAAAAGCGCCGTCCCGGCGTGTGGACGATCATGGCTCCGAAACAGTGTGGTAAGCCTTGAGCCTGCTGATGTGCACTGTGTCGCAGGACCCGACAGGAGAGGGCGAGGAGGCATTGACCGGGGCAATCTCGTAGGTTACGGGCGTCACTTGGCGGAGCACGCGGTAAGGCCCTGTGTACTTAGAAAGGAGCTTCTCGGACAGTCCCACATGGCGAGAAGGTGACCAAAGGAGTACGAGGTCGCCAGGCGAGAAGTGCGCGTCACGGTGCCGGACGTCGTAGTGGTGGCGCTGCGCGGTTTGAGAAGCATTCAGCCTAGTACGGGCGATCTGGCGTGCATGGTCGGCGAGGGCAATGGCATCGCGCGCGTACTCGGTCGCTGAGGTGGCCGCCAGAGGAACAGTGGTGTCAAGGGGCAGGGTCGGCTCGCGTCCATACAACAGATAAAATGGAGAAAATCCGGCAGTGTCGTGACGGGAAGAATTCTACGCGAACGTGACATAAGGCAGAGCAACGTCCCAGTCATGGTGGTCCTTCGAGACGTACATTGACAGCATATCTGTGAGAGTTCGGTTCAAGCGTTCCGTCAAACCGTTTGTTTGAGGACGGTAGGAGGTGGTCAGTTTATGTTTCTTGGAGCAGGAACGTAATAAGTCGTCGATAACTTTGGAGAGGAGTTGCGGCCACGGTCAGTGAGCAGCTGTCGCGGAGCGCCGTGGAGCAAGATGATGTCACGCAGGAGAAAATCTGCGACATCGGTGGCACAACTGGTCGGAAGAGCCCGCGTGATGGCATAACGGGTGGCGTAATCCGTTGCGACGGCTATCCATTTGTTCCCGGAGGATGATATTGGGAATGGGCCAAGGAGATCAATCCCAACGCGGAAGAACGGCTCCACTGCAATGTCTATCGGCTGGAGATAACCAGCAGGTAGCACTTGAGGAGTTTTTCGACGCTGACAGGAATCACAGGCAGCAACGTAGCGTCGGACTGATCGAGCGGGGCCGGGCCAGTAAAAGCGACGGCGGATGCGGTCGTACGTGCGCGATACACCTAGATGTCCTGCAGTGGGTGCGTCGTGAAGTTCGAAGAGAACAGTGCGACGTAGCTGTGGGGACCACTAGAAGTAGTTCGGGCCCGTCTGAGTGGAAGTTGCGGTGGTATAGAACGCCGTCCTTGAGGACGTACCGGTGCACAGAAGCGTCATTCGGCGATGCTTGCAGGCGGTCGATGAGTGCTCGAAGAGAGATCTCGGTGCTGTTCGTTTGCGATGTTAGTAAAGGCAGAGACAGAAAAAATGCTACTGACATCGCCGGAGGTACCGTCGGACCTGTCGACCGGGTAACGAGACAAGCAATCGGCGTCCCTGTGCAGCTGGCCGGACTTGTATGTCACGGAATAGGAATATTCTTGGAGCCGCAGAGCCCATCGGCCAAGTCGTCCTGTAGGGTCTTTCAGGGAGGACAACCAGCAGAGCGCGTGATGGTCTGTGAGGACCGAAAAGGATCGTCCGTATAAGTATGGGCGGAATTTGGCTACTGCCCAAACGAGCGCCAGGCACTCGCGCTCAGTAATAGAGTAGTTGCGTTCTGACGGTGAGAGAAGCCTGCTGGCGTAAGCGATAACGCGGTCGCTGCCGCGCTGCCGTTGGGCTAATACTGCACCGATACCATGGCCACTGGCGTCGGTACGTACGAATATGGGCGGCGTTGTAAGTAGGCGTATGAGCTGAGCGAACGCCGAAGCCTGTGGTTCGCCCCACACAAAAGGAGCATCCTTCTTCAAGAGCTCAGTAAGTGGCCGGGCTATGATCGCAAAATTCTTCACAAAGCGGCGGAAATACGAACATAGCCCGACGAAGCTGCGCACATCCTTGGCACACTGGGGAACAGGGAAGTTCGTAACAGCAGAGATTTTGCCTGGGTCCGGTTGTACCCCGCTAGCATCTACGAGGTGCCCAAGCACGGTGATCTGGCGACGGCCAAAGTGGCACTTTGACGAATTAAGTTGCAGACCGGCTCGGCGAAAAACGTCCAGGATTGCTGACAGGCGCTCGAGGTGAGTCGTGAAGGTCGAGGAGAATACTATAACGTCGTCCAAATAATACAGACATGTGGACCATTTGAATCCCTGAAGGAGTGAGTCCATCATGCGTTCAAATGTAGCTGGCGCGTTGCAAAGACCGAATGGCATCACCTTGAATTGAAATAAACCGTCAGGTGTGACAAATGCAGTTTTTTCGCGGTCTAAGTCGTCCACAGCAATCTGCCAGTAGCCGGAGCGAAGGTCAATAGATGAGAAGTAGGGAGCACCATGGAGGCAATCAAGGGCGTCGTCAATACGTGGTAACGGGTACACGTCCTTTTTTGTAACCTTGTTGAGGTGCCGATAGTCCACGCAAAAACGCCAAGAGCCATCTTTCTTTTTGACCAATACGACGGGTGAGGCCCATGGACTGCATGACGGTTCAATGATGTTCTTGGTAAGCATCTTCTTAACTTCAGCTTGAATGACTTGACGCTCGGCAGCAGACACCCGATATGGACGTCTATGAATAGGAGAGGCGTCGCCAGTATCTATTCGATGTTTCACGGCTGTTGTTTGGGCCAAAGGACGCTCGTTAAGGTCGAAAATATCGCGGTAGGCAAAAAGAACGCGGCACAGTTGGTCAGCATGCGCTGGGGAGAGGTCGGGAGCTATCATTTTCTTGAGATCTGGCAGAACACGAGTCGCAAATGGCGAAGATGCGCTCGGGTCAGTTGCATCCTCCTCGATTGCGATAGCTGATATAGAACAATCATCAAATGCGCTTATCTGCGCCAGACACATCCCTCGTGGCAGTACTTGTGTCGTCAAGCCAAAGTTGACCACAGGCATGCAGGCGCTGTTCGAAGTTACAGATAAAACAGTGCGCGGGACGGTAATACCTCGACTGAGGAGGACCTCGATCACAGGGGTAGCGATGTAGTCGCCATCAGGGACAGGTGGGTCTGAGATCAACTCAAGGTAAGTCATAGTCGAAGGGGGTAAGCGAACGAAATCCGCCGAACTGAGACGACTGGGGGGCGGCTCTACAGGGTCCAGGTGAGGCAGGTCAAGTCGGAGGGTACCAGTTGAGCAGTCTATTAGGGCGGAATGCGCAGACAGAAAGTCCAGGCCAAGAATGACGTCGTGAGGGCAGCGGGCGAGTACGGTGAAAAGGACGACGGTAGAACGATCAGCGATGCAGACTCGGGCGGTGCACATACCAATTACAGGAGCTGTCGCGCCGTCCGCGACACGGACAGCTTGCGTCGCGGCAGGGGTTAGAACTTTCTTGAGCCGTTTTCGAAGATTGGAGCTCATCACAGATATATGGACGCCCGTGTCGATGAGAGCGTGGACAGGAACGCCGTCCACTTGTACATAAAGCAAGTTCATATTGGTCGGGATCGTCAGTAGAGGCTTTTGGGGCGTAGAGAGCAATGCAGCGGCACCTCCGGGCGCTGCACCGTCTAGTTTTCCTGTTGAGAGCGTGCGAGGGAACTTGGCGAATATGAGCGGCGGGGCTGAGGCGAGCGAGACTGACGGCGTTGGGGCGAAGGTGATCGTGAGTATGGGCGGCTGGATTCAGAAGGTTGAGCGGCAGTGTAATCGGCGCGAGCTGCATAGGAACGGTAATAGCTGTTTGGTCGAGAGTACCCAGGATACATGTTCGGTTCAGGTGAGTTCCAGCGACTTCGGCAATACCGGGATATATGCCCAATCCCACGACAGACAAAGCATATCGGCTTGTCGTCAGCAGTGCGCCACTCCGGTGAATTGCGAAAAGGTGGCTGATAATAAGGCCGTGAACGAAGTGGCGTACTCCCGCGACATGCGCGGGTGTCAGGGTGATGCGTGGAGCAGACCGAGTGAAGTCCCATGTTGGCAAACTCCTGGCGGACAACTGCTTGGATCATAGAGATCGGGACTGACGGTGTGGAGGAGGGGCTGCGCTCGAAGGTCGCCGGACAAGCGGCCTCAATTTCTCGTCGCACAATCCGAGTCACGTTGCAAGCTGTGTCGTTGGAACTAGGAACATCGGCACAGGATGACGTCGCGGCGGTGTTGGGCAAGCGGGCAAATTGTTGAGGGATTCGCCGGCTTTTTGCGAGTTCCAGGCGCCGGCATTCCTTGATCGCTGCATCAACCGTGGACACGTTGTTAAACACAAGCAGGTTGAAGGCGTCATCTGCAATTCCCTTGAGGATATGGGCAACCTTCTCTTGTTCCGTCATGTGCGCGTCAGCTTTCTGGCAGGGGGCCAAAACGTCCTGAATGTACATCACGTAAGGCTCGCTTGACGTCTGTACGCGGGTGGATAACGCCTGTTTCGCGGCAAGTTGGTCACCGTGAGAGTTGCCGAACAGCTCCCGAATCTTGTCCTTGAACGCATCCCAACTAGTAAGCTCCACGTCGTGCGTTTCGAACCAGACACGAGGGGTGCCGCCGAGGTAAAATATAACGTTCGCGAGCATGATGGTAGGGTCCCACCGGTTCGTTGTGCTGATACGCTCGTAGAGCTTGAGCCACTTCTCGACATCTTGCCCATTGGTGCCAGAGAAAATGCCAGGGTCACGAGGAGGGGCGACAGTGATGTAGGTCGTATTGGCAGCAGGTGTTCGGGTGGGCGCTGCATCCCCTGTGGACGAGGTATCTTCTGGAGCCATGAAGGTAGGCTCGAGAAAGCGTCCACTGCGAAGCTCCGTGTCGAGAAAGTTACCCAGCACCTCCACCAAACATGTTACGAGGAAAGACGCTAGAGGCGAAGCTATGTACAGATATATTTAGAAAGGAACGCTGAGGCGCTTGGCCATGAACAAGCAGCCCGAGCAAACCTCGCTATACGTCCTCCTCGTCGTCTTTCTCTCTTCACCTCTTGACGGTCGGTGGCACGGGTCCGTAGCAATATTGCCTTTTGCAGAGCGTCTTGATTGGCGTAACCCAGGTACGTATCTTCGGCTTGCAAGCGGACTTCTCCTTCTTGCTGGGCAATGAACGTGTTGAGCTTGTTGACCTCTTCGTTCGAGTAGAAGATTCGTATCGCCGAAGAAGCACGAACCAACGCTTCTTCGGAAGTGATGAAGCGGCTCTCCAGTAGTCGCACCTCATCCTCCTGGAGCGCTCTTCCGTCTCCGATCTTTGTGAGCAGGGCCGAGAAGGAGGCATCGGATTGTCTGACCACTTGAACGAGCGGAAAGTAGTCGAGGTAATGCCATTTTATAGTAGCTCCGCCTCGGCATCCGCTTGCCGCAGCCTCTGCCTCGCTTCGGCTTCGCGGGCTCTCAGCTCGGTATCGTCTTGCCGGCGTTTGCGTGCCGCTTCGGCTTCGTGGGCTCTCAGCCCGGGATCGTCTTTCCGGCGTTTGCGTGCCGCTTCGGCTTCGCGGGCTCTCAGCTCGGGATCCGCTTGCCTTTGTGCACGTTTCGCAGCAGTTGCGAGAGCCCTCGTCGCCTCCGGGTCCTCTTGTCGGCGCTTTCGTGTAGCTTCGGCTTCGCGGGCTCTCACCTCCGGGTTCTGTCGGCGAGCGCGCGCTGCAGCAGCTTTCCGAGCCATACGCTCCGCGTCCTTGTCTTCGTCACTCATTGCGCAGCGACTCCGAGCTAAAGAGAAAGCGCGCTGGCACTGGCCATGGCGCTGGCACTCTACCCATGACGTGCTGGCACTGGCCATGGGTAGAGGAGGGTGGCGCCTGGAAGAGGGCTCCTGCTGAGGGGAGAGCTGCGTAGAAAGGCCTAGCAGGCGACGGCTGAAACGATGTACGGGGGTGGTAACGGGCGACAGTACGGTAGGGCCTCAGTGTCGCAGTACAACGCGAACAGAGTAAAACACAACCTTTGACAGCACGGCACAAGAGCTCCTGTTGTCGTTGTGGCCTCTCTAGTTGGCAGCACAAGAGCTTGTTGAACAAACCCAATGATGATGATGATGATGCTCCTGAAGAACTACGGCACTTACCCACCAGGGGGGATCGGCCAAGAGGTATTTGATGATTACGTTTTGATTTTAAATGATTGGAAGGAACAGATAGAGAGAAAAAAAAGGGATGTTTTAGAGGGAATTTAATTAGTGGAATTGTGCATGTTAACCATTCAAACCTGACAGATGAGTCACCAAAAGATATACAGAAGAATATTTTGCAATACTGACAAGAGTAGTCTGCATTTACGATTGACTTTTTTTACAGGAATTATCAAAATCGTATACGATTTGTCATTTGTATGTAATTGCACACAGCATTGAATACATCCCTGTGGCAATATCCCAGAGCTGAGGCACCAAAAGATAAAGCAACTTCAGTTGTTAAATTTAGTCCCAACGTACTGATCGGAATTTCTAGAAGTATTTTTCGGAGGAATTTGTACCGGCGGCAAACTAACAAATAATGATCTATGCTTTCAATTTCACGACAGAAATGGCAGGGGGGCGACAAAACTAAACCAGCCCTGTGTGAGTAAAGATTTAGCGGGGGGACACGACATCGAAACCTGCTGAGGATTACTTCCGTTTGCCTTGATGGACACCATTTAGATTTCCGTGGGTGATTTAAATGTCCATATTCTGACCAAGCTGTGATAGTTTCCATTGAATCTCTATGTATAGTAAATTTTCTATATCTGATTGCTGTTATATACTGCTCTGCTGGAAGAACTGATATTATCGGTCCCTGAAGAGATGCTCCAGCTAATGAGTCGACCATCTCATTTAAATACAATCCGCAATGACCCGGTGCCCACAGCAATTTTACGAGGCTAAGATGTGGCGGAACTAATGCTAAAAACGACTGCAGGGCTTGTGAACTGGATGAAGATGTAAGAGAAGTACAGACCGAATGGGAATCGGTTAAAACCACCACATTAGTCGCAGCCGCAGGGAGTTTCCTCAGCGCCAAAATGATTGCTAAAAGCTCTGCTGCAAAAATGGGGGTGTAGTCTGGTAATCTCAGTGAGAAGGACCAATCAAGCGTTCACGAAAAGATCCACACACCTGCCTTTTCGCCCTTCACAGATGCGTCTGTAGCTATTATGTAATTTGTTTGTGCTTGCCCAAGGTAGTCTTGCAGCTGATTAGTTAAGTACCTAGGAGACAATAATTTAGCGTTTCCGGGAAAAATATCATCATATTCAATCCTGACCCCCTGATTTGAGCCTTTGATGTAATTAACTCTCGAATGTTAACGTTTATGCTATCTAATTGTCTTTGCACAAATATAATCTGTGGAGTATAGAAGCGGGGCCAATGAGCTAGAAAAAACGAGTCTGGGTCTTTGATGAACACATATTCAGTTCGTCTGAGCGGAAAGCTATATAATTTTAGGAATGTTTGTGTAGTTAGGATTCGGAATCTGCAAGACAATGTAGGCAATCGAGCTTTTTGATATAGAACAGTATTGGCTGTACTTCTAGGTAGGCCTATGCAAAGGCGCAGTGCTTCACATTCCAAGAAAACTAGGGGCTTAGTTTTGTAAGCTGGGGAACCTGAAAATAGAGCGCAACCGAATTCCATTACTGGGCGCATGTACATCTTGTAGATCATCAGGAGAGCGTCCCTGCGTAACCCAAACCGTCTGTTGCTTGATCTGCGCAGCACACCTAAGGCACGCTGAGCCTTAGATTTGATATGCTCTATGTGAGAAGTCCAGGTTAGCTCTGCATCCTAAGTTATTCCCAAATATTTGAGAGAATCGACTTGGGGAATGAGGTCTTGATTGTAATATATAGAGATAGAAATAGGATCACTTAAAGGGAACACTAAGATCGAGCTTTTATTAACATTTAAGGACATGCCAGTTTTGCAAAGCCAATTACGAAGCGTATTCATGTAACGTTGCAAATTTTGATAGAGTAAATGAATGTCGCTGTCGGCTGCAAAGAATGCAATATCATCAGCATAAACGTAAAGTTGTACACCCTCACAAGTAGGGATGGAGCTCATTAGGACGTTAAACAATAACGGAGAAAGAACTGGTCCTTGAGGAACACCACAAGTTTGTGTGAATCTAGGAGAGTAGCAGCCATCCTTAAAGCAAAAGCATTCCCTAGCTCTCAAAAATTCTGCTATCCATGCTATCAAATATTCTGGAAAATTATAGGACTCTAGGGTTGTCAGGAGAACTGCGTGTTCCACGCTGTCATACGCTTTAGCTAAGTCTAGCGTGACTAAAGCAGCATGTCTTCGCTTACGAGCAAGTTGAATCCTGCTCTCTTTATCCACGTGCGCACACCATATTGAGCAGTTCGATCTAAAGCCTACTTGAAAATACTTCAATATGAAGTTACCTTCCACAAAATTGGATAATTTGGGGTAAAGTACACGTTCTATCACTTTAACCATATTAGAAGTAAGCGAAATTGGCCTGATATTTTCGATGTTGAATCCTAATCCTTGCTTTTTAGGTATTGGAATCACTTTAGTTAATTTCCAATCATGGGGAATCCAGGTGTTTTTAGTGAATAGTTTATAGTGTTTAGAAGGTCACATGGTGAGAGATCAAATAAAATTTTGATCATTGTGACCGTAATTCCTATCAGGGCCTGGAGCAGATGGTGGTAAAGATCTGATCACCTCTGTCAACTCTGCAGATGTGACTTCTGTGAAATCAGTCGTGCCCGGTGGTTTCTTGAAGACCTGAGACAGAGTCGATGTGAATCTGCTTTCCAGTCCTTTAGCAATTAGTTCTAAAGATTTTGTCAGTTCCTCTGACGAGGGAATTACACATTCTACATTAGCTGGAGATGGCAGGATTTTGCGAGCTCTCATATATCTAAATAATGCTTTCTTGTTTTCTGGTTTAGAAATGAAATCGTGTTGCCTTTTATCATAATCCTCTTTACTTTAGCGACTGTTCGTTTGAAGATAGCTGCAAGAAATTTGTAATCTGACCAATTCTTCGGGGATTGATTATATAAAAGTTGTTTCCACGCAGCCTGTCGTCGTCTGTTATCACGAGCGCAATCTGCATTCCACCAAGGGCTACAAGAAACTCCCTTGGGAGATTGGACAATGAATTCTGCTTTTTTGTACGTCTTTTTCATTATGGCACTAAGCTTCATAGCCTTATTATCTTCGCCATCTTCTAAGCGGGAAACCAACGCTGCTTTGAGATCATTTTTGAATTTATTGTAATTAACAAAAACTCGGGTGCGAGAACATGCCAGCATTATCGGACAATTAACCTCAAACATTATCGGGAAGTGGTCGCTGTTTGTGCCGCAGTCCAAGGTCGTCCAAGAGGAACTAGTTATCTCTGAACTTATAAAACTTAAATCCAATACTGAGCGGGACCGATGATTGATATACGTAGGAGCTCCAGAATTAAGGCAAGTCAAGTTGTTATCCACTGACCACTCCCAAAGGCGCTTGCCGCATTGATCGGTTCTAAAACCCCAACTAACATGGTGAGAGTTGAAGTCACCCACAAGGATCTTATCTTTACCTAACGATGCCACGGCAGAGTCTAATAAATTAGTATTTTGCACCCCTGCAGGAAAATATAAATTATCTAAACAAAATGGCGGACAATCTGGCAAGGATACTTCCAAGGCGAATATTTCGCTTTCAGGAGACATAAGCTTATATGAAATTTTGGCCTTAAGACTAATTCGGTTGTTAACAAAGAATGCTAATCCTCCGCCCTTCGATGGGCGGTCTAGCCGGAATGATCGATATTTATTTAAATGAAAAGACTGGTACCCTGAAAGCCAGGTTTCCTGTAATGCAATTATATCTGGCGTGAATTCGGCTGACAAATATAATAAGTCTGTTCTTGAAGAAAGAATAGAGCGGCAATTCCAATGAAGAATTTTTATGGATCCTCTTGTTGCAATAGATTGGCCTCAGCCACTGCCTTGCTTAATATACTTTCCTTTAAAAAATCTTTCCTAGAAAGGCTGTCCTTCAAATATTTTTTCGGCTTAGAATGAATGGCTGCCGTGCCTTTTTTAGACAGCGGTGACCTCAATCGTTTCAGTGTTCGAGGATCCATATCCATGTCCCCCAACTCCTGCGCGTCATCGTTAATGTCTTCAGTCTGATTCTTGATTGCATCAGCTGACAGGACCGCACTCTGGGCATCTTGGGAAGTGGCATCGGACGCTACCTCGATTGATGGCTGTAGACACTGTGCCCCTTTAGAAGTTGGAATAACATCCGATGTTGTCTTGATTATGTGGGCCACCTGGTTAGTCATTATTTGCGACAAGGTCTCACAAAGATTACCAGCAAGGCGCTCCATAGCTTTTTCTATTGCTCTTTCCACCGCATCGGCAATGGTCACGGAAAGAGACGCTTCCATTGATCCTGCTAGGCGGGCTGTAAAACCAGCGTAGCGTTGTGATCGAGCCTGGATTTCAGTTATAGCTTCACGACGTGAGCAGCGTCGTCGATCTACAATTTCTAAAATTGCCATCTCTCTTGATTTTGCCGGGCAGTCAGCATAATCAGCCGGGTGGGAGTCATTGCAGAGACAGCACTTTTCATCAGAACTTTTGCAATCACTAGTCACGTGATCCTCGCCACAAATTCGGCACCTGGCAGAAGATCTACATCCTTTCACCGTGTGGCCATAGCGCCAACACCTTACGCACTGAAGAGGACGAGAAGACAGCGCCTCTACTCTGTATATTAAGGGTCAAGCCTTGATTGATTTGTGGGGTTTAACGTCCCAAAACCAGCTCTGATTATGAGACACGCCGTAGTGGAGGTCTCCGGAAATTTCGACCACCTGGGGTTCTTTAACGTGCACTGACATCGCACAGTACACAGGCCTCAACATTTCGCCTCCATCGAAATGCAGCCGCCGCGGCCGGGATTCGATCCCGCGACCTTCGGATCTGCAGCCGAGTACCATAGCCACTAGACCACCGTGGCGGGGCAAGGGTCAAGCCTTAATTTCTGATGGCCGAGTAGATCCTGTAAAGGTAACTATGACCGACTCAGTTGGAATTTTACTGTTCTCTACCACTCTACCACACCGGTATACTGAACTAGCACCTGCCGGAGCAAACATTTCTAATACCTCTTGAGGAGGCATGTTCACATCGACGCCACGAACAAGACCTTTCACGCATGCCAGGTGGGTTTGAATGAACGCGCTTACCGAACTACCTGCAAACGTTGAGCACTTTAGAAGGTCTTGCACACAAGGTTGGTCAGGGGAGAAGCAGAGGATACCTCCTCTGCCAAACTGTCGCACCTCTGTGATGTTCTGATAATGTGCTGATGCTGAGCGAAGTTCTGCCTGAATCACTTTAGGATGCTTCATTCTGATAATCCCGTCGTTAGTCGGGACGAGCGCCACAGGGACGGATGAGACACCGTTGCGTAAAAACAGCTCCACTGGCAAGTCCTGCGGAGGGATAGAAGCGGACCAGAGGAAAGCCCCTGGTCCGGGTGACGAAAAGGGCATCTGTCTGGTTAGGTTAGGACAACATGCACTTGTATGCTAATAAGAACGTCAACGAGATAGTTAATAACGAAAAAGAAAGCTGAAACTACTCAACCCTTGGCCAAATCCCCGAAGGCAGGCGAGCGAGCGAGCGTGCCTTTGAGTTCGAAACGCCCAAGAATAACGGACGTCGTCGTCTTGTAATTCTTCTAGCAGTCCCACTACAGTTCGAGGCGACGAAGAGAAACCGGCGTGAACTCGTGACACAAGAGCACGTGCCAGCGTTCAATGAAGCCCCTGCTATAGTATGATCGATTAGTATCGTATGGATAGTATCGTATGTATCGTATATGTATCGTATGTATCGTATAGTATCGTATGGAATAGTATAGTATGATATAGTATGATCGATATAGTATGATCGATAGTATAGTTTGCTATAGTATGATCGATTTGATTGAAGTAAATTTAAAAGGCATGAGGAAATTTAAAGAGAGAGAAAAAAAAAGTTCTACGAGCCTGGTGGCGCACATGTCACCGCCCCGTTACAAAGGGGACGCTCATAGCATCCATCCATCCAAGACGAAGTGGCTACGACGGACAACTACGGCAGACAAGCCTACGCCTTAAGGAGCTTCGCCCCTAAAAAGAAAGACTCCTGACTTCCCATTTCAATGAAACATAGTGATCATCATCCCCTCCTCCTCACCTTCTTACCAGCCTATAACGACGTTCATGCCATAGCGCTTCATTCAGCATGCACTGGACTGAAGCGCGCGTTCTTGAAAAGGTCCACACACTAAGAGGAGTCGGCTGAACCAAAACTTTATTGAGATTTCAGTCATATTAGACGAGCTCATTCACACACATCACTCCAGTTAAAAGGAATGTATGCCACAGCTATGGAGCCTTTTAACAAGTGCTACGCAACAAAATCGTCGTCAAACACTGCAACAATTGCACAAAGAGAACAAACGCAGTTCACCCAACGGCTTCTTAACAACAGAGTCGTCCCGCGACATGTGGTGCGTGAACAATGCATGAGCGCTTATATGACTGCACTCGACACAAAATACCAGTAGCAAACATAGTTTGGAATGTATTTTCCAGCTGTCTAAATTTCGCTGCCTTAATTTCGCTGCGTAAAAGAGTCGGGCTATTCCAGCCGCCTACATGAAGAACCGCATGGCAGCTTTTTATAAGTTAAGTATGAAACTGGTGCGCCGACATTTACTTACTGTAAACAATTGTAGTAGCTGCTTGCAAAAATACACAAGGACGGAACGCCGACAGTCAACCAAATATTACCGGTATTTTCCACGTCCTTCTCACTTTGCCAAGAAGGACGAAATGCAGTTTCAGTTGCTGTCAGCATCCACCACAGAGTACGTTAGTGCGTCAAAATTCTTTTTAAGTACCTGGCGCAATGAAGACTCCCCCTCCCCTCTCAATAAATAAATAAAAATATAAACAGCATTCACACTACGCTCCCATGTGCCGATAGACTGATGCGTTGCAAATCTCCTAAGTTGTGGCCACCATCCTACGTTAATAGGACAAGCGACAAAGTTTCACAGTACCCTGAGGATGTTACCCAGATTCCGCCCAATTTAACCTGACCCCGACGAGGCTTTCATTAAAGCAAACTGTTAAAAGCTCGTAGACCACGCAAGAGCGTTCTGAACGGAAACCTACGTTCTAACTCTGTCAAGTATGTATCTTGTAGGAGCGGTCTCACATCGAGAGGGAGCACTGCCAGCTGATAAACATGAGCAAACATGAAATGACAACTCCATAAAATAAACAAAAATACCCAACAATAAGCAGTCGTACCCACAAGAAGAGGGAACGGCGGGCAGGTGTGCTCTGGCCTGCCTGCGTGATCTACTGATAGTGGTCACGTGCTCGCGCAACCCGCAGTTCCATCATATGTCTAGCACACAAGGTCACGAACAAGCTCTACTTAAACACACAATAATAGATAAAATAAGTTCACTCACTCTTGAAAACACAACAGGTCAAATCGCGTAACTGAATAATCTAATTGCTATCCATGTCGTATAAACAGCGTGGCTCATACAGGCAGTGGTATCGCTGTAATACCAGTCCAAAAAAGAAAAAAAAGAATGAGGGGCCCATTTTGTATGCACTCTTTTACAGCACGTTCAACACGGGTAGCTTCATAAAGCTAGACAACCCCCGGCTATTGTAACTTTCTGGAACATAGTTGGCTGTTTTCCTTCTTCGGTGCTGAGCGCTAGACCTCGAGCACCAAATTGTTCATATCCAGGAGTTGACAAACTTTGCTTCAACCAACTGATGAGATATACAAGTGTCCGTGGTGAGTCGGTATCACACTGCCTTTGCGAACTGCCGCCACCGGTAATGCATTTTCCATAAATACTGTTTGAGCGACTTCACACCATTCGCGAAAATGAAAGTACAACCAACCACTATGCAGCAGGTGGTGTAGGTTAAGCGCATCGACTTAGACTATCATGTATGCGTAAGCTATGGCACTACATGCTGTGTAAGACGTTTTAAATTCTCAACAAGGGTAAAAAATCAGGCACACTTTGACAACAGGCAACAAGGCAGCGGCATTGCGCTGCGATATGCAATGAGGAAATAAATACCACACTGAGGCGCATATTATCGACCCCCGATGACATATTATGCATGCTACCGACTATATGTACCCCACACAATACGAGCAACAATGCGCACATTACAGTGTTCTAGCTGCGCTCATACCACGCCACCTGGGCGTGACAGCTGAGGAGCGCCGAGCCTCCAATTGCAAACCACATCGTACAACACTGTTGACGCTGTTGACGCTGTTGAAAGTTGACGCTGGACAGCGAGGCTGTCCAGCGTCAACTTTCGGGACCACCCTGAGCTTGTATTGAGAGCAGACAGGGCAGCCGTGGCTGATGGAGTCTTGGACTGAGGGCACAACCCACACCTGGGGCCCGTCGAAGGACCTAGCGGCCTGTATTGGTTTTAATAAACGCTTTCTTTGTGCGTACTACCTCTCCCTTGCCCCTTTGTAGATTTGTGCTAAGGTTGGATACGTAAAAGTCTTACATAAATATTTACGCTTTCATTGCTTCCAGGACAACTGTACGCTTCAGAGACTATTGCAGCAGCACTTTGCTGTCTTGTCACATTTCTTCGCCGGTGGCAAGTATTTGAGCAGAACCAAGTGCGTGCATGCGTTAACACCTGACTAGCAGTTCCGACGCAGTAAATAATGCCCTTTGTCTCTTCATAAAATCAAAACAACTGTCACGTATTTAGCACTCGGAGCACTAAGGAAGGCCTTCTTACAGCTGAGAGTCATCTATCTCTACAGTGGATGACGTATCCGCAGACTGAGCTCTGTATCTAATGTCTGTTCAAAGAAAAAAAAAGGAAATGAAGGTATTTGAAAACTGAGATTAACAGGTACACACAACATTTTTGTAAAACTAACGATGTGTCCATCTACAAGGCACGGATGATTTGTACGTTGGTGTGAAACCAACAGTCCGTATCTGGCAGTGACCACAACCCGAGCAGCTCACAGCGGGCAGTGTGGGAACGCCAGCATCAAGGATGAAGCAGCACGCAAGAGAGCTGGTGCAGGCAACAAACCGGGTTTGCCTAGAAAATGTTGTCCATCTTTTGACTTCTCACAACAAATACCCGCGTGTCATCGGTAAGTGGCCGCAAACGTGCGGAACTAAATGGTGCGCGCTCGTTGCCAGAGAGCGAAGATTCACCACATAGCGCAGATCTGTGCTTCTATAAGGGTTAAAAAAATATTCCCTTAACCCTCTTTCAGATAGGCAGCCTACAACCCCAGTTCCTTTCACCAGAACGTGCACTTTTCAGGCGGGTTCATCGGAGACACGGCACTGCAGTTGAAGGCTTCCGAAAACTGTGGCATGTTCATCAGCGGCATGTTGCACCTCACACTAAAGTCAGGATACCGTTCCGATGGGCGAGTGTTGGAGCACCACTTGTAACAGAACGCGATGAAGAACAACTGGTCGCTGGTGACCTCCGGCAGCCCTTGCAACTCAAGCGATGCGTCGGGCACTTGCTTCGCCTTGAGGTAGGCATTGTAGAGTCCGGACAGCCCGATGAAGTCCGCCATTATCTCGGAGTCTGTGACGTCGTCCGGCTCGCTTATCTCTTCTCCAATCGCGTTTCGGATGCATACGACGCGCTTTTCGTACTCGGTCTTAGAGGCCGGCGTCCACCAGTCTCTTTCCACGTTGTTGTCGTCTCGACGCCGATTGGAAATGTCGAAAGCGTGCATCATTTCGTGAGCGGCCAGGTGGCCCGCCGAGGCGTAGTCAACGGCCGGCACCACTCCGAAAAAAGGCGGCAGTAGAAGACCCATGCCCACAACCATGGTGTTGAGCGGTGGCTTGTACATGGCGTTCACCACTGACATGTCGCCGTTGACGCGCGCTTGGGCAGGGTACTCCGAGAGTCGTTCCAACTCCTTCCTGCTAGCGGACATCGAGGCACTCAACCAATTGTTGACGAATGAAGGCCCCGCGTTAGGGAACGTTTCGTAATAGCGGTTCAGGGAGTTGTCGTCCTCTGCGCCCTCTGGGTAGCCCACCACCCTCTTCATTTTTTGCAGTTTTCTTACGGCTATTTCTCTTGTACCGTCTTCCATCCAAGATGATTCCGCTATTTGCGTCCTCAGAGACTCCGCAATGCTCGAAACCATTTCCTGCGCCCTCGATATGAACGTCCGTGGTCAGCGAGGTGTGATAGAAGGCTGCATAAGCTGCGGTGTGCATGACCTTTGATGTGTGCTTCAGGCAGCGGTTTTCCCACTGGGAAAGGGGGCTGTTCATTTGAAACGAACCAGTTCTGCTAACGTGGACCATTTGCCTCAACTGTCTGGACAGATCGAAGTTCATCCAGAGCCTAAGGTGATCTAGCTCCAGAATTCTTTGAAAAACCTTCGCCAGGAACGTTACCAAGTAGCGCGTCTCGAACGCTACGTAATGCTGCCCAGGCAGCAGACCGCTTGTGATGTTCCCCATGTAGTAGTTCCAGTTGTCACCTCTGCGGCGCAGGATGGCCTTCTCCATCGTGCGCAGCAGTAATACGGACATATTTCTTGCGTCTGGCGCCTCATCCTCGTAGGCATCCTTGCCGAGGTTTAACAGGTATTGGTCAATTGTTTCGATAGTTGGGGTCAGCTGCCGGATGAGATCGTCGTCTAGCCCGAGCCAACGGAGGTGTTCCTCGATCGCCGCGCTGCTCGCATGTTGACCGTCGTAGAGGGACCGCCGCATACTGAGAACCACGTGCAGTCGCTCCGCATTGCCAGGGATTGTGTCTACCCTGAGGTTGAACAGCGTTGGAAGGCCGTAGGTGAGCGGAAAGTCAAGCATCAAGTATGCAGGGTCCACGTCCGATTTAACCTCAAATGATGCGTTGCGGGCGCTAAGGAAGTTGACGATATCCACACTGGGGTTTTGACCCGAAGGGGCGTGCTCCTCGTCGCCGAAAAGGTCCACGCACGACTGGAACAGTCCGGCGACCTTCTGCACTGCTGTCTGTTCGTCCGAAGGCACTGAAGTATTGCGCAGGGCCCCGACCACCGACCTCCTTATCCGCAGAGCCTGCTGACCGAATACACTGGTCATCCTCGAGGTCGGGGCCAGCTTCCAACGCGTGCACACGTGCCTGTGAAAGTCCTCGCACGGGTCGTACTTTTCTGACAGCGACCTGCTGTACAAGTCAGACACGGCATTGCACTGTTCGCTGTCGCAAGGAGGTCCCGGCATCGCTTCCGGACTCGTCGACGGTTCGGCGTGATGCTCACTGGGAGCAGCAATTAGGTCCAGTCCGAAGACCGTGCCCAGGGCCACCGCAGTAAGCAGCACCAAGGTAGTTGCGATGACGCCTGTCGCGACCATAGCCTTCTTTCCGCAGCACTTCCTCTTCGTGGGCCCGCTGACACGCTGCGATTCCTGCGGGAAAAAGCGTGCGTAAATAAAGCGCGGCGAGCCAGAAAATCGACATGTTATTCATCGTGCACTGAATCAGCCCCTGATGTTCCAAACGTCCTTCTGACTTCGTTCGCTTGCTGCACGTGAGCTCGCGAGTACTACTACGTCACCCCACATTTTTTTTTTCACGGTTAATGCAGCTGTTGCCTGCTGACAACAAAAGGGGAAGCCGGCGCGACTCCAGTGAAAGCTGTGCACACACTGGAGCCTGCTGTAGCAAGAGGAAAGGAACGACTTCTCTCTTATAGCGTTCAGACTCGCATGCGGACGTGGCACAGTTTATTCGCCAGCTTAAGAAGAGCATGACTTTAGAGCTTTCAATAGTGAAGTTTTTTTTTTTTTCAATATCTGTTCCCAACGCACATCTGAAGACCACTAGCGGACGATTATTAAGTCTTGTAATCTTCTGTCTAATTTGAAAGTACTTCGACACGTATTTATTTGTGCGCTATTGAACGTTTTCACCGTATTTCATGGAAAGCGCCTTCCTTTGGAATGAGTGAGCGAACTGTTACAATTTAGCCTCCGTGGAGTGGTGTGCGATGCGATAGTGGCACATACATACAATAGTAGATTCGCTTGTTTTTCACTGAATGCGCAAACGAACAGCGCGGGCACTACTGTGCAAATCACAGCGGCAATATGATCTAATGAACAGATAGCTCATCACTTTCGTGCCTTATGTTTTGCATTTGTCTACATATTCGCCTCGTCTATGTGTTACCTATGTGTTACCCTGTTATCGCATTACCATCACAGGACTGGCGGTAAAAGGGCAATTCCGACATATCTAACCACACAATCATCACCTTCAACGCACTATTTTTAAAGTCCACGACAGAATATAGACATCTGTCCTCTGGCGGCCTCAAATCTGCTTTACATCTTTTGTTATATATGCCCTTATTCCCACTGACCAATATTTACCTGTTGCACGCAGTAAATGTCTTGCCCAGGTAAACATCTTCTTCATACCAACTGGTATATGAGACAACTCTTTGTCCTCTGATACACTCTGCTGTCTTCCTTTTCCTTGATGTCACACCATTTGAGTTCCATGGTAAGCGGCATAGTCGTTAACATCCTGAGTTCCTTTGTTATCCTCCACGTTTCGGCCTGATACGTTACACCGGCAAAATATAATGATCGAACACTTCTCACTCTGGGGATATCGGCAAGTCGCCAGTCCTGATATCGCAAAGAATCCGGTGCGTACCCTATTGCGTCCGCGTGCTTCGTAAATTTCCTTTCATGAGTACGCTCCTTCCGTGACAAGAAACAGATAAGTGCGCATTCTTGTGCGAATTCTAGGCGCTGGTTGCCAATCGCGAATTCTTGTTCGCTCCATCGCCAGGCTATCCGTCCTCTGCTGCAAAGTGTCGCGTGAAGTACCCAGGTGGAAAATTCAGTCTCCCCGGCGTGCACCATTTAACCTACGAGAGAAATTATGCCTCGTCGCCGAAACAATATAGACTCCATTTTGTGTTGTGTCTTTCGTAATCTTTGTTTGTTTGAAGTGATGTACCAACTCGTCCAATGACCCGCTTCAGCGGCATTTTCAACTCATCATTTCTCTATACTGAATTCGTTGTGCAGGTTGCTCCCGCAATAACAATTTCACTCTCGCACACCACACCCGTAAACCGAAACCTACGATGGTCGGCTGTTAGAACGAACTTAGGTACACGGCGGAAAACACAGAACGTTGGTAAGTGCACAAATTTCTAATAAGGAGGGCATCTTCCAATGCCATACTCACGCGGTCGAGTTGACCGCTGACGGTGAAGATGCTTCGAGCGCCGTTGGTCACGTGAGCTCCAGGCTGCAGCAGAAATGAGAGAAATCATCATCCATCTTGCCTGTCAGATTAGATTAACTGTGCTTCAGTCATACTGCTCCGAATATACAATGGTGACACAGGTATCAATCGCTATAGCTATAACATTACATACCCATTATCTGTGATAACAAACATGTATATTAGTTGATAGCCACGGAACAAGCACTTCTACCTTTCCCTTTTCCGAATAACAATAGGACAGTGGACCAAGATATGTGATAAACATACGTGATACGTTATTCTGATCTATGCACACGCCACAGTGTCTATCATGAAAAATAACAGTTTGTGAATTTCTCATAACCTCTTCCTTGAACCTAATGTACATGTGTTTACAACATTTTAGCGATAGTTATTTTTGAATATAAGTTATTTTTGGATGAGTTGCAGCACCTCTGTGAAAATATTTTTCTGTTTGCTCGTTTCAGAAGGAAGATCGCTTACGACATAGAGGTGCTTAAAAGGCTATATACAGTGCTTTAGAAAGCAGGCTCTCGACATTTTAGTTTCAGTTATTTCAATCGCCGTGAAAGACCGTGTGTCCTCACATGTCGCTCTCATCCAAAAGACATAAAAGAGCAATGCTTGTATCATCATATCGTCGTCTTTTAATGCTCACGTCACATTGATCATCACTGATTAAAGGCTGCATTAAATAAATAATCTCGTGCGCCACAGCAGCCGTATCGTTGTTTGTCCCGCACTAAAAGACTCACAGTTTTGTCATTGATAGACTGAGACTTCCTGCTTCTAAGACTGCTAGATATACTCTTTACGGAGTGGTTCTTCGTTCCTAGGTCACGCAGCAACTATGGTAAAGCTATGTGTCGGTTTCGCCATTGTGAAAATGACCATTCAGTTATGCATTGCACGTACATGTGTAGCGTCATGGCGGGAATGCTATAATGGCTCGGGTATTCGAATATAAGATTGTTTGTTATTGACGCTAAGAGCGGCTATTTATAGGCTTTCACAAAAAAAAATGTTCGATATTCGACTCAATTCGATTCTCATAGGTGTTCGATTCGTTATCAGTAGGTATACCTTTCGGGTAATAATGATGTTAGGACGTTTTTCGTTTTTTCTCAAATATTTTGTTCAATTTCGAAACCTTCTATAGTGGGATAACTCAAGTTTACAGTGGAAGCCACCCATACGCCGTCATAGCCGCAAGCCACTGTTCGTCCGTGTGGCTGCAAATATTTCGCACTTCGGACTGTCCATGTGCGCAATATGAAGCGCTAACTATAGACATCAAATTATAAGTGCACAAATTTATACGTTATCCTAGCTTACTAGGATGCAACATGGAAAACCTAATCATTTATTGAATTGACGCCCGCTGTTCCGCTTACCTGTCTTTAATAAAAATTAATCCGCAGAGCAGTAGCTAATGTGTCATGTTTTATGTCTTCGACGATGTACATAACAACACCTAATTGTGTTCAAGTATGTCTGCTGCGGCTTTATGTTGTATAGTTTAGAGAGGTTTTTCCTTTGTATTCGCTGGTCGTTCGTACTCCTTCTTACACACCTTAACTTAATTTCTATAATATAGTATTTTATGATGTATTCCAGCAGTATTTGTGTTTGCGGAGTGTGAATGAAATTTTCGTGATCACTGAATGTTTTGATCTCTTGTGCGACGTATTTTGTGTGTCCTTCCTGCTCTGGTCTCGAATTACGTCAGCACTAGCGTTAAATAAACAAATAAATAAATAAATAAATAAACTGCCTCTGCACCTGCCCCACATTTACCACTCATCGGAAGAAAATAATCGTTGGTCTCGTACACCCAATAACGCAATTTTGACGTATGACTGAGCCATTTCAGAACAAAGAACACGTGACAGTTAGATGCTAATCTTCAGCACAAATATGGATAGAGGTCACGGGATCGAATCCTGGCCACGGCGGCCTCATTTCGATAGCTGCGAAATACAAGGAACAACCGTGTATTTCCACTAAGGTGCACGTTAAAGAACCCCCAGGTAGTTATAGTTACTCCGGAGCTCAATACGGGGCGGGGCGTCCCTCATTATTCATATCGTGGTGTTTTTTCACGTAGGACCCCATGAATTATTATTGTTCAATAAAATATCAAGATCTAACGTGTCTCTGGAGATATGCGACTACTTACAAAATATATTCAAGTGTATATTGCCAAGTAGCCCAGGGGCACTCGCTTATAATATTGCTGCGTAACAGCAGTAGTCAAAGAACTGAACTGAAGGTGTAGTTCGCTCTCGATTAAGAAGGCGACGAGAACAAAGAAGGAACAGACCAGCGCGAGCTCTTCTCCTTGGCAGTGCTGTTTGCATTGTAAATAGACCCGTGCACAGTACTGTTAAAGCGTTTGTCTTCCCCCTAACAATACGTTGGTAGATAGTGTTACGACGTTAGAGAAGAATTTGGTTTGTGCGTGTTAAAACCGTTATTTGACATGAGAGCGTGGTAGTTCGATTATTTGCACATATTGTTAATCAAGACTAGCTCGTTCCGCGTGCAAACGCAACGACACTGATTGGTGGGGATGTGAGCTGTTGATGCGCTTTGGCGCGTCCGAGTCCATAACGTATCAGCCCTCAGATAAGCTGCACAGTGTTTCAGACAGGAGGTCACGTAATTCCTTATCGCGCCTGTTAGTCATTGCTTTCCTATCTCTCTCAATATCTCTCAATATATAGCACCTCTTTTTTCAAGTAGTATAGCTGCGTTGGCGTCAATAACGTTCCTCGCCATCGATTGTCTCACCTGATACGCCGGGGAAGTGGAAACGCCCGCTGTCCCGTTGCTGGCGGGATCACCGTGCTGCCTTTGCGTCTGCGAGATACCAAAGACAGCGTTATGGAATAGCAGTATGGTAGCGATAAAGAATCCGATAAGCAATGCGCGTGCGCAGTTACAATGCACCAGCCTTAATGCAAACGAAGCGCACAGGAGGACAATGACAACTATCTATACTAAGAACTATTGAACGTGACCTGTTTATGTATACCGCAAAACGCCAGGAATAAGTTTCACTGTGCGAACAGCCGTACAACGGGTGGGTTACGTTACGACAAATTCGTATCGCACGGCAGTAGCAAACCTGGAGACAAACTAGACATCTTTTTCTCTGACGTCCCCGTGAGACGGGGGACTGCCGTATTCCCAACAGAAGTGGAAATAGAGTGAGTAACGACAGAGAAGAGCGGATAGGGGAAAGTGCAAGCCAGTGGCATGCTCCGCGGGACCGGTGAAGCTGAGATGGGGGTGGACGTGTAAGGTTAAGTGATAGCGGAACAAGGCTGTAGTGGAGTAAGTCATCACTAGCGCGTGTTCATTATTTGAAAAGCAATCTGCGCTAGAGTAGTCCGTGTGCTCACGTCGGAAAATACCTCCTAATAAATGCTGGGATTCACTGTGATAGAACCACAATACTTCTACGAGGCGCGCCGCTCCGGAAATATTGACTACCTGGTCTATATGGGCACGCGTTAGTGATTTTAATTCTAAATGTAAGGTTTCTTAAATCTGCAACCCTTATACCGGTGCCTCGGCCGCTAACATGAATGTCAGCAGCGTGGAAATACTTCTTGTGTCGTAGCGATAAATGGGAATGACCGCTTGACCTCATCACTCGCTTGTTCGGCTTCTAGTGGGCTATGCAAATGGCAGTGACAAGTGACGTCCTTGCTGCGCGTACACAGTCAAGCCGGGTTCCCGGAAAATGTACACCGTGCGGTGCGCCATTCTCTATAGTGCGCGCCTGTTTTGGTTTTGAGCATACGAGAACGTCCATGGCTACATTACAACAATTACAGGCTAGGTCCTCTTATCCAGAATACCCTGTGTGCACATTCAGCCAGTTCACACCAGTGCCCCTTTTTTTCAAGACATCATAGCTGTGAGGGAAAGAAACAAATTCCATGTTCAATTAATTCACAGCTACACGTCTCTGCAGTGTGCAGATACGTGTAGTGCCATTCACTCTGGGCGGCTCCGAGCGGCTCCACTCGTTGAGAGGAATCGATTCAGCGGAGCGGCTCACTCATTCACTTAAATATCTAGCCTGTCTCAATGGCGTTGACAAAAAAGAGCTAAATTCGTTAGCGTGATAATGGAACTATCAATGTCTTGACATCGCCTGTGACGGCTTCATAAAATCAACTTGTAACATAGCTGTGTTAATTTTAATTACCCGTTTTAATACAGGAAATAATATCCATCTGATAAAGCACCAATGAAAATGTTAAGAGGTTTCAAGAACACTATTCCTAATGGCACTTATGAAGGTTTCTTTTTCAAAATATTGCTGCTTGGTTCAGAATGGCAAGCTGTGTTATATATAGACTTTCTTCGATTATGTACACTCATGCTCAGAACCATCGCCGACGCATCAACGTCGTTCTTCTTAAACAGCGATTAAGGGAAATGCTCATTTCGCACTAATCTTGTTTTTGCTCAGAGAAACGACTGTCATGAATACTGTAAACAAAACATTCCTACTGTACGGTACATATGTACGTAAATTGCTACTGAAGTGTTTATTCCAACAATAAACAAACATTACTGTATTTTTCTATAACGACAACGAATCAAAGCAAACGTTACTTTAAAATTATGACAAGGTGCACATCTCACGCTTTGTGCACGCAGGATAAAAAAAACTGTCTTCACATAAGTCCTTATAGCTGCTAGTGTTTCGCAGGCCAAAACCACAATTACAGGATAAACCTCGACCAAAACAGTGCTTATGAAGCACGCCGTAGTGCAGGGCTTCGTAACTCTGACCAACCGGGGCTCTTCCACATGCGCTGACGTCGAACAGTACACGGGCCTTCCACATAAGGAGGCAGGAAAAATACCTCTCAGGACATGCGGTTATGAGCAGTCGTGCAGCCAAAGCTAAGGAACACCAAACGAATGCACCAATTGAACTAGCGATCTGGGCGCTCACTATGCCAATGCCAGCTCAACGAGAGCGGCTGTTCCTTCGTGGCGAACCCCCGCAGTCTTAGAGTACCTCCAAGCGTGAGCAAGCCAGAGCATCCAGCCGTGCTACGCCGAAAAAATATCTACCGCAGCGCCCCCGTCAGGGGAAGGTGGGTAGCTCGAGAGCGAGTCGGATCTCCTGAGCCCATTCCGAGAGCTGCTCCACTGAGCAGCAAGCTCTTTCGCTCAGCGGGCTCCGAAAGCACTGCTCGCGCTCCTGAGCGGTGAGTCCTCCATGCGGAGCAGGGACGTAGACGTTATCACTCCTTGGCTGCTCTGGCAGCTCCGAACGTTGCGGCAGCTCCGACGGCTCCGGTAGCTACGACGGCTCCGGCTGCTCCGCGATTCCGAAGAGCCGGCTTCTATTGAGTAAAGGCGCTGTCCTCCGACTAGAGTCACCGGAGAAACCTTTAGAGTATCGTCACGTGGTCTTGCGTCACGTGGTCTCTCCCCACCATGTACCTTCCAGTTGCTGTACAAGCACGGTAAGTGCACTGCGCGGGTAGACTTCTCAACACTTCGGTGCCTCGCGCTTTCAGCCGAACGAAATCTGAGAAGGCTTTCCTTTTCTTTTCTTTCCTTTTATGCGTGTAGGCAGGATGAAAAGAAAGTGTCCCACACGGTTCCATGTATAGAGCAGGCCGCAAAGGCTTAGCGCACTTGAAGTACAATGGTTTCGATCAGCAGTCACAAACGCGAACTTTGGCGGGAAAGTGCTCGTAGGAATGGACGGTGCTCTTAATAAGAAAACCATTTTAACTCTGTGTCAATGTACTCTTAATAAGGTCATTAAGTGTTAAGCGGTTTATCTGTGTAAAACCACTAATCCGTCAAGCGTGGAGAGTAGACATGTAGCCTGGCACAATAAGCGTAACTTTCTTTTGCCCCCTATCCGCATTGTAATTGAATGTGCGTGAAGCCTTTGAATGCGATCAGTTGGAATGTCTGGCCATGCCGCCGTGGAAGGGACAGGGATGCACAGTTCCCCACAGTGAAGGAGTCATAACTGCCATGTCCTAATGCGAAATGCGAAGAACCTCAATGACAGGAACTCCTTCGCGGGGTCTACGCCCTGCGCGGAGAACGGGACTGGAATTTCATCAAAAACCAACAACATAATTGACGAGACCTCTTAGCGACTAGCGTGGTGACATTTCTCGGAAAACAGTAACATAACTGTAAATACAATGCAAAACTCAAAATACCAATGCAACCAGAAATAAGTAAAACGACTATAACAACTGACCATTTGCGGAAATGTGTAAGTTCGCTTCCCCGCAAGGGTGTGTCCAACCAAATGCTCTCTTCCCCAGATTGCCTTTCTGTCCTAAGGTCGCTCATACCTGCGCGTTCCAGCGAATGGCAAGCTGTGTTACATATAGACTTTCTTCGATTATGCACTCACGCTCAAAAACGTCGCCGACGCATCAACGTCGTTCTTCTTAAACAGCGATTAAGGAAATGCTCATTTCGCACTACTCTTGTTTTTCTCAGAGAAACGACTGTCAGGAATACTGTAAACGAAACATTCCAACTGTACGGTACATATGTACGTAAATTGCTACTGAAGTGTTTATTCCAACAATAAACAACATTACTGTATTTTTCTATAACGACAACGAATCAAAGCAAACGTTACTTTAAAATTATGACAAGGTGCACATCTCACGCTTTGTGCACGCAGGATAAAAAAACTGTCTTCACATAAGTCTTAATAGCTGCTAGTGTTTCGCAGGCCAAAACCACAATTACAGGATAAACCTCGACCAAAACAGTGCTTATGAAGCACGCCGTAGTGCAGGGCTTCGTAACTCTGACCAACCGGGGCTCTTCCACATGCGCTGACGTCGAACAGTACACGGGCCTTCCACATAAGGAGGCAGGAAAAATACCTCTCAGGACATGCGGTTGTGAGCAGTCGTGCAGCCAAAGCTAAGGAACACCAAACGAATGCACCAATTGAACTAGCGATCTGGGCGCTCACTATGCCAATGCCAGCTCAACGAGAGCGGCTGTTCCTTCGTGGCGAACCCCCGCAGTCTTAGAGTACCTCCAAGCGTGAGCAAGCCAGAGCATCCAGCCGTGCTACGCCGAAAAAATATCTACCGCAGCGCCCCCGTCAGGGGAAGGTGGGTAGCTCGGGAGCGAGTCGGATCTCCTGAGCCCATTCCGAGAGCTTCTGCACCTGAGCAGCAAGCTCTTTAGCTCAGTGGGCTCCGAAAGCACTGCTCGCGCTCCTGAGCGGTGAGCCCTTCATGCGGAGCAGGGACGTAGACACGTTACTCACTCCTTGGCGCTTCTGGCAGCCTCCGAAGATTGCCGCAGCTCCGACTGCTCCGGTAGCTACGACGGCTCCGGCTGGCTCCGCGATCCGAAGAGCCGGCTTCTATTCAATAAAGGCGCTGTCCCTCCGACAAGAGGCACTGGAGAAACGTTTAGAGTATCGTCGCGTGGTCTTGCGTCACGTGGTCTGTCCCCGCCATGTACCTTCCAGTTGCTGTAGAAGCACCGGTAAGTGCACTGCACGGGTAGCCTTCTCAACACTTCGTTGCCTCGCGCTTCAGCCGACCGAAATCTGAGAAGGCTTTCCTTCTCAGATTTCGTTCTCAGGTTCGTGATTGTGGTTCGGTTAGGAAAGGACGCTAATTTCTGCAGCCATGTAGGGAGCACGGCTAAGCGTCCGTGGGGGTGGGGTAAAGGGAGTGAAAGAGATAGAGAGAAAGGCCGTAGTGGAGGGCTCCGGAAATTTTGACCACCTGGGGTTCTTTAACGTGCACTGACAACGCACAGTACACGGCCTCTGGCATTTTTCGCCTCCATCGAAATGCGACCGCCGCGGCCGGGATGCTTTATAAGCCAGCGCAATAAAGGACTCGGGGTTCTTTCGCCCGTCAAGCTGTCATCCTCGTCAATGCTTCACACAGGCCCGTAAAGCACGGAACTTGCAGTGAAGACCATTTCACTTTCGTGCTATATCGATTCCGTTGACAGCGGCATCAGTCACATTTTTTTTTTTTTCAGTTGACGCTACCTCAGACGCTCGCGTGGACTGGGTGCCGCATCTTCGACGCCACGCACTGCGTTCGGTAGTTAGAATTCTTCTATGGCGCTACCACCTAGCGACGTTATCTTTCTTGGGCGCCTTCTCTCTCTCCTGTCTTTCTATTCCCCCTTCCCACTCCCCCAGTGTAGGGTAGCCAACCGGACGCCCTTCTGGTTAACCTCCCTGCCTTTCTGTTTTCCCCTTCCTCCTCCTCCTCCTTGGCGCCACGCCGGCAGTCAAACGGGAGTGAGGGCGCTATGAAATTTCAAGAACTCCAAATAAAACTGCAAAACGTATAAAAAAGCTGACGCAATGGTTCAAGCTGAGAGCTATACAGGATCCATAAGATATAGGACCCTAAGTTTAGTAAATGTGAACGTTAATTAACGGTCAGTGAAAGTTGCAATTTATGGGTGGTAAGTGCGCATCGAAATGACTGAAATGGTCAGATTTCTTTGCACTAATTGAACATTGAAAGACGGCTGGTTTTGACGCAGCTACTCATGTATAATAGTTAATAGTTAAGCAGCATTAACCGGAACCCTAATTGCGCGGTCCAAAGCCCGTTTCTGGGCTTCCAATAAAGTTAGAAGGATGATGTTGAGGGTTTGTGCACGCAGGATAAAAAAAACTGTCTTCACATAAGTCTTAATAGCTGCTAGTGTTTCGCAGCCAAAACCCCACAATTACAGGATAAACCACGACCAAAATAGTGCTTATGAAGAACGCCGTAGTGCAGTGGCTCGTAACTTCTGACCAACCGGGGCTCTTCACATGCGCTGACGTCGAACAGTTACGCGGGCCTTTCACATATAAGGAGGCAGGAAACATACCTCTCAGGACATGCGGTTACGAGCAGTCGCGCAGCCAAAGCTAAGGAACACCAAACGCCAAACACCAGCGCCCCGTCAGGTGAAGGTGGGTTAGCTCGGGAGCAGAGTCGGATCTCCTGAGCCCATTCCGAGAGCTTCTGCACCTGAGCAGCAAGCTCTTTAGCTCAGTGGGCTCCGAAAGCACTGCTCGCGCTCCTGAGCGGTGAGCCCTTCATGCGGAGCAGGGACGTAGACGTTATCACTCCTTGGCTGCTCTGGCAGCTCCGAAGATTGCCGCAGCTCCGACTGCTCCGGTAGCTACGACGGCTCCGGCTGCTCCGCGATTCCGAAGAGCCGGCTTCTATTCAATAAAGGCGCTGTCCTCCGACAAGAGTCACTGGAGAAACGTTTAGAGTATCGTCGCGTGGTCTTGCGTCACGTGGTCTGTCCCCGCCATGTACCTTCCAGTTGCTGTAGAAGCACGGTAAGTGCACTGCACGGGTAGACTTCTCAACACTTCGTTGCCTCGCGCTTTCAGCCGAACGAAATCTGAGAAGGCTTTCCTTCTCAGATTTCGTTCTCAGGTTTCGTGATTGCTGGTTCGGTTAGGAAAGGACGCTAATTTCTGCAGCCCATGTAGGGAGCACGGCTAAGCGTCCGTGGGGGTGGGGTAAAGGGAGTGAAAGAGATAGAGAGAAAGGCCGTAGTGGAGGGCTCCGGAAATTTTGACCACCTGGGGTTCTTTAACGTGCACTGACAACGCACAGTACACGGGCCTCTGGCATTTTCGCCTCCATCGAAAATGCGACCGCCGCGGCCGGGATGCTTTATAAGCCAGCGCAATAAAGGACTCGGGGTTCTTTCGCCCGTCAAGCTGTCAGCCTCGTCAATGCTTCACACAGGCCCGTAAGCACGGAACTTTGCAGTGAAGACACATTTCACTTTCGTGCTATATCGATTCCGTTGACAGCGGCATCAGTCACATTTTTTTTTTTTTTCAGTTGACGCTACCTCAGACGCTCGCGTGGACTGGGGTGCCGCATCTTCGACGCCACGCACTGCGTTCGGTAGTTAGAATTCTTCTATGGCGCTACCACCTAGCGACGTTATCTTTCTTGGGCGCCTTCTCTCTCTCCTGTCTTTCTATTCCCCCTTCCCACTCCCCCAGTGTAGGGTAGCCAACCGGACGCCCTTCTGGTTAACCTCCCTGCCTTTCTGTTTTCCCCTTCCTCCTCCTCCTCCTTGGGCGCCACGCCGGCAGTCAAACGGGAGTGAGGGGCGCTATGAAATTTCAAGAACTCCAAATAAAACTGCAAAACGTATAAAAAAGCTGACGCAATGGTTCAAGCTGAGAGCTATACAGGATCCATAAGATATAGGACCCTAAGTTTAGTAAATGTGAACGTTAATTAACGGTCAGTGAAAGTTGCAATTTATGGGTGGTAAGTGCGCATCGAAATGACTGAAATGGTCAGATTTCTTTGCACTAATTGAACATTGAAAGACGGCTGGTTTTGACGCAGCTACTCATGTATAATAGTTAATAGTTAAGCAGCATTAACCGGAACCCTAATTGCGCGGTCCAAAGCCCGTTTCTGGGCTTCCAATAAAGTTAGAAGGATGATGTTGAGGGTTCTGGCATATCTCCGGTAGTTTACTGCATGGTGCGCTGCACCGCTCGTCTAAGTTTCTAAGGATGTAATTGCTGAGATCCAAGGGCGCAGACAAAAACGAAGGGGCGGGGGGCTGGGGTTTTCAACCCGATGCAACCCGAAATTTTCTGCGCAACCCCTCTCCCCCGCACTTACCCACCCTCTCCTTTAGAGGCGAAGCTCCTTAGGGTGTGGGTCGTTCCGTCCTCTGTAGTAGTAGCAGTATGTATGTAGCCACCTCGCGCCGCCGGGAGGCTCGCGCTCGCCCTCGGCGCGCGAGCTCTCTCACTCTTCCATCTGCTGTCTTGTGTGTGAGAGAGAGAGACAGAGAGAGTGAAAGGCGCGCGTGACTATGGAAACGCTCTTTCTTAGATGAACGCGCTACTACAGTGCCTAGATATATTCTAGGCACTATAGCGCTACCAGCTCGCAAAGAAGGAGAACGCGCCCTCACCCGCGAGAGACAACGTTGGCGCAGGCAGCGTCTTCTAGCGAGTTTCTTGATTGAAAAATACCGGCTGCTCGCGCTGGAGAACCGTTCATCGGCCACCTATATATATATATATATATATATATATATATATATATATATATATATATATATACACATATATAGGCACTGGATCTTGACTTTCACTGAAGTGCCGGTGGGAGATTTCACTTGTGCGTAGTTGAACCATAAGGATTCGTAGCGTGCGCGTTAACTAAGTTAATCCGGAACTCAGCACGATCTGCGATGAACCACCGGAGCTTCGTCCACTCATCATCATTCACTCCGTGGATATGCTGTGGATTTTTTTTTCTCGTCGCTTCGCGCTGGCATGATTCAGGAAATCGGTGCTACTATCACGAATTCATTCCTGGGCGCGTCCTTTTGGATTGGTAATTTACAGTGAATCATGTCTGCATATGGAAAAACGTGTCGCGGTGTTTGTCAAGGCACCCTGTGAGGTTTCGGGCGAGAATCTCGGCCGCGAGAGTTTTAAGATGGCTCGGTGACGGAAATAACGCTGGTGTGGTGGTAGTGTTTTTACCCGTCGGTATAAATCTCGCCGGAGCCAATATTTTTAGCTAGTCAAGGGTTTGTTTTAATTATCAAATCTAGACACAGTTTCAAGATTTGATAGGCCACGTTCAAGCATATTACAGCTTGACACCTAGTTATGCATAATCGAGCCACACATTCTAACATTTCTGTGGAACCTTCTCACGTTCTCCTAAAAGCCACACACACACACACATTTTTTCTCTCAGTAAGCGCGAAGGATGATGATGATGAAATCAGTTTATTCATAAAAGGAGGACCGAAGGACACTGATGAGGAGGTAGGATTTGGAGGGAGAGGGAGAGAGGGGGTAGGCCAACACTACATCATGCGCGCCTGGCCGCTAAAACTCCACAATGGGCTGGTGTGACGGGCGATCGGGGTGTCCGAGTATATCCTTCTGTAGAGCATCCAGATCTGAGTGTAAGAACATATCGCTATTCTTTCGATGAGGGCAAAAACCAGGGCAGTGGAGAACGAGGTGGTCGATGTTTGCTGTGCAGAAACAGCGACAGAAGGTGCATACGCAGCGGGCAGATGTGTCGATGCCCCTCTTCTTGTCAGCGACAGTCTGCCATTTATGGATTATGTCCGGGGTAGTGGCTGTGTTTGCTAATACTTTGTTTATGAATATTTCTTGGGATCGACCGAAGGCAAGGTCCTTGAAGATGCGAGGAGGCGTGACGGCTTTGAGTCTTTCGCGATTAAGGAATCTGAGAGGGCTTCGCAGACGTGCCATGTAAAAGTGGGAGTTCGGCGTCACATTAACGTATGGGTGGTGGACGACACCGGGAGTCCCGCGCAGGAGAGGTTGGGGATGATCAGGTAGAACTCCAGCGTTTGAGGTGGTAAAACTGCGTGCCACCTCGTTACCTCCCCCTTGAATTCCCACGTGTCCCGGCGTCCAGGCAACCATAGCGTCAATACCATTCTTCTGTTTGTGTTGGAGAATCTGACGGATGCGCACAGCCGTGATGGGTCTTCTGTATTGGGATTCTCGACTTCTTTCAGAGCTTCAAATGAGTCAGTGTAGATAGTTGATGGTGCCGGGTTGTCCTGTAAGGTCGCTCCAAATGGCCAAAAGTTCCGCATGTGTAGGGGTTGCATGGTCCAATGTGGATATGTAGCGCTGAGCTTCACCTGTCGAAGTTTTTTACTCGCACACATCCATGTCACACCACAAATGAAGACAACTCCCTTGCTTTGCCTAGCCTCTGCCTCTCCAAGACATTCACTCCACTAGCAAGCTGGGCCTCTGTGGCTGGACAGCGATTTTCTCGCCGGCGCAGTCAATGCAGAAAAGAAACGATATTCACTGACACCGCTAGCGACAGAGTGGCCTTAGTGTGATAAGCGCTAATAAAATTGCCATGTTTCGTATTGTCCGCATTTGCTATATCCACAATAAATTTCTCGCTCCAGGGCAGATTGCATGCTGCCTGGAAGAAAAAAAAAAACCAGATGACCGAGAATTCGGCTATTCCACAGAACTTCGCTTCTCTGCGAAAGTACAATATAGGGATGCATATCTTTATCATGGCCTCACAGCCAAAGGCATTCCGAGGTGTGGTTTAAGGAAAGGGGGTGCAACACAGGCAAACGTGCAGCACAATCAGGGTTCTTAGAAAGGCCTACTGAAATACTCATCATGGAACTTCAGCTGATAAAAAGATGGTGGTTGTAAACCTAATGCGGCGTAACAAGAAATGCAGTGTGGGAAGCTGTAGTGAGCACAAGTTTTATTGTTCAGCAGTGGGGCAAACAACGCGAGAATAAGAAATATAAAGCTGAGCGGATATACGACAAACTAAAACAAAATATTGATTCGCTGGAACTGTTCCACCTTTTTACATAGAAGGGCAGACCGAGGGATTTCTGAAACTAGTGATATAACGCAAAACATCAAATGCCCAGGTTGAGCAAACATGCGCGAACATGTTAGCGTGCAAAATTCAGTGCATGATATATAGTAACCATTGCTTTTTTTTTTTTTGCAGAAATGAAACAGAATGTCGGTAAGCAATGTGTCAAGCAGTAATGCAGACAGGTGACATAGCGGAATACTGTTATGTTCTTCAATGCACATGAACGTTCGCATTACATGTCACGTATGTTACTCAAAACCTGTGAGATTTCTTTATATGCAAACATGAATTATTGTATTGCTCTTCGCACCTTCTATGTCCGTGAACCACGTCTGCGAGCGAAAGCTGCCGCCGAAAAGCAAGGAGTGGAGTTTAGGCAATGGGAGAGAACAGAATCTGTGTGGCGTGTGAAAGTGATTTTCAGTAATTTATCTCTAGCAGTTGAACTTACGCTCATATAGCTGGACGAAAAGTAGCGCATAGTGAATTGGCCAAACAGTTTTTTTTTTACTACTCCCCACGTTGGTCCAGTGGTGCTCGACTGGTGACCCACACAGGGATCAAATCCCGGCCGTGGCGGCAGCATTTTAGATGGGGGCGAAAATGGTCGTGGCCAGTTTACTTAGATCTAGGTGCACGTTAAAGACCCCAGGTGGTCCAAATTTCCGGAGCCCTCCCTTACGGCGCTACTCATAATGATATCGTGGTGGTTTTTGAGACGTTAAGCCCCAACAGTTAGCAATTAAGAACTAATTAACAATTAAGAATGAATAACAATTAAGTCTGCTCAAGCTACCGACATTTATTATCGATCACGCACTTACCCAAATCCAGTGATCTTTCGCCTCTGTTACCCTGACCTGTATTCTACAGATAAAAGTAAAGTGTTCGATTCCCGGGCTACCTTGAGGCACATGTTATGGGAGCGCTCGACTCTCATTGACGCAATAAGCAGTATACAATCGAGGAGGCATTCTCGTACCGCAGGGCACGCTGGGAGGCGACTCTGCTCAGCTCCGCATTAGAAGAACAACTATGGGCAGCCCAGCGAGCCGTGGAAGCCGCCCGAGCCCAAGGGATCGCGGCCGATGCCTAGGCGGGGTTCAAGCACGCCCAGATTTATGATCGCCGGACATTTGAATAAAGTTGTTTGTCTGTCTGTAACGTCACGTAGAGGAAAGCTTACGCTTGCTCGCCCCCCCCCCCTCACCCCTTAGTTGGGTCTGTGACACCCCTCCCCCCACCCCTGCCTCACGAAAAATTTCTGGATACGCCCATGCTGACGTCACTCCGTGGTGTGCGTTGTCGCCAGTTGGATATGGAGACAACACGCACGCCCTTTGTTCCGTGACCGCCGAAGTAGACGACGGTTAACGAACAGATACTATAGGAGATTGTGCGCCTATGTTGTAGTTATGTAAGTCGGGGGCTAGCGCCAACTCCGGCGATTTTTCACTGATCTCAATAAAATTTTCAATATATATTCTCCTCGGTACTGTAATAATTACATATGCCAAGCCAGGCCGTTGCAACTTGCGCAGTTTTCCTGAAAATAAATTTCAATAAGTTTTAGCGGATTCTCACGCGGGCCACGCTGTGTTTTTGAAGTCATCACCATCAACGCTGCCTACCCGAGCCAGCGGGCCTTCAAAAGCAAAACGGTGATACTTCAGCGCTCAAATCGTCGCTGTCAAGATCAGAAAAGCTAACATAACTCAATATATCGTCGGATGACCTCGCCACTGGCATTCTTTGGCGCCAGTTCCATACTCCTGGTGACGGGAAGGTTGGGACGTCACCGCACGCACTCTACGAAGCCCCTATACCCGTTTCGGTTTTGGTTTGAACACGACTTTCGGTTGGATATTTAAACTTATTTGTGCGTTTCTGAGCAAACTGAACCACCCTGGCGTTTACAAGACTATCAGTGCCATTGGAAAACATTGATATCCCAACATAATAAAAAACCACAGGAGTTGCCCTTTAAATGGTCCATTAAAGTCACTTAAAGCTTATTTGCGATGCAGGCGATGCGGTACCGTTCTGTTAGTCGCCTCTCTTCCTCTCCAAAGGAACTGCTGCTCAGTTTCACTGAATCACGACTCACTCGCTTTTTTTTTTTTTTTAAGAGCGCGGATCCGAAGAGTCGAACTCACTCCTGAGCTGACCACATCTCTAGCAGTGCGTTTCGCTACGAACGAGTCGATTCTTCAGGCATCGTCTTCCACAGTCATGCGCTAATCTCGACACAGCTGTTACTCCTCGACTACTGTACTTCGGCTTGGTATCCAGCGCTTTCACGTTTAGACTTGTTCATAGGGTCAATTTCTTTTTTCATTTGAAAGCTTGCCCTTAGTCATAGCGGGCTGGCGCCAAAAGAAAACAAAAAAATTGTATTCATGGTAGTATTGGCAACGCTTTAATGAGAGATCTGTCCTCTGTCACCCCGTAGTGCACTCATATATATTCTCGTACCGGAAGTGGCTTCACGCACAATTTGGCGGATGCGCTTGCGAACAGAGTCACGGAACAAGTCGCAATAATTAAGGCTCTTATCAACGAACGCCTAAAGTTATACCTCAAAGTGACGCTACTATTTCGAAACGTAGTGTCAATTGCTCCTACAGCTTTGGGGCGTTCGTTGATAAGAGCCTTCATTATTGCGACTTGTTCCCCGACAGCATTCGCAGCCGCCAAATTGCGCGTGGAGTCACTAACGACGCAAGAATATATATCAGTGCTGACAAAGGATGCATATCCATTATTAAAGCGTTGCCAATAAATGGCTGTACTGCGCAGGCGCGTGTGAACCTTACGAAAGCAACCTGGCATGACAATTATCCACGTCCACGAAAGAAAAAAAATGCTTTCAATCACGAGGTAATTATCAATATAAAAGCTTCCGAGGCTTGCACAAGGCTATAAGCTGGCAGCTGATGTTGATTTGTGGGGTTTAACGTCCCAAAACCAATTCTGATTATGAGAGTTCCGGAGTTATGAGAGTTCCGGAGGGCTCCGGAAATTTCGACCACCTGGGGTTCTTTAACGTGCACTGACAACGCACAGCACACGGGCCTCAACATTTCGCCTCCATCGAAATGCAGCCGCCGCGGCCGGCATTCGATCCCGTGACCTTCGGATCTGCAGCCGAGTGCCATAACCACTAGACCACCGTGGCGGGGCATCACACTGTGCTGTCATTTCGAGCATGAAACGTTATTTGCTAGATACAGCAATCTACGAGCCACGGTATAGTGTGTCGCACATCTGTGTAATTTCTTTTAAATGCGAAGCATTTCTTAGCGAACTTCGGCGAGTTTGAGCGTATCTATCTATCTATCTAGCCGCCTACGATTTTGTGCTCTCCTGGCCGTTTCGCTAATGGGATGTTTTCGAAAATTGGTATGCCACAACATGACTACATGACGAACATAAATGACAGGTCGTAACATGAAAAGCATGACAGGCATGTCATGAGCGGCATGATTTACATGCCACGGTCTTAGTGCTCTCCTGGCCGTTTCGCTAATGGGATGTATGCGAAAATTGGTATGGCACAACATGACTGCCTGACGAACATAAATGGCAGGTCATAATATGAAAAGCATGACATGCATGTCATGAGAGGCATGATTTACATGTCACGGTCTTGGTGCTCTCCTGGTCGTTTCGTTAATGGGATGTATACGAAAATTGGTATGGCACAACATGACTGCCTGCCGAACATAAATGAAGGTCATAACATGAAAATCATTATATGCATGTCATGAGTGGCATGATTTACATGCCAAGGTCTTGGTGCTCTCTTGGCCGTTTCGTAAGTGGGATGTATAGGAAAATTGGTATGCAACAACATGACAGCATGACGAACATAAATGACAGGTCATAACATGAAAAGCATGACATGCATGTCATGGGCGGCATGATTTACATGCCGCGCGTTTTGTTAATGGGATGTATACCAAAATTGATATGGCACAACACGGCAGTATGACGAACGTAAATGACAGGTGATAACATTAGAATCATGACACGCGTGTCATGAGTAGCATGGTTTACATGCTACAGCCTTGGTGCTCTTGCGGCCGTTTCGATAATGGAATATATACAAAAATTGCTATGGCACAACACCGACTGCATGACTATCATAAATGACAGGTCATAACATGAAATTTATGACATGCATGTCATAATTTTCATGTTATATGTCATGACCGGCATGATTTACATGCCATGGTCCTGCGCTATGCTGCCGTTTCGTTAATGGGATGTATACGAAAATTGGTTTGGCACAACATGACTGCATGACGATCATATATGACAGGTTATAACATGAAAATCATGACATGCTTGTCATGAGCGGCATGATCTACATGCAACTCGTTTCGTTAATGGGATATATACCAAAATTGCTATGGACAACACGACTGCATGACGAACGTAAATAACAGGTCATAACGTTAAAATCATGACATGCGTGTATGAGCGGCATGGTTTACATGCCACAATCATGGTGCTCTTGCGGCCGTTTCGTTAACTTCATATGTACCAAACTCGGTATAGCGAGACAAGAACGCAAATCCATTTTACGTTCCTGATGCTTGCTTCGCGTTTCCTTGATTCCCACTGTACGTGGGATCTGCCAATTTTTTCCCCACCTTTCAATCTCCCCCATCCGGTTCCCGTGTGTAGGGGAGCAAACCGGTTATCCGTAACTGATTAACCTCCGTTCCTTTCCCTCTCCACTGCTTATTCTCTGTGTGCGTGTAATTCTCGTGCCTCTACAGCATCATTCAAGCAAGTCTTTTGAGCGACCAGAGCGTTCGCTAAATGCACGCGACATGCTCGCCCGCACTCCACGCCCAGATATCGGGCCCGTGTGCAAACAGCCTGAGCGCTGATTAGCCGCTGTCGGCCCTCCAGTACTCCAGGTGCACAGACGCCACAAAGCGGTATCGGAATGCGAAGCTTGACGATGCTTCGAATGAGTGTTGGCATAACCTGATTCCAGGAACTGAGACGATGCAGAGTCGCTTGCGCTCTTCTCGAGGCCACTGCGCAGCACTTCGGAAATTTGTTTCAACAGCGTGCGTGCGTGTGTGTGTGGTGTGTGTGTGTGTGTGTGTGTGTGTGTGTGTGTGTGTGTGTGTGTGTGTGTGTGTGTGTGTGTGTGTGCGTGTGTGTTCCTCTCTCGGAGACGCTTGTGCTGAAGGGGATGCAAGTATTGACTGGTCAACAATAAAGAGCTCTCTCTCTCTGGCCAACAATCTAAACAATATAAGACAGTCAAAAGCGCTTGCCCATTTTGCAAAAAAGAAGCAAGAAAGAAAACGGTATCCGGCCGAAACGTTGAATAAACGCTTCCACCCCCCCCCGCCCCAAATTTTGTTGGCCCCGCCACGGTGGTCTAGTGGCTATGGTACTCGGCTGCTGATCCGAGGGTCGTGGGATCGAATCCCGGCTGCGGCGGCTGCATTTCGATGGAGGCGAAATGTTGAGGCCCGTGTACTGTGCGGTGTCAGTGCACGTTAAAGAACCCCAGGTGGTCGAAATTTCCGGAGCCCTCCACTACGGCGTCTCTCATAATCAAAGCTGGTTTTGGGACGTTAAACCCCACATAACAACAATTTTGTTGCCAATTCCGAGGGTCTACTACTCATCTCTCTCTCTCTCTCTCTCTCTCTCTATATATATATATATATATATATATATATATATATATATATATATATCAGCGGAAATAGATAACCAAGTTATTATAAATTTATTGTGCAATAAAGCGCGACTGGAACAAATAAGGGACGGCCACAAATACCACCCTAAGTTCCCATCATTATTTCCACCTTACCTCAAGCACTGCACCGCGCTACATCCCAAGAGATTGCACTCCCCTTATCGGTTGACGGAATTGTTTTCCCCTGTCTGGCTCAAATCGCAATGCAGACTCAATGCTGTCTTCCGCAAGAGCGGCGGTGACTGGCGTCTGTAAGCAATCGCAGCTCCATGCCTCGGAACTAATAATCGCACAGCTCGCCTTTTGCACTCAGTATTGTGAAGATTATACGTAACAGGTACTTGGTGTCGAAACTAGTTCTGAACTTCTGACACAGTAGGGTGATGCAAGGAGTTCTAGCACTTGCCGATAATAACGATTTCCGGCGCTTAACGTCCCAAAACCACGATATGATTATGAGAGACGAAGTAGCGGAGAGATCCGGAAATTTCGACCGCCTGGTGTTCTTTAACGTGCGCTGACATGGCACAGTACACGGACCTCAACATTTCGCCTCCATGTAAATTCAGCGGCCGCGGCCGTGACTCGATCACTCAACCTTCATACGATGAGCAGCCGAGTGCCATAGCCACTAGAACACCGCAGCGGGCTGCCAGCATTTGTCAAGTCTGGCTGGTTTGAACGCTGAAGCGTTTGTGTGCCGGCTGAACGAGAAATCTTCGCGTCCTGCTGTCACTTAAGACGATTCTCTGTAAGTAAATATTGACATGAAAGACAGGAAAGCATCATTGAAATACCTCTGTAACACCGACATTTCAAGCCCCGTTGGAGAAGTTCACAAATTCAGAAAATTCTGAGTTCGCGCAAATTTATTGCTTGGCACCCTACACACAAAGGAACGTCTTCCGCGGAGCCGTTCGACGCGCCGACGAACGCTAAGAAGGACGATCATGATGATCGTAGTTCGGTTAGGGAGAGGACGCTAATTTCTGCAGCACGTGTCGGGAGCACAGCTGAGAGTCCGTGGGGGTAAAGAAAGGGAGTGAAAGGGATAGAAAGGACTAGAAAGGTCGTAGTGGAGGGCTCCGGAAATTCTGGCCACTTCGGATTCTTCAACGTGCTCTGAAAACACACAGCACACAGGCTTCTAGCATTTTCGCCTCCATACTCTACATACTCTACATTAATTGGAGTGACCGACAATGCAGCATGCGACGTCTGCGGGACCAATGAAACCATTGGCCACCTACTATGCCACTGCCCTCGATTTGTCGTAGAACGTTAAACCCTCAGCAAGGCATTCGTCCCCATTGCTCGTCGGCCACAAGGAAGTGAAAGCACTGTTTTGTTTCTTGAGGACGACGTGGTTGTGTGAACGCCTTTGACAGAGTATCGGTACAATACCTTACGCGTCAGCACATCTCTCATCCCCGGCCACCTTTTTCTTTCGCTCTTCTCTCTTTCATCTTTCTATTCCCTTTTCCCAATCCTCCATTACAGGGTAGCCAACCGGACGCTTTCTGGTTAACCTCCCTGCCGTTCTGGACCCCCCTACGCTGACGCCTGATCTTTCGCGAAGCGTGCTGCTCAACGCTGTCGCGTTAAAGACATTGCAGGGAAGGCTGCAACACAGGCGAGACCTAGCAGACATAAGCGCGCGATACCAGACAGCATTTCCGCCTCGATGGAGGCGAATATGCTGGAAGTCCGTGTGCTGTGCGTTGTCAGTGCACACGTTAAAGAACTCCAGGTGGTCAAAATTTTCGGAGCACTTCCACTACGGCGTTCCTCTTCTTTGTGCTTCTTTCATTCCCCTACCACCGTGGGCGCTGAGCCATGCTCCGGACAGGAGGTGCAGAAAACAGCGTCCTTTCCATACCAAACAGCAATTTTTTCCCAAATATATGGTCACTTATGAAGAGAACCTGTCTTTAGGAATCGAGAAACACATAGATACTCAGCTCAGGCATGACTATAACCGAGACGCCGATTCTGAATTATAGAGTTTTTGTTTGAGGGTTATTTTTCGTAACAAGGTAACTACATGGGGCCGCACCAGCTAACGAAAAGACAGTAGGCGGCATGTCTGAGACTCTTGTACTTATGGCCACGCAAGCTGTCAGGCCGCAAAAAGCCCGGTCAGGAATATCAGTTATGAGATATGGCCTTTAAAGGTGCAATGCCCAGCTGGGACCAAGGAGCGAAACGGGAATGTGTAACTTAGAAGCAGTGCTGTGATCAACGACAGTGGATAAGTGTAAGGTGACTGTATAATTGGGTCGGAAATCCTGCGCAGTGTGCGTGAAATAGGTGCGACTGATAGAAGCACGACAACGACGTGAAAAGTTAGGGATGAATGTAAAATAATGACACGAAAGAACATTATACTAAGTAAATTCATCAATACGAAGCACCACTGCCTCACAAGAGTTCTCGGAAATAATAGCTTGCAGGCGAGGGAGCTAAAGATAAGATATCGTGCTCCAGTCGCAGAAATTTCTTGTGAGAGGGTGCGCTGCAAGCCTTCCTGACAACTACTTGAATGTGCCGACGTCTTCTACGTGGGTGTTCAAAGCGGATATGTGAACAAAAAGCCAGTATCCACCTAAAGGGCTAGCTCTTGCATCAACCAATGTCTCATGACCCAAAATCATTGATGGATGTAATGAAATATGTTATCTGTAAGCATTATGGAGAGTAGTAATTTCTACAACGCAGATTCAGTGCATGCATTGAACTCACGAATAAGACCCAAATGAAACTTCACGCATTCTGCAGGCATTAAAATACTCGTGGTAGGCCCAGCCGGCATAGAAAAGTATAATATGGAGCGGATTGAACATGCTCTAAAGAAGGGAAGGAGCCTGAAAGCGGCGATGAGACGTCTAGGCAAAAGCAAAAATCAGATGTATGCATTACGAGACAGGCAAGGCAATGTGATCACGAATGAGACAGTGATCATAGCCGAGGAGTTCTACAGAGATCTCTACAGTTGCCGCGATAACCAGAATAGTGAACGGGGAAGCAGTTTAGAAGAGACTGACTTTCCACCAGTGCTGACAGAGGAAGTAACGAAAGCTTTGAAAGAGATGCAAGCGGGAAAGGCACCCGGTGAGGATCAGATAACAGCAGGTCTGTTAAAGGGTGGTGGGCAGATTATACTGGAAAAATTGGCAAGCCTGTATACGCAATGCCTAGTGACTGCGAGCATACCAGAATCTTGGAAGAATGCGCACATCATCCTAATCCATAAGAAAGGCGACACAAGGGACTTGAAAAATACAGGCCGATTAGTTTGCTGTCAGTCGTCTACAAGGTATTTACCAAGGTACTCGCTAACAGAATTCGTGCCACCTTAGATTTCAGTCAGCCTAACGAACAAGCAGGGTTTCGTAAAGGCTAATCCACAGTAAACCATATTAACACTGTCAATCAGGTGATAGAGGAAAGCGCGGAGTATAATAAACCCATATATATAGCCTTCATAGATTACGAGAAATCATTTTACTCGGTCGATACCACAGCAGTCATACAGACATTGCGGAATCGGCGTAGACGAACGAACACTACGTAAGACTACTGGAAGACATTTACAACGGCTCCACAGCCACCATAGTCCTCCATAAGGAGAGCAGCAAAATTCCTATAAGGAAGGGCGTAAGACAAGGGGACACAATCTCTCCAATGTTATTCACAGCCTGTTTACAAGAAGTATTTAGAACACTGGATTAGGAACAGGTGGGTATAAGGGTTAATGGGGATTACCTCAGTAACCTCAGATTTTCTGACGATATAGCCTCGCTAAGTAACTCGGGAGAATAATTACAAAGCATGATTACTGACCGAACCAGGCAAAGTATAACAGTGGGCCTGAAAATTAATATGCAGAAAACCAAAGTAATGTTTAATTGCCTTGGGCGAGCACAGCGATTTGAGATAGCTGGCGAGTCATTGGAAGTAATAAGTGAATATGTCTACTTAGGCCAGGTAGTGGCCCCTGATTCGATTCATGAGGCTGAGGTAATTAGGAGGATAAGAGTGGGGTGGAGTGCATTCGGCAAGCATTATCAGATAATGAACGGTAGCTTACCATTGTCTCTAAAGAGGAAAGTGTATAACAGCTGCATTTTACCGCTACTCACCTACGGGGCAGAAACCTGGAGGCTAACTAAGAAGGTTCAGCTTAAATTGAGGACGACGCTATGGAACGGAAAATGGTAGGTGTAACCTTAAGGGACATGAAGAGAGCGGTGTGGGTTAGGGAACAAACGCGTGTTAGGGACATATTAATAGAAACTAAGAAGAAGAAATGGGCGTGGGCGGGCCATGTAATGCGAAGACAAGAGAACCGTTGGTCATTAAGGGTAACAGAGTGGATTCCTAGAGAAAGCAAACGTGGCAGGGGGCGGCAGAAAGTTAGGTGGGCAGATGAGATGAGGAAGTTTGCGGGGATAAATTAGACCCAGTTAGCACAGGACTGGGATAATTGGAGATGCATGGGAGAGGCCTGTGCCCTGCAGTGGGTGTAGACAGGCTTATGATGATGATGATGATGATGATGATGATAGGCCCAGCAGAGAACGAAACTCTACTCGGCGGATTTCTGTTCAGACAAACTGCCGGATGGCGGTCACATGACGGTGTCTAAGACACTGGGACGACTTTTCCGCACTGCGTGACGCAAATTATGAATAGACCAAAGCATGAGTTTTTCTCGATTGTGACTATAGGCGGGAGTTATATGATGATCAAGATCTGTATGATGATGATTAGGAAACGATAGTTTTTCACTATAGGTGATTATTATTATTATTATTATTATTATTAGTAGTAGTAGTAGTAGTAGTAGTAGTAGTAGTATTTTGTAAGCAAACATGAAGGCACAAGGTCATGAAGGAAATAGAGCTGTCTGGCAACTGCCACCGGCAGGAGCACAACGCCTGCGTACTTTTGCGAGGAGGGAACATGTAGAGGAGAGGAAGAAGCAGAGAATAGAAAATTATAAGAGACGAAACACGAAAAAAAATATGCCTATAAACGAGAGGCAATCTCAATAGCGTACAGAGACGTTAACAGGGTTCGATGGGCGTGGTCCCGTCAAGCGGCGCTCCCCTTGGGGAACAGGTAATCGTCAACGGTGGCGCGCTACAAACCAAGACGTCTACACCTCTCAATGAGCGATACAGGCTGCGTAACGAATGCGAAACACTCTAAAATAAGACGTCCAAGTGTCTCATGGCATCCACAGGATGGGCATGATGGCCTGTCCACACGGCCTTAGCAGTATAAACATTCGCGCACCAGAACAGAGCCAACCGTCAACCTATATACTGTGGGAGATGGTCGCGTCTCGGCCCGCAGTCCAGGGCTGCTACGCCCAGCAGTGTCCGCCGGCGTCCATCCGAGCTCCGGCCCAGGCTATGTCGTTGTTGTTGTTGTTGTTGTTGTCCTCAACTCTGGCACATACCCACCCTGGGGGATTGGCCAAGATGTGAGAAGTTGAAACAGATTAGTCATAAGTATTGTGAAACGCCAATCAGAATCGAATAATCAGGATAGAATTAACGGTGAAGAGTACGAATTTATGAACAGAACCGGCCTGAATCAATTATGAATTTTTTCAACAGCACAGCATACATCCCTGTGGCAATGTCCTAATGAAGAGGCTCCCAAAGACAAAATATTGGAGACGGAGAAGTCCAACCCAATCCTATGAAGAGAATCTTTCATTGTGTGTTTTCTTAATGGGTATAACCGAGTACATTTTAAGAAATAATGGTCGATAGATTCGTCTTCGCCGCAATATGGACACAAAGACGATGGGGCCAGACCAGCTGTGTGCATATTAAAGTTTAATTTAGCAATGCGGCAATGTAACTGCGTAAAAATAACTTCCAGTTTTCTCGAGGTAAAGGCATTTCTATGCCAAGGGAATAAGCGGTGTCGATAGTCAGTTAAATTAGTTAATAAGGTATTACTAGACTCTTGCATTATCGCTCTCCTTCTAAATCTTGCCGCAGTTATGAGCGCTGATGCAAGAAGTAGTGAGACAACTGGACCACTAAGAGATGCCCTCGCCAAGCTGTCCGCCATTTCATTCATTATAATTCCTTTGTGACCTGGCACCCATACCAATCTAATGAGCGTTACGTGACTAGGGACAAGAGAATGAAAGGTACGTAAGATGCGTGAATCACTTTTATCAGTAAGAGATGTACATAGAGATAAAGAATCAGTGACAATTACGACTGATGAGGTCGCTGAACTTAATTTTCGTAGGGCCAGAACAACAGCCAGGAATTCTGCCAGAAATACAGACAAGAAGTCAGGAAGTCTTAGTGAAAATGTCCAGTTAAAACTTTCAGAAAAAATGCCAATTCCAGATTTTTCGTCTATTTGTGAAGCATCTGTAGCAATGACATCTTTAATGTGCAAGTCATCGAAATAATTTTGTAATAAACCATTTAATATATTCTGCGACAGATGTCTAGCGTTGTTCGGATATATGTTATCAAAGATAATTTCAATATTGTCTCTTTGACCAATGGGAGAAACATCGTATAACCGCACGTCTAGGGGGCCAATAAGTGCCTGCACGTATACCACCTGAGGAGTGCGAAATCGAGGCCAGTAGGACTGAAAAAATAATTGAGGATGATGCATGAAAGCTATTTGGAGTTTGATAGGGTATTCGTAGATCCCAGGCTAGCATGCTAGCACGAGTCACGCATACCACACACCACACACGCACTTCGTCGTCCACTCTCCATTGCCTCGTCCCTATGGCGGGGATCCCCATATTGCCCCATATTGCTGTGTATCCCCATAATACACAGCAGTGCTCTCGCTCAGCGGTGCAAGCCACGACCACGAACACAGTGAGGGAATGATCCGCTTGCAATAAGCTGCTCTGGGTGCTGCCGTAGTAGGTGTCGGCGGATCAGCAGACGGGAGTTGTCAAGCTTACAGCGAATATGACAGGACAGTCATATTCGCTGTTGGGCCCAACCAGAAGCAAGGCATGTATGAGAGCATCCGTTATGAAATGAGGCACATGCCACACACAGTAACTTTTCCGGCACGTTCCAGGATGCTGCTTGAAATTCGGCCATCGACATGGCTTCTCAACTGTCTGCTGAGGGCACCGCGGGATTCTGTGAGAATCACGACCTTCGATGCGCTGAGATACAAGCAGGGAGAATAAATGGCACGATCCGCGAGCTGGAGCCGAATTGCATTCCCTGCTCGCTGTGTCGTATATAGAAAGTGCCCGGCGTCGATAAACAGCATTGCGAGTGCAAGACATTTCGCATGCCATTATGCCATGAGAATACGCCCTATTTCTGCCAACCTACTCCTAGTGCCAATGTGTTTGCGTAATTTTCCATACACAACGCGATTCCGAAGGCTGCTGTCATTCCATCGGTGAGGTGCTGTGACACTTCTCTTTGACAGATAGACACAGTGTATTTCGCATTTCAGTTCTTACAAAGAAAAGAAATGCCAGGACTGGAGCAAAAAGCTGCTTTCCATCAGCTTGACAAGGGCTCCGGCCACAAAGATTAGCACAAGCTCGCTACAGATGACCCCAAAACCGGCTAAACACATGTCGCGCCCTTTTTTATCGGTCAAGTTTAGAGAGAGACGTCCGTACGAAGGGGTGAGATATACATTTATTATTAAGGTATATGTCGAATTAAGGTAAATACCTTGACACCTTTTTTTTTTTTTGTAATACGTTAGCTCACGTTTCGTGCGTCTGTCTTGCCTATATTTGAATAGGCGGTCTTCTCGTGGGCGCTGCCATGGTGTTTAGCGGGCGGCGCGTCTCTCATCTGGCAACCCAATGGCACGCGCAAGCGCTTGCTTTTAAGTGCACCGTGAAGGAAGGGAAAAAAAACAAACTAGGAGACGATGTCACATGGCAATCTTGAAGCCCAGTAATAAAAAAAAGATTTAAAGGAGAGAGTCATGGCAAATGAACAACCTCTGCTGGTCCGGCAACTATGAAAGACCTAACCCTATTCGAGAGACAGCGCGCTAGGGGGCAGCGTTACGTGGCGCTGCCTCCTTGTTTCTTTCCTAGGAAAAAAGAAACAGCTACGAGGCAGCGTCAAGTGATTCCAGCTAACTTCCCCTGACGCCTTGTGTGCTGCTGTGCCTCTCGAGTAAGCTTAGGCTATTCATCGTTGCTGGACCGCTTGGGGTTGCCTTTGACGCGGTAATCTTTTTAGTGGCGTCTGACCATATAGATTATTATACCGCTTGCGTACCACGTGACCCGGGCCCATTTCCCATGCTTCTCTCCTTTAAATTTATTATGGCTATGCTTGAAGATTGTCAAGTGACGCCCTCTCCTGTTCTTTTTTTTCCTCCATGCTCTTCGCACACGCCACGAAGGAGGAAGGTGAGAGTTGCCAGACCACTCGACTTCACCCGGTGGAAACGGTTTAGAAAAGCCACCCATCATGAATAAAACCTGTCAGGTGGCATGATGGTGATCGCTCCGTACTGTCTCCTGTTTTTGTCTGTTCCGCTTTCTGAGCTGTTTGATTACCGGGCACGTAGCACCTTCTTCACCAAAGTGCGCTGCTCAGAGGAAGCAAGGTTCACTCCCTTAAAATATAGTCGACGAATTTGGCCACGCCAGTTAACGATGGTTCCCTCGACAACGGTTCTCTCTCACCTTTGCTTTTAGCTCTGCAGCTCGTGTTACTTAAATTCCGCTAACAGCAGATTAAACAATGTGTCTATACGCGTCGCAAGCAAGCAGTTTCAAACAGAAATGAAGGAATGATCATACCTAGAGTCCTGAGCGCACAGGTTTAGTCCGAAGCGTGCGAAGCTTGAGAAGTGACCGTCGTGGAGAAAGCGCAGCGTTCAACGCACCTGTGATGCGTACATGTTAGCCGCCCTCTTTTGTGCAATTCTTTATGCAAAGTGAGGCATTCCCTGCTGCTGACGATAGTTCGGAGATGACGTTGGTGAAGCAGGAGCCAGTAAATTACTGGAGGCAGCCTTTAGGTGTGACGTATTGGCGGCAAAGGCTAGTATTATCTTAGATAAGCTATCTACGGCTGCATTCTCTTTTGTTCTGGGAAGTCTCGGAGAGATCATTGCATGCAAGTAGAGCAATTCGGGAAACACAGTGGCGGAAGAGCAAGCAACGAATACGTGGAGAGATAACATACCGAAGTAGTTTGAATAATTGCTGTGGTTTTACGGTGTCAGAACTACGATGTAATTATGAAACACGCCGTAGTTGGTGGCTTCGGAAATTTTGACTGCCTGCGGTTCTTTGACGTGCGGTGACATCGCACAGTACACGGACCTCTGGCATTTCGCCTCCATCGAAATGCAACCGTGGCGGCCATGGCCGAACGGTCGTCTTTCGGGTTAGCAGCCTAGCAGCGCATGCTTACTACCGCAGCTATGCATCGTTTGCGTCACCTGTTCCCTATCCCTTTTCAATGGAGCCAATCTATAAATATTTTGCAGCAGGAAAAAGAAAAACGACCCTATAACACTCTTACAGAACGGCAGGCCTATTGCAAAAACCGAGTTAGTAATACAGAAAAAGAAATGCGTTCGTAAACGTTGCGAGCATCTGAGTTTTCAGCTGGGAAAAAAATTTAGATGGATGTAATGGTGCGGCAGACCCTTCTGCGGGTACTGCATGTTACTTTTGCTATCAAGGCAGCCTTCTTCACTCAAAGATACGTTCTTTGTTTCTTTTGTGATTGCTCATAAACTATACCTACAAGATGTGCTAAAGGAAAGACGAAGAGATTGACACGTGCACTGAGCTGTTCGAATAGGAATAAATGTCTTGCTGCACAGTTCATTACGGATTCGAATCAATTTGATTGCTCTGTTAATAGATCCTAATCACTTATTCCATTATCCTCTCTACCATTGATTGACTAACGTGTTTCTTCTTATTAAGTTATTCCGTACCACAATATTACGTTCGTAGTATGCAAATTCACCATCAAAGGACGAATAAACCTATCAGGTAGTATAGCTTGTAAATTAGAGTCAAATCCGCCTGAGTCTTGGCTAATCCCCCGAAGTGGGTAGGTAGATGCCAAAATGTGAAGGATCATCATCATCACCATCATCATCTGTTCGCCGCTGGCGATGAATACTACCGAAATTAATACTGGCTGGAGAGGTTGACAGCGATTACAAGATATCGTCCACTTTACCATAAGCATAGACCATCGAGTGAATGAAATCCTCGGCGGTCGCATTTCCATGGAGGCTAAATGCTAGAGGCCCGTATCTGTGCGATGTAAATTAAGTGCACGTTAACTGGTGGAATTTTGACCACTTGGGCCGAACCACAGAAGGTCGAAATTGTGTGTGTGTGTGTGTGTGTGTGTGTGTGTGTGTGTGTGTGTGTGTGTGTGTGTGTGTGTGTGTGTGTGTGTGTGTGTTGTAATATGTACAAGAATGGCTGCTCAGCCAAATTTATTCAGCCTCGCATTGACGCCTAATTTGTCTGCGCAAACACCCGCGCAATTAGTAAAGATAGAGAAAACAAATTCTTTCCCTACGTGATCATGCTGTGCTCGTGCGCGCTTCACGAATGCGGTCTCGTGGAGATCGCGACGCATTTTGCTGTCCTCATGTGGATCAGCGGAGCCCCAAGCTGACCGCACGGGCTCGTTTTGCGCATTGCAGTGATTGGGTGCAACGCAACCGCCGCATTCGGAAGCTCGTCGGTATAGATAAGCCGGGAAATGTTAAGCAAATATTGCGCGATTCAACCGAGAGTAGGGAAGAGCCGCCCTCTATTGCCAATTCTACGGCCTTTATCATACGTCAGGCGCTATTGCCTTTTCGGGAACTAAGAAAAGGCGCGGGGAGGGGTGTGTTTGTGTGTGTGTGTGTGGGGGGGGGGGGGGGGAGAGACGGGGTTGTAGCCAGAAAGCCTCAACACAAGTGAATATATAGCCAACCATCTGATGTGCTCTATGCTCTAATCATATGAAATACGCCACGCATTTGCTTTGCATACGTGAAAAATATCAAAATATGCCCTTGGAGCATGCACTTTCTTAACTGCCGTCATTGCTACGCATGGAACACGCGGGTTTGTTTGACGTAGCGGGCGTGGCACAGGCCTGCCGTGAGTTATTGAGCATAAAACCTGCTATGGTAGCCTAGCAGCTTAAGTATCGTGTTGCAGAGCTCTAGGACGCCGTTTCTGTTGGCGGTCATGGTGGGTACGAAGCGAGTGACCATCGTTCATCATCATCATCAGCCTGTCTACGCCCACTGCAGGGCAAAGCCTCTCCCATGGATCTCCAATTATCCCTGTCCTGTGCTAACTGGGCCCAATTTATCCCCGCAAGCTTCCTGATCTCATCTGCCCACCTAACTTTCTGCCGCCCCGTGCCACGCTTGCCTTCTCTAGGAATCCGCTCTGTTGTCCTTAATGACCAACGGTTGTCTTGTCTTTGTTTTACACCGTCCGCCCACGCCAATTTTTTCTTCTTAATTTCTATTAATATGTTCCTAACACGCGTTTGTTCCCTAACATACTCCGCTCTCTTCTTGTCCCTAAGGAGGATTACAGAGACAAAATCGTCACTCCCAATGTGACGCCGAATACTATGCATCTAAAGTTAAGGAGTGTGTAACAATGGTCACTGAGAGCGGAGCGACCATCGTTACACACTCCTTAAGTTTAGATGCATAGTATTCGGCGTCACATTGGGAGTGACGATTTTGTCTCTGTAATCCTCCTTAAGCTGCGCAATTTGTGATTCTTGTTGTTCTGCTCTCTCGCGTTTTCTTCAGCCTTGGGTGGTATATGAAAATAGGTAAGTTGTCGCTACCTCATGTACGAGCATCTGCAGACCAGTCCATGCCAGCTGCTAGCTCAGAGGAGCATATAGAAAGGTCCAGCACACTACCATAATTAGGCCCCCGAAAAAATGTTGGGGAGTCGTCATTCAGTATGGCCTATCAGTTGTCCTCACATATCTGTACTATAGCAGATCCTCCTCTTGTATCACAGCGGTCACTACTCCACAATTCGTGATGCGCGTTAAAATCTGCAGATATTATTATATAGGAGCATGGTCAGGTCGAGAAATTGCGGATAGGTCTATTGACGAGGCTTTCCCGTGAGGGTGCACGTAGACACTCAAGACAGTTATAGCAAGTTGGCCGAATTTCACCTTGAATATAACAAATTCCGGGACTTCTGTTTTTGGTGCAGCCACCAGCGTCAATGGAAGGTCTCGTCACACGCCCATCACCCTGCTTTGCTTGTAAGGACGTTGTGCTTGTTATATACCACATAACTGAACAGGCGAAAGTTAGCGGACGCTCTCGATTCAGAAAGACACAGAATGGGTACACAAATTTCCAAAAATCTCCGCTCTTATTCTGCAAACAATTGCAGTTCCACTGAAATGTTGCACTTCTTTTGTACCAGTTGCACATTTCGACCATCATGATTCCTACAACATGCTCAATATCTAGTGGACTTCTCTTCGTTAGGACGGCAACTTGCTTCCGTCCTGACGAAGAGAAGTCCAAATTGTCAAAACGTTGGTTCCAGCGACATTCCCGGTTCTACATCATTTTTAGGATCTGTTCTTCGACTCGAGCCTCCCTCTTCCCCTGATCTTCTCTTACAGCTTGGATTTCAATATCGAGCGGGTAGGGAACCTGTTTGCGGCAGAGAACGTAGAATGGCTTTAAGAGTCGCAAAAATTATTGACACGATAATTCCTGCTGGCTCCGCTGCGTTGCAGTATTGTGTAGAACCCTTCTACATGTTTCTGAGACCCTTGACTTTGTTGCTGTACAATTCATTGGGTTTCTCCGACCTGGCAGACGTTGCCACATCCGCATGTTCTTAAACCTATGCTTATTTAAGTACTCGTTGCCTCGGCGCAGGGAGCGCTTCCAAACTTCGATTCCTCTCGCCAGATTCCTCTCGCATTTGGTAAAGCAGGAAACTCCTGAGCTACGTCCACATTTTACGCTGGGCCCCTCTGTGCCTTTGGTAGCCTTTTGTAACTTCTCTTTGAGCTGCCGATGCCAAGCGGTTGCGAGGGCAGCCTGAAAACGACGCCGGATGGGGTCCACCGCAGTTCGCACACTTGGGTTGCCGTTTTGAAGAGCATTCTTTCTAATAACGAGCATCTCCTCATACTTTGCATTTCTTTGTCCCCCAACATGATTTAGCATATGTCCATATTTTTCACAGTTGCAGCACCTAACAGCTGGTTCAATGTACTGCTCCACTGAATGCACAGTGAAACCTACAGCAACTTTTTTCGGCAATGGCACATTATGTCTGAACTGGAGTATCACGTTCCGTATGGGTCGCATCATGGCGCTACCATCTTCATTTCTCGCCCATCTCTTTTGTCGAGTGACAAAGGTAACCCTCACGTCTTTAAGGTACTCCGATAGACCATATTCACTGTGTTCAAGTGGAACATCTCTTATCTTTTGCTAGCGTCTTCATGTAGGACTGCAATATCATGGAAAGTACAGACAAACCGGCTAGGTTCTTGATCTGCAGCACTTTGTTGGCTGTGTACAAAGAACGTACTCCGATGCAAAAACTTCCGTCCCTGTTCATTATTGATCCTGTCCCTTTTTCATTAATGGCTGAGCAATAATATCAGAAGCCACGCAACTTGTGCTTACCTTCCAGAATTTGTTATCAGTATATAGCGATGGGTCTGAACACCACAGGTAATCTCTGTCGCTCGATTCTTGTGGTACATTACCATCGTGTAGTCTCCTCATCTTCTTTAAGGACCCTCTGTATCCATCTGTGCCAGGTGACTGAAAGATTATGTGGATGCGGCGTCATCGTTATCCGTCTCTGCAGTATCCTCTGTGTGCCTCTGCTTACACTGTGACGCATCGATATTTTTACCAGGAGACGTCACTGTCACCGTTGCTGCTGCCATACCAACATGGAAGTCTAGCCAGATGGATGAGCGGCGCCCCGGATGGTGCTAGCCGCCCGCTCTCTGCCCGCCATACTCAGGCTTGTGCCAGGTACGCGGCCTGTGGCCAATGAGGGACAATTCTGTGCTCTCTTCGTAGCAGAAACCGACACAGCGATGTTCAAGTGACGTTCCGGTGACGATGCCCTTGCGACACAAAGAGTAAACTGTTGGCGGACTCAAAAAAAATTAATTGATTTACGATACCAAATTGAAGCACCTAGCTTCTGTCATTCACTTCTCTATTAACGTCTCTGGGCTTACTACTGATCTTAACTTGTCTAAATATATTTTCTTCTCATCCCAAAATAAATTATCACTATGCATTCCGCCGGCCCATTTCCATTGGTAACCACTTATTATCAGCAAGTGAAGAATGCACATGCTTAGGCGTTATTACTGACTGTAACCTAAAATTTCAGCGCCATATAACTCATATAAAAAGTTATCGCATGAAATACGAATTCTCATTAGATCACGTCCGTTCCTTTCACGACCTGTGTAGCTCTCACTCTATTTCGCGCTTGTACGCTCTCACATGAATTACTGCATAACCTCCTGGGGTAACACGTACACTACTCACCTAAAACCGCTACAGACTATCCAGAACCAGGCCATCAGAATAATCACGTCGAGTCCACACACCGCCAAGAAAATAACATTCTTGACATTGCCGCCCTTGTCGAATTAAACCTTGCCACTTTTCTTTTCAAACTAATTAATGACAAGATTACATTGTCGCTATTTCCTGTGTCATCTCTAACGAACACCAACCCAACACGTTTAGCGCTGCATAATTTCATTCTGCCCAAGGTACGTACCAATTATGGCAGACAGACCGTACACATTGCGGTCATATGATCATGGAACACATTACCATTTGTCATAAAACTCCAGAAAGCCCATAGGTTTTGCCATGAATTGAAAATTTTTATTGCGATAGCAATTATATGGACAGTCTCGGCTGATTTTTTCCGTCCCCTTCGTCGCCGTCATGAACCGTATATGTATAAGGATGTACATATATATAAAAGTCCCAAAGAAAAATAATTCGGATAAATGCTTCCGACGCGCGGAATTGAATCAGGAACCTCTCACTCCGCAGCGCGTGGCGCTAACCACTACGCCACAAAGAGCAGACGCTTCAAGGCGCTAACGGCGAGCCTTATATACACACCCTTTACCGCTGGCAGGACTCAGAGACGGCAGGCGGTTATAGCGTTTCTTCATTACCAGTGCGATGGCGCGAGGAGCGCAACGGGCAACGGGAGCGCTGTTCAAACTGAGAGTATCCATTGTGACAGCTTATTCGCGCTCGTTCGGTGTATATGTGTGCGTTCTTTTCGTGCGTGCTTCACTTGATAGTTCGCCCTCATCTTCTGTTTGTTCATTTGGCGGCCTCCCCTAGCTTTGTATGTGTAGCTTTGTGACACACAACGTATAAAGCCCTTCGTACCAGCACGCGCTGCCCACGGGAGACGCTCACTTAGCAAGTGCATGTTTGCTACAATTAATATTGCTCCTGAAGCTGCGATCCTTACATCGTATAGCATTACAGTTTCTTGCTATCGCATTCATTGCTTCGCCCTTGCGGCGAAACTGTGACTTTTTTTGTTATGTGATATGCATGTGACAAAGCATACTGTATAAAGCGATTTCATTTTAGACCTACCGCTCTTGTACGTCAACACTTTGCTCAAGTTGTTTTGTTTTCTCTTTTGTCCTGGTCTTCTTTCCTGCACTTTTATGTTAGTTTCACCTAGTTTCACCATATTACTTACTGTCGAGACACTGCTGTCTATTAATATCGTTATTTACTTATATCTGTATCATTACTTATCGTTTTGCAATTGTACTCATTCAGCTACCGTTCTTGCCATTGTAACTTTTATGTTAACCACGAACAGGAGGCCCAATTCAGTTTTTACTACGGGACCTCCTTCTGTATACCTCTATCTGCAAAAGCTTTTTGTGAAATAATAAAAATTTGATTGATTGATTGATTGATTGATTGATTGATTGATTGATTGATTGATTGATTGATTGATTGATTGATTGATTTTTTCATTCTATTTCACCTCTTTATCCCTTTCCCCAGTGCAGGGTACAGCAAACCCGACGCGCGTTTCCTTAACCCCCTCACACTCTCTCTTCTCAGAAAAGCATCCGTGCTTTGTGTCGTGCTGTTGAGATAATAAGATGACCTTCACTGTGACGCATGACAGTTTTCCATATATTGACACGCGTGCTGTTTTTCTTCTTTTCTTTTTTACGTGGACGGCCTTTTGCGCTATCTCGTGAAGCGTGTATACGTTATCGGTCGGCTCAGGCAGCGCCGAAATGGCGTGCCGGTTCTCGGATGATTTCGCCTGTTCTACCAAAGCTGCATGCTCCGCGTGTCTGCGAGTGCGTTTGCAGATCTTGCGCGCGCGTAAACGATAAAAATGGACTGTTGTACGACGTATGCACGAAAGCCGACGCATGATATTTCAATTGGTATACAGTCTTCATTCAGGACGTTTGCCGATGATTGTGTTGTTTATAGAGTCATACACTCCATTTCCGAATCACAAATCCTGCAAGTTGACTTAAATACTGTAGCAGACTGGTGTGGGCGTTGGGATATGGGTTGGGATAAATAAGACTGTTCACGTCACCTTCACAAGAAAACGAGCTAATCATCCTTATAGGTATAGAATTCATGATTTTACTCTAAAGATAAAAAGGAATTTAAATATCTAGGCGTCCTTTTTTTACTTCTGATTTACGATGGAACAAGCATGTTAACTACTTTGGAAATAAGGCGCCCAGCATCAGTCTTGGGATTCTTGCGGCGCAATTTTAGTCATTTACCGAGTAACATAAAAACGCGGCTGTATTTCAGTCATGTACGTTCAATACTTGAATATGGACGTGTTTGTTGGGGCCCACACACATCGGAGCTTTTAAATAAATTAGAAAAAAAAATCAGAATAGCGCACTTAGATTTGTTCTTGCTATAGCCGGCAGCTTAGCATGACAGAAAGCAAACATAAACTTAAATGGCAAGAGCTGAAGAATCGTAGAAGGCATATTAGATTAAAATATTTCCACGATATTTATTATTCCAAAATAGGCATAAACCGCGAACAATATATCCAGGCACCACACACTACCTATCTAAGCGACTGGACCACTGTTTGAAGGTCAGGGAATTTTCTTGTAAGGGTGACGTTTTCCGTTACTCTTTTTTTGTTAGGACTGTTCGAGATTGGAACAGTTTGCCATCGCGCATTGTATACATCACAGAAAATGATGCTTTTTTTCCACGCATTGTAATAATTTGTTCATGTATTTTGTAAGGTCTCTAACCTCCCTGCTGTAATGCCCTACGGGGCGATGCAGGTAACTAATAAATAAATAAAATTTTGTGCGTACAGTGTGCTCGCCGCTATCGCTTTACATTGCGATTGTCTTGCTCCCAGCTTTGCCCAATGAACAGTTCGACACGATTGATTGGTGTCTGGGGTTTTAAGTACCAAAAGCAGCCATGATTATGAGAGACGCCGTAGTGGAGGGCTCCGGAAATTTCGACCATCTGAGGTTCTTTAACGTGCACTGACATCGCACAGCACATGGGCCTCAACACTTCGCCTCCATCGAAATGCAGCAGCCGCGGCCGGGATTCGATCCCGCGACCTTCGGATCAGCAGCCGAGTACCATAACCACTATAGTATAGGAACACTATACTTAGTGTTTCGCGTCAAATCCTTCCGCGATTTTCTTGTTCCCAGATTCGCCTAATAAAATTCTTGAACCTGTATACTTTGTGTTTTGCGTTCTCAATCACCACGACAACGTGGTACTGTGGCACCCATCATTTTGTTTCTGAACGATAATGCATAATGCAAGAAACATTCAGTTGTTCACGTTAATATGCACCTCCTGCGGTGTTTCCACTTACCTGTCCCACGTATTCTGATAGGCGTTTCAGATTTCGTTTAAAAGTGTCGTGGCTTTCCAACGTTTCGCAAAAGGATTGAGAGCTGGGCGAGTTGGTTTGATTTCATAATGGATGTTTACTTCAGCGCACACAAAAGGGCCTTGGACGCTTTTCTAATGTTCCCAGAGACATCTTTGCGGGAGAAATGTGTCGTCACTTATCGCGCTCTTGAAGGTTCTCTCATATGTGTGAAGCTTTGTCTAAAAAATACTTATTCCACATTTGTTTTGCTTTTTTCTTCGAGCAACACAACAGTTCCTCTTCGGAACGTTTACTTATAGTGCTCATCAATATGTAGCAAAGTTCTATTGTCGACCATGGTGTAGATTAGCTTTTTTTTTCTTTTTTGTTGTTGTTGTCCGTATTCAAAATAGTTTATCAAAAGTACTACATTTTGCCGGAAGAATACAGAGGATTTTGTTATTGTATTTATTACTGGCCGTGTCTATTCTGTAAAAAAAAGAAAGCGTGGCACTGGTGCTGATGTTACGACGCACTTTGATTAGCTACTCTATTTTCAAAGGTCGGAGTCAGGGCTGTCGGCAAAACCAACGCGCTTTAAAACCAGAGTTCCATCTTACGAGACCGGTGAAAACAACTGAAAAAACGGCCGTAACTCACCAATTAGAGGGAAAAAAAAAAAGAACAGGAACAACCGCATTCAACGCTGTATTAAACACCTCAAGGAAACCTCGCAGTGGCGAACGCGATTATTGGCACGGCGCCCCGGAAACAGAAGCATTTCCGGCGAGAATTTCCGGCGAGCAATGAAAGTGTAGGCGCGATATAGGTCTATACAGACATATTTTAAGTTGTGCATTGGATAAATCGCGTACGGGCGCTTCCCAGAAGGGGCAGGCCATATCAGCTCGAAGTTACGTTGTGTGCAAGTCACGGACACGCATCTGCAGCTCCTGGATGCATCGCGGCTCCAACGGCGTACCTCTTCCAGCCACTGAAAAATTTATCTGAAATGCGTGGTGCAAGCGCCCGTTGTAAAGACTCTAACGGCCAACATCGCGATGACTCACCGAAGGGAATGGCGTACTCGATAGCACCAGCGTTAGGGGTTTCGTAGGTTCAGTTTCGTATAGGTTTCGCTAGCTGATCTTTTTGTTGTTTTGTTGTTGTTGTTGTTGTTGTTGTTGTTGTTGTTGTTGTTGTTGTTGTTGTTGTTGTTGTGTTGTTGTTGTTGTTGTTGTTGTTGTTGTTGGATTTTTTTTTCCACTATTCCTGCAGTATTTCCTTTGAATAATGCCTATAAATATAACAGGGGACCTAGGGTGCTATAGCTTGCCCCGCCACGGTGGTCTAGTGGTTATGGTACTCGGCTGCAGATCCGAAGGTCGCGGGATCGAATCCCGGCCGCGGCGGCTGCATTTCGATGGAGGCGAAATGTTGAGGCCCGTGTGCTGTGCGATGTCAGTGCACGTTAAAGAACCCCAGGTGGTCGAAATTTCCGGAGCCCTCCACTACGGCGTCTCTCATAATCAGAGCTGGTTTTGGGACGTTAAACCCCACATAACAACAAGGGTGCTATAGCTTTTAACCTACATGTGCTCTGTTTGCTGTGCGGTTTTCAAATTAAGCGACTCCGTTTATGTTTGCAAGTGCAACGAGTTAGGAAACCTTGAGCATTTCGCTTGACGTTGCTGCTTGCTTGACTGAAAAAAAAAAAATGATCTTAGGAGGAACTAAATTTATGGCTCTACTTTCTTCATGCGCAAGCTCAAGTTCAGTGCACTGTTAGCTTTTCGGTAAAACGGCCACAATCGGAACACGTACGCTTGCATCGCCTAATTTAGGTCATTATACAGAGAAACGTAGTACTAGCACGCAACTAAGTAGTCGGATTTAAAATACTGTCTTTTACATTGGCTCTAAAAATCAACTTGGTCTGGGAAGTAGTTTCCGAACTACTTTCTGCAATATTTGCTTTATTTAGCTCTTTTTAAAAGCCAGTAAACGGTAAATATGCAAGAAGAATTTCCTCCTTTCAGGAAATAGATACCTATGTCTTAAAGGGCCCCCAAACCACCCCCGACATTTTTTTTTTTTTTGAACATTTCAAGTTAACACGCGCATCAACTTGAGACTGCCGTCACGATGAACGATGTCAAATGCGGCAGCGCTACGTGCCGCGGTCGCGCCACAAACTCGAAAAACAATCCCGTGCGCCTCTCCGGCCATTTCTGGCATACCAAAGTTAGCCGCGACGACATTGTGGTTTTTAGGTGACGTCAGGAGAGTCCGAGCTCCCCTGATTGGTCGAAGCAGAACTACGACCTCCGGTTAGTCTGCTAGCAAATGCACGCGCTCCCTGCCTGTTTGTTTTTCCTCGTCGTGTGTGGTTCGTCTGGTGTTCTCGTGTGCACGCTTGTGAATTCGCAACTGCGCTACGCTACGCAAGTGCCAAATCGCTCGCGTTCCAACACAGCCGTACACAGCTGTCCGTTCAGCTGCGCGCAAGTCGACAATGTTTGCGATGGCTAAACGACGACCACGCAGCTGCTTCGGCAAGGCGTGTCACCGTATGGGTTCATGCTACTGGCGAGTCTTTCGAGACGAGAACGAAACGCAGGGTTCATAGCGGCACACCTTGCACTAGCATAAGTGAGGTACAGCCGACTAGAAACTGCAGCAACTGTCAGAACACGACGGATAGCGCTAGCCACGGAGCAAGAATTCTTTATCCGTGGCGCTGGCACAAAGCGTTGGCACAGCACCAGCAAAACACTTCCACGAACGCGGAAGCTTGGCGGAGGCGCGTCAACCGGAAGTGGGCAGTCTTTAGAACTGTGCGTCATCGGCGATGTATGGCACATGACATTCGGAGAAGCACCCTCGGCGAGGAGGTGGCACCAGCCAGCGACCGGTGCGGCGCAGGAGAGAGAGCGAAACAAGCAAGCGCCGCGTTTTAATAATCAAACGTGTGTAACTCCGTTATTTCGGCACCGTTTCGAAAAATTGTTACGGCTACGTGTTCGTTGCGGACACCGGCACAAAGGCAACACCACAACTAAATATTGACCTCTGGGTGCTTTAGGGGCCCTTTAAAAGTGCTGTGCAGAGAACACTGCTGCAGCACTAGTAGACTTCTCAGGAAATGGCCACAACTCAAACAGAATCAACCAAACCCGTGTCAGTAGCGTTAATTCATGGCTGCCCTTTTCTAAGTGATCCTTCTTTACCTATTTTTGACGTACACATATATAGTCAGATATGCGTATATGGACATATACGCATATCTGGCTATATATGACCCGTGTGGCACGTATCAGAGTTTTACAGGGCATTCTTCGTGTTGGTCTAGCTTTCATTGCCGCATATACTTCCATCACGATTTGAGCAAATACGGCCACATACGGACATGTACCACATATAGCCACATATGCCCAATTTCTAATGTCCCCATATGTGGCACTTTTGTAAGGGACATCGTTCCACACAGGAAAAATCTACAGTGCTCATAATGTTGCTGCACATTACCCGCTAAATATGTGAAATACCAAAATCACGCCGCTATTTCTAACGATCGCCACTCAACTGGATGCTCCGGCGGCCCACATAAAAAACTAGAGTTCCAGACACGACTGACTTGATAGCCGTGTTTATTGCGTTTGTTATTCGAGTTGAAGTAGTCCAGGGGGAAAACAGCTGCTTCTTTGCTAGAGTTACTGTAAATGGCTCCCGCCGGGAGCCATATACAGTAACTCTATTCTTTGCCATCTAGAACCGCAGGATTTGTACGCTCCTTGCACGAAGCAGTGTATATATATATATATATATATATATATATATATATACATCAAAAAAGTTCTTCCTGGCTATCGGTATAAATATACTATCAGAAAGTCACAGTGACAAACATAGGATTTATTCTGACGTTTCGGCTGGCGTTCCGGCTTTCAGCCGAAACGTCAGAATAAATCCTATGTTTGTCACTGTGACTTTCTGATTGGATATATATATATATATACAGTGACTCTGTATACAGTAACTCTAGCACAGAAGCAGCTGTTTCAACACAAATTACGGCAATCAAGTTAGTCGCTGTGTATACCTTACGCAGAAAGCATACACAACTAGTATACGCTTTCGGAGCCTGTAAAATGCAATGCGAACCACACGCGTGATAGTCATGAAAACTATACCGTAACAATTTATTTAATTGTTTATTTATTTACTTATCTATTTATTTATGTAAATATCCTGCCAATCTAACATGAGATCAAGGCAGGGAAAGGGGAACGATAAGGAAAGATAAAAGGAGGTGTTGCTGCCGGCGAACTTAGATAGTCAGCTTACTTTCTTCAGGAGACAACAGCGAGACGTTAAATACTACGATTTTTCTCAATATTTGCCTCTGATTTGTAAAAAAAAAAAAAATGAGAACCTCGATAGAAAATTTGTCCGCGACGTTTCCTCCATATAATAAGAAAGAAAGCAACGCCGCAAACCCCGCGTAAATGTGACCAAATTTGGGCACACTAGAGCATCTGAAAGTGCGCATGTATTCTCTATGGGCGCTGGTGCACCTTCTTAAACAAATGGGGCATGTAAGCGTTGGTTTCACTGTTCGCAGACGCCGCACTGATATTGCATTGGAATAAAAAAAAAAATACATAATTCGCCGCGACAGTCGGCGACGCCGGCGCCGACACGTGACCGGGAAATGGAAACAAAAACAGGAGTGGCCCGAAACGGAAGCGGTAGCACCCGTATTTCCGCTCCGTTGCGATAGTATGAGCCACGTAAGCGACTGTCACACCGCGAAAGTGACGTGAGATGGCCTCAATGGCATAAATGGCACGGGATGCACAACTTATTATGTCGCGAATGGACGCGTCATTTATTCTTAAGCACGAAAATGAAGGTGGCCAATGATGAGGCCGCGGATTTGGGCGTATGTGGCTTTACTGTATGCGCGCAGAGGTGAGGGCTTCTCGGTACAACAACAACAACAACAACAACAACAACAACAACAATAATAATAATAATAATAATAATAATAATAATAATAATAATAATAATAATAATAATAATAATAATTGATACTCGGGCCTTTCCACCTGTATACGGATTAGTCTTGCGCCCTTTCCTCCTGCCTGTAAGCAAACAATGGGCTCTCTGAGTACGGCGACAGCTCGATCGAACTCTCCCATAGCAGAGTACGATGTACTCCGAATCGTTCACCATTTTGTTCTAAGTAATACGACTGAAGGGGGGTGGGGGGGAGCTGATTTGGCAAGTAGCCTGTACCCACAGAGAACTACAATGAAAACGAAGCGATAGACCCAGCTCACCTCTAAGGCCTACATGATGCACTAAGAGCATCAAGAAATATAAATGCTGACCACAGTATCTCGTTTAAGTGTGACTAGATGCGTGTGACGGCCATTCCTAGTTCAGCCGCATTTTCACCAATCTGCACCAGACGCCCTTCCACGAGTGAGGCTGCGGTACAGGAAAAAAAAGAACATCAGAATATTAACTGTCGATGGGCCCAAACTTCCCTGTGTATGGAGGTTTATCTCGCTTACGCCCGTCCACGTCATTGTGTACCTTAGCAGCCTGATAGAAGCTGCGTCGCGACTCACTCGGCGCGGCCATTTATGGGCATCGATACTATTTTTCCTGATAACATACACAACGTACGCACCCGCGGACCATGGTCACAGTTAAACGAAACTCACTCGACAAGCCAATTATACCTTGATGGTTTCGTGAGTGAGTGAGTGAGTGAGTGAGTGAGTGAGTGAGTGAGTGAGTGAGTGAGTGAGTGAGTGAGTGAGTGAGTGAGTGAGTGAGTGAGTGAGTGAGTGAGTGAGTGAGTGAGTGAGTGAGTCTTAGCATTACTTAACGCGCACACGCACCAATGCATTGGCGTTATCTACCTGATCGAACGACTCAATCATGAAGCTAAAGAATCAGAACCGATAAACTTTTCTTTTTATTTCGGCATAACACACACATGGTTTCCCACGAGGTAAACCGAAACCTGCTGACAAGGCCTTACCTAGCTGGGGCAGCAGAAATAGTGAAATTCTGAAGTCATTCACCATTTTACAAAACGCACCTTACAAATACATACAGTACACTTTTAAGCACACTAGAGAACATGAGTTATTTAACAAATATCAAAATATGGTTAATGCATCATTAATGCAGTGACAAAACATCTCTACTATTGCTGAAGAAGGCCACACTTATATTAACATTCATACACCACATCTGGGTCACGAGCAAGGAATATGTTCATCATTAGACGTTTAAATTCACGAATTGTTTTACGATATCTGGCTACATCAGCAACGCTGGGATACATATTGCACAAACACATGGTTTCATACTCGATGGTTTGCCTACCGTAGTTTGTCCTGGGTTTCTTCGTTACTATTGGGGTGCGGCGTAGACTGTGACCCGTGTCTTGACTGAGGTATATGTTTGAAAATGCCTCAAATTTGGTGGAGACTTCCTTAAATAGCCGAATGCAGCCCTTAGCTCTGTGAAAGTATATAAACTATATTGTGACGCATCATTAGTTCAGATTATCGTATGCATTCATTTGAAGAGTTAAGCAAGCGAACAGCTCGGCGTTGCAACACTGCCAGTTTTTCTATATCGGTTTTATTACCGTTCTTCCATATAAGCCATAGCTAAGATCTGAATGTACAAGTGAAAAGTACAGTTGTCTGACAAGCTTGACACGGACATAGTGTCGGATTCGTTGTAGAAAACCAACTGAACGTGCAACCTTAGTTCGTACCTTACTTATGTGCTCTGTCCAGCTTAAATATTTATGAAATATAACGCCTAGAAAAGAATGGATTGTCACATGCTCTAGTTGCGATCCAGAATAAGAAATTTTTACTAACTTGTTTCTCTATTCGTTGCGCAAAAAACTGTAAGGTTCGTTTTTTTTTTCTCTCTCCCGTTTAAGCTAAGCTGATTTAAATATAGCCATTGTTGAAGTTATTTTAACCAAGAATTTGCAGTAACCACTAGCTCACGAAGGTCAAGACAAGAAAGAAATACACTGGTTTTATCCGCGTACATTATTACTTCGTCTGTTTGTGGAACGTTTACTATATCATTTATATACACGATAAACAACAACAGCTCTAAAACTGAACCCTGTGGTACCCCATATTTAGTTACGTTTCTTTCTTAACTCCAACCTTGAAGGGAAGTATGCTCTAATCGAGATTCAAGGTAACTATTCACAAGTTCTAATACTGTGCCTCGAATTCCATATACTTGGAGCTTGTCTAGTAAGATTCCATGTTTTATATAGTCGAAGGCTTCGCAAAAATATAAAAATATACCAATGGTAAGCTCTTTTTTCTTGAATGTTATTTATAACTGTGTCTCTTCTTATTAATAATGCCATTTAATAATTATTTTTGCTTCCGGAGACAACTATCGTAATGTTTACGTCAGTTCAAGACGATTTCGCGATCTCTCGTCACACCCCCGGACGAGGTCATTTCTGTGCGAACGCCTAACCTCGCAAATTTAGCACGTCCACCTCATTCCTCGATAGGCATTCTCGTAAAATGCGGAATCGTCACCAGCGTCACTGGACAAAATCACGTGTCAAATTCCAACAACCCTCGAATGCTGCAGAACTGCGAGCGACCGCTCGTCCTACATGCATGTCCTCTCGTCTACCGTTTGCGTCATCCCTATGAGGCCAAGAAGCTCGTTCTGCGCATTCCGACACAAACAGCCTAGCGCATGCCGCATGCATTAAAAAAAATGCGAACCAATCCACCGGAGTCCCCGCGTTTCTGTTTTGCGAACAATGGCGCGGTCTTTCCTCCGCCATGAACGGCTGCAGGAATCCGCTGATTGAAAGAAAGAGCGTATGGCAGTAAGCTATAGATTGGGATTACTAAACGCTACTTCTCATACACCGCACTGGCATATGCTTCAAGGGAGCCCAGTACTGAGTTTACTGGTACGGCACTCCGGGGTCCCAGGACGTACAGCCACAACAAAGCAAAGCAGGGCACTCGGTACCGGATCACACACGCAGCGCTGCGGTGCTCACGTTCGGACACGTTCTCCGCCGCGGTGCAAGCACTCACATGTTTGTTTGTCGCCATGACCGGGTGTCGCACGGAACCGTCGTGAAGCCACGCAAGTCAAACGACGACCGTAATCCATGTAGCGTCCGAGCGCGTTGCACGAACTCGACTCATCTGAGCCACGGCTCACCTACGGCATCGTAAAAAGAGGAAACAGAAAAAAAAGAAAGAGAGCATGCATATCAACGCTCGTAGAGGTTCCGAAGTAGATAAGGCGCGCCGCACTCTCGTGCGCCGTTGCGAACAGGAAGAGGAGAGGAACGGGGAGTTGCGGAGGAGAGGCAGGCTCATACCACGCCTCTCTTTTAAAGGCCGACAGTCTTTCTTGGGCAACCTAAAAGCGAAAAACAATGTCTGTCTGTCTGTCTGTCTGTCTGTCTGTCTGTCTGTCTGTCTGTCTGTCTGTCTGTCTGTCTGTCTGTCTGTCTGTCACTCGATTCAACCGCCCGGCCAAACTGTATCTGTATGTATCCCCTACCATTGGTGCTCAGTACTCTCATGTATGCTTGTTCTTGCCTCACTCAAATGCTTTCTGCTGTTGATTGAGAAATCAACGTTGAGATTTTTCTTTTCGTTTTACTTTTTTCGTGTTGCAGAATTACTACAGTTGTTTTTTTTTTTTTTATTCCTTGCTGTGTTCGGATTTCCTATGTACTTGTTTCGGACCTCCGACTAGCCTTTCGCTACAGGTCCAACAAGTGTTTGTAATCTGTGTATATTTATTATCAAATAAACAACTTGGTTTGGTTTGGTAAACGCGATTCAGTCAGCCGGTGAAAACCAACCGATCTACTAGCACTTGCGGCACGGGTCGTACGCCTAACATTATACAGCGAAAAAAGAAAAAGAAAACCTCAGGCCCATTTGAGGCAACATATATCTGCATAACCATGGTCCGCAGCTTTCGTTTAAGAATACACGCTGAACTGGGCTTACATTAGAAGCACTTCAGAAGCAATCAGAAGCACAAGCAAAGACGATGACGAAGGAAGGACAAATAACCGCGTTAGAAATGGTGTCGAAAAGACGTTACGCGTTATGCTAACAGTGATAAAGGGCGCCATCAAATGGCGCGCGAGGAGGGCATACGCGGGAAATTTGAACTGAATTCAGTAAAACCTCCACTGCGTACATCATGGGAGGAGTGAGAGGGGAGGGCGAGAGCGTGATGGGGTGGGAGCCGGGAGAAGAGAGGGCGTTATTATCAGGGGCGGTGGAAGACTATTGTCTTTCAACGTCACTTGCAGCGAAGTAAGCAGATAAGCGGCCATTTTTTACCGCTTACCTTCGTCCAGGTCGACAGATTAGATAACGGCGCCGGTGTGGTTGCCTCTCTCGCCGGAATTCCTGGAGCCCTCACTCCGTCAGTGAGCTCCCTCTTGTCACTGCGAGAGAAAAAAAGAAATAGAAGAAAAAAATTAGTTCGACGCTCATCTTCCGTCCCAGCTCTCGCTTCTCACCGCTTTTTAGTTTCTGTTAAACACGTAAGGTCTTTATAAAAATACATTGCATGGCACATTTCTTGACTACACGTCGCATAAGATAACGTGTAAGGACCGGCATGTTCCCATACAAACTTATTTAAAAGAGTGAGATGCAATGCGATAAGCATTTCTTTATTGCGAACGCAGACCGCATACTCTTTCGGAACAGTTTGCACTGCAGGGTGCTTTTCTGGGCAATATATATATTTCTAATATTCGATTTTATGGTCCTAAAGCTGCTGTCATCTTCGTGCAGGAACTGTATACGTCGTGGAGGAAACACTTCATCGCTCCTAAACCTACGGAGAAATGACAAATTGAAAAATTCATGTTAACTAGCTTTCTGTTTTATTTCATCAATTCGAGAGCACTTCTTTTTTTTTTTTGGGGGGGGGGGGGGGGGGTGTATATGGTGTCAGGCGTGACAACTTACGCGGCATAGCCATCTGTTTTCTTTTCCTTTTTTTTTCTAAATTCGAGCAAACATCAGGAATTTGAGGTGCCCACTACCGAACTTCAGTGACGATATTGAAAGTGAATTGCATCGGACGCGCAGGAAATGCGACCGCTCCCTTACGCCAGACCATGGCTTCCTGTCACGGGGTGACGAGCCTTGAATGAAGGGAGGCAAACGCGACCGATTGCCGCAGCTGGCGAATCAGTTGAAGTGACGAAATCGGGAAGTTCACAGAAATAGAAATGACGTCAGCCAGCCCGAGATAGGGTGAAGTGCACCGGGAGACGCGTCCGTCCCGTAATGGACTTGTATAGAACTGGCCGGTGACGATTTCGGTTCATTGCGCGCTTGTGTTAACGGTCACAATTGTTGCGCAGTGACTTAATTAACACAAGGGATGAAGGTGCTGGTGAGAAACGACGGCCACTTGCACGTATGAAAGATGAGCAAGTAGATTAGATATCGATAGCTTTTTTTCTTTTTCTGGAACTCCGCAATGTGTCTGTCGTGAAGGGCACATGTGGGCCCCGCCACGGTGGCTTATCCATAGCACTCGACTGCTGATACGAAACCGAAGGTCGCCGGAACGAATACCGGGCGAGTCGTCTGCATTTCGATGGAGGCGAAATGTTAAGGCCCGTGTACTGGGCGATGTCAGTGCACGTTAAAGAACCCCAGGTGGCCGAAATTGCCGGAGCCCTCCACTACGGCGTCTCTCATAACGTGGTATTGGAACGTAAAAAACTCAGAAATCAATTAACCACTGTTGCGGCTCGCATGCAAGCCATTAAACAATCATTTGGAAATATGGCTGTTGAGACCAGTCGCAAATACGTTACTGATACATATATATTGAAACAAAACATCCATGCAAGCGCATACAAGCCTGTGTTCGTGCACACCTCACAATTAACGTATAACACGCAATGCGCGCACTAACTGAGAACCCTCGTCCTGTGAATTCTTTTTCTTTGTGGCATACTGAAGGTTGTTTTTCCAACGTGACAACACAGAGCTTCAAGCTGTCGCATGTAGCTCTATAAAGGCAATTTTGGGCCACTATAGTATTGGCCAAATCCGGCACGCTTCTGCAAGGTCTCCTCGTTAAATCAGTGCTTCGGGTAAAATCGTTGTTTAGGCTGTTAGCTTCATGTGAAATACAAATGTTGGCGTTGTGAAATTGTTATTGCGAATCACTGCAGCTAAGACGGACTGAAAGACGTTTCTGACAAGGCAGTAAAGTCACAAGTAACGCGCGTTATGTTTTTCGGTAACGGTAACGGGTTACCTTTTTTTCTTTTTTTTGTGTGTGTAGGCGACATGGGGCGGTAACGCGTTCCTTTTTTATTTTTTTTCTAATGTAACGAGTAACATATTTGTTTACTTTTCTTCGGTGACGCATAAAACACTGGTTGAATCGGACATTGAAAAAGAAAGGGGAGGATGAGTTACGCTCTGTGTAACGGCGTACAAATCTACTTACGGATGCCTAACATCTACACCTCTGTTTGGCCTAAATAAACAACTGCGTTACACTGTGGGCAGCGATGGAGGAGCAGAATTAAATGGAGGAGTAGGAGTAGTCTCGTGGTTTTGAGCGCTTGGGGGAACATCGGGAGCAGGCTTCGCACTTTCCCATTCCGTCAGTGGCGAAGCAGGTAGTACGTCAAAGCAAGCGACTGTCGCAAGCAAATTCAATGCTAGTTTTCGAGGTAAGAGGCATCTCGGTACGACTAAAGCAAGAAAAAAAAAACAAAGGAATAATTTCGCGAGAGGTCATTATGGTCATCGTAATAATGATTAATTGGCCACATTCCTAAAACTGCGTGAGTGTCTTTGGCCCACATGTGCGGTTATTATGAGCACCATCATCGCAATTACGGATGTTGAATCCCATGCGAATCGTGCTGAGAGATACGGGTGCAAAACAAACAGTCAGAGAGCCGACCTCGGCTCGTACGCGATCCAATTTTTTGTTACCTCTCGAGAGTGCATACTGTGACGCGGCTGGGCCACAAGCTGCTCCAATCGCCGTTATCGGCATGCGTAGCGGTAAAACCACAAGAGGCCATTGTCAGTACGGAATAGCAGCAAACATAGCGGCATAGTCCTGATGCCTCAAGTACCCCGAAGAGACTTAAAGCGCCGAAAAACTTGTTGAACGGGGAGTATCGCTTTGAGCCAACGTTTCGACAAGCGCACCTGTCCTCGTCAGGTCAGAGACTCGCCCCGATGAAAACAAGTACGCCTGTCGAAAAGGCTCGTTCCAGATACGTTCCCACGTTCAACTGTATTTTCGTCGCTTCAGGCCTCTAGACCTTCCGCTTTTTGTTTCGAATATAGATTAAAGCACTTCAACGTTCTGGGTTTACCGGAAAGCCCGTGCCGCCTAAGGCGTTTACATCGTCACAACTGCCTCAATACCTTCGCTGAGCGTATCACGCGCGCGGACAAAACGACACGTAGTAGTAGAGTCATCAAGAATTTCTGGGTCACTCAACAATTTTACAGAGGTGGGCCGATCCTGCGCTGTCGCCGGGATCTCCCACCCGCGATCGTGGAGCAGGGACTCGTACGCAAAACCAAATGTGCATTAAATTAACCAAGTGAGAATTAAAGTCAATCAAAGGCGCGTTAAGTGAACGAAAACTCACTTGACGCTAACCAAACGTGCGAATGAGGTGTTAATCAAACATCATTCAAAGGTGCGCTAAGTTAACGAAAGGTACCAATGCATTAGTGAGTGTTGTAGGCTAGGCTTCGAGTCAACGTGCGTTGTGGTTCGTGTATTTCGATCTCTCCTTCTTACACGGAAAGTATATAATATGTTAATATCATAATATCTATTATATAATCTATATATATATTATATCTATATTATATATATATTATATATATACTATATATATATATCTCTAAGAGGCACATCCTCAATTCTCTTATATATATATATATATATATATATATATATATATATATATATATGATGTACCGTGATGTAATTTAACGCTTGGGCTTTGGCTGGGAACCAAAAGTCCGCATCCACTTACAAGTAAGCTCAGCTCGGGCCTTTGACAGCACGCAAAAGAGGCTCCACGCAAATGTAATATCTCCTGCCCCAGAAGCCGAAGTGTCGTATAAGCTGTCATTTGACTAAACTAAAAAAAGCTACTGATTCTTTGAGCTTACTTGTACACACATAGTTCTAGGTTTACGTAGCTACAGATAGTTGAAGGTTTAGGTAGTTGCACATAGCCCAAGGTAAAGAAAAGTATTTCCGGCAATCACGATGCATTCTAATGCCAAACGCGAGCCCATCTGGCAGGACGGGTCTCTTTTATGTGGCGGCGTATTGGGGAACAGAACTTGACAGAGACGTGTAATTTCGCTTTCGCACATTATACTTCGGTGAGCCGCGCCAACGAAGCACTCCGACCTTGCGCGTCGCTAGCTGTTAACAGAGGTCCGATCAACTTATGTTTCGGCATCGCGCACTGTAGGGTTCTCCCGACTCGTGGAAGGTGGTTCTGAAAAGACTGACGCATACATCCAGGTATAGTCCAGCTGGCCTCGGAAAACAAATAAGAGCGTCTCGTGGCTCGAGCAGAGCGAGCCAGGACATAGCGGGACTACGTGACATGTACGCGCTCCCAATACAACGGCACCTTTCACCGTGCTCGTTAGCTCGGTTAGGGCGAGGGCCGACGGACGACGCTCAAAGCGGGAACGAGAGAGCAAGAACTGCGCTTTAAGGGGGGAAAAAAAGACCTCGTAACTGCTTGTTTCGCCACAAATCGCGTCGAAAGACGATAGTCTTCTGCCGACCCTGATACGCAACATCCTCTCCTCCTCCTTCCCACCCCTCACGCTCGTCCGCTCCCCTCTCACTCCTCCTAAGATGGATTCAATGGAGGTTTCGCTGAATTCATTCAAATTTCCCGCGTTCGCCCTGCTTTCGCGCCATCTTTGGCGCCAAAGGTTGGGACCTTGAGCAAGGTGTCAAGTTTGGCGAGTTGGTATACTATCATGGTGAAACAGTACAGGATGGTATGCTATCATGGTTGGGACCTTTTATTACAGCTGCCTTAAAGCCGGCTAAAGAACCACGACTTCTGTCGGCTTGTATTGAACGCGTAGCGTCTCTCCGACACCATTTCTAATTCGTTAATCTTTCATCATCATCATGGCTACGCCCTCTGCACGGCGAAGGCCCCTCCCATAGATCTCCAATTATCTCGGTCCTTTGCTAACTGTGACCAATTCATCTCCGCAAACTCCTTGATCTCATATGCCCGCCTAACCTTCTGCCGCCCCCTGCCACGCTTACCTTCTCTAGGAATCCACTCTGTTGCCCTCAATGACCAACTCTTGTCTTCGCATTGCATGCAACGCCCACGCCCATTTCTTCTTAATTTCTACTAACATGTCCTTAACACATCATTTGTTCCCTAACCCACTCCGCTCTCTTCTTGTCCCTTAACGCTACACCCATCATTTTCCTTTCCATTACTCGGTAAGCCGTCCTAAATTTAAGCTAAACTATTTTAATGAGTCTCGAAGTTTCTATCCCTTTTAGGTGAGTACCGCTAAGATGCAGCTGCTATACACTTTCCTCCTCAGAGACAATGGTAAGCTACCATTCATTATCTGACAATGCTTGCCGAATGCACTCCACCTCATTCTTATCCTCCTAATTATCTCACTCACGGTTCGGATCAGAGGTCACAACCTGTCCTAAGTAGACATAATCGCTTACCACTTCCAATGCCTCGCCACCTATCTCAAACCGCTGTGCTCGCCCAAGGCTATTGAACATTACTTTAGTTTTCCGCATATTAATTTTCAGGCCCACCGTTGTACTTTGCCTCTTTACGTCAGTAATCATGCTTTGCATTTCACCTCCCGAGTTACTTACAAGGCAATGTCATCAGCAAATCTGATGTTACTAAGGTATTCCGCTTTAACCTTACACCTACTTTTTCCCAACCCAATGTTCTAAATACCTCTTGTAAACATGTTGTGAATACCGTTGGAGCGATTGTGCACCCTATGCGCCCTTCCTTATAGTTATTTTACTGCTCTCTTGATGAAGAACTATGGTGTCTGTGGAGCCGTTGTAGATATTTTCCAGTATTCTTACGTGACGCTCGTCTGCGCCCCGATTCCGCGATGCCTGCATGACTGCTGAGGTCTCGACCGAGTCCAGTGCTTTCTCGTAATCTATGAAAGCTGTATATAGATGCTTAGTGTCTCCACGCATCTCTCTATCACCTTGTTGATCGTATGAATTTCTTCGTTTCCTTAGCATGCACTGGATGGAGATCGTGCACGCTTTACAGCCGTCTACTTCTACATGCATATAAAATCCCGCTTTAGAGGGCCCGTACGATGAACTGATATATCCGCTCGGCGTACGAGGCTATTGAACACACTCCCCTGCAAACCCACATATCCGCTGACTGCGTAGTGCTCAGTATGCGATTGTCTCCTTCGACGCGAAGCTCCGATAAGGAGGAGCGTGGCGGCGTACCCAGACGATGTGCGGAATGTGCACGTGAGAGCTTCATGCGATACGACCCTCGCTGACGCGACGTGCCGGGGCACCCACACACACTCGCACCGTCGGAAGTCTCGCGAGCGACGGTTGCGACGTCCCGATATCGACGCTGCTTCTATATACTATATGTGTGAAGCGATGCTGTAGGTAAGGGTCACCCTTGCATGTATGTATACACTCAATGTCTTCCCCGTCCTCGGCCGACGTCGATGTGCGAATGTACTGACAGCGGAACTTCATTCGACCGGGGATCCGTTATCTGGCGGCACTCGAGGCGCTGCTCGGTCGCAGCATCACCACAGGAGTATCTCGAGTTGGTAAACCTCGCTAGCTCGTGAAACCATGAATGAGAATTTTTGGCGGGTGTGCGTCTTAGAGGAGGACATTACTGCAGCCTTTTCTTTCGTTCAAGAATGCGCGAAAGGTGTATTAATGCGAATGGTTGGCTACACCCTGGTGGTGGAAATAGGAACTTGTGGTCGAGCTATGTGGAGCGGGAGCGAAGAGGCCATTGAATGTGTCCTGCGCATTTGAGCGCGCGTGGCAGTCCGGACTCGAGGACATTGTCGGCAGCCACGATTCTAGGGCCACGGCCATGTGCTTCGACGTGCCACAGAAGACGACCAAAGACATTGAGAGCGTACCTGCAATAGACAGATCTCTGCGACCGCATGTCATACGACGTGCTCGTACAAGTGCGGCCGCGAGTGATTATTGCTCTCTCCTTCCACTCCATTTCGCCCTTTCATTCCTTGGTTGATTTGATTGATTGATTTGTGGGGTTTAACGTCCCAAAACCAGCTCTGATTATGAGAGACGCAGTAGTGGGGGTCTCAGGAAATTTCAACCACCTGGGGTTCTTTAACGTGCAATGACATCGCACAGCACACGGGCCTCAACATAGAAATGCAGCCGCCGCGGCCGGGATTCGATCCCGCGACCTTCGGATCAGTAGCCGAGTGCTATAACCACTAGACCCTCATTCCTTCTCCAAGTGCAGGGTAGCAAACCGAACGCGTGTCTGGTTAACCTTCCGGCCTTTCTTCTCTCTCTCTCTCTCTCTCTCTCTCTCTCTCTCTCTCTATATATATATATATATATATATATATATATATATATATATATATATATATATATATATATATATATATATAGGAAAGCTCTTGCTGGCTATCGGGATAAATATACGATCAGAAAGTCACAGTGCCAAACATATTCTTTAGTGTTTATTCTCACGTTTCGGCTGGAGACCAGCCTTTTTCAAAGGTGAAGGTTTTTTATGGGCGCATGGTTTAAGTACGCTTCACGAACCTGCACAGTGGTGTGCGGGTGGAAAGGGGATAGCTCACAAAAAAAATTACAGCATATCCACGGAGTGAATGATGATGAGTGGGCGAAGCTCGGGAGGTTCATCGTAGATCGCGCCGAGTTCCGGATTAATTTAGTTAACGCGCACGCTACGAATCCTTATGGTTCAGCTATGCACAAGTGAAATCTCCCACCGGCACTTCATTGCAAGTCAAGATCCAATGCATATATATATATATATATATATATATATATATATATATATGGGTGGCCGGTGAACGGTTCTCCAACGCGAGCAGTCGGTATTTCTCAATCAAGAAACTCGCTAGGAGACGCTGCCAGCGCCAACGTTGTCTCTCGCGGGTGAGGGCGCGTTCTCCTTCTTTGCGAGCTGGTAGAGCGTTCATCGAAGGAAGAGCGTTTCCATAGTCAACGCGCGCCTTTCGCTCTCTCTCTCTGTCTCTCTCTCTCTCTCACAAGACAGCAGATGGAAAAGTGAGAGAGAGAGAGGCACGCGCCGGGAGGCACGCGCGGAGGGTGAGCGCGTGCACGCCGGTTACGCCTGACGCCTGAGAGGAGCTTCGCCCCTAAAAGGGGTTTAGGATACAGGGGTGTGTCTAGGTGCCAAAGGCCACTGCAGAATAACCTCTGCGTCTGTACGGCGCCCCGATAACACCTGGCAGCTGGGCCGAAGCCATCAGGCTGCAGATTGCGAGCCATCGTTAGGAGGCGCTTGCGCTGCTGTCACCTCACTCAGTGCCACTGCAACCCCCTCAGTGCGGCACAGAACCGCTGAAGTAAACTGTCGTTGTTGCGTGCTGAGTAAGAAGAAAGGGAGGGGAGAGGTTGCTCTCTGCGCTGTCGGTATCCAGTACAATGCAGAGGATCGTCACCGCACTGAGTTTCACGAGAAAGGAGGATAGAAAAAGAAACGCAGAACATACGCGAAAAATAGTTGGGTTCATGAAAGCAGTTAAGTATATGCAAACACGCACACACACAAGAAAGAAAAGAGAAAACATCACACAAAAGAGAGAGTCGCTTAGCTTTACGAGACGGACTCCGCGACACACGTTCCCTAGCAAAAGTGCGTGAGGCACTGACCAAGCGAGCGCCAAGGGTGCACAAGACACATCTGCACCTTGTGCGCGTGTAGCGTGAACTGAGTAAAAGACATCAGATAAAAATAAGATAAAGACAACAAGAAGCATGATGGGAAATTAAATATCCTAAGATAATAAATGAAAATAAATGAAATCAGAACAAGCAGAAATTTAACAACAGGTATCAAATTAAATAGGTGCAGATCGACAGTCATTGCTGCATCCCAACAGGAGACACTGCCCGAGTGAGCGCCGAGGGTACATAAGACATATTTGCACCTTGTGCGCCTGTAGTGTGAGCTAAGTAAAACATGTCAGATAAAAAAGAGCCAGGCCTGCGCGGAACCGCAGGACAGTGACAGCCTTAGCAGGAGGAGCGACCTTAACACACACTCTTAACAATCATAATTGTTTTTCGGTTAACGAAAGGACTCTATTTTCTGCAGCCCTTGTGGCGAGCACGGCTAAGCGTCCGTGGTGGTAGCGGAAGACTAAGAGCAAGTATTTCTGGTCCAGAAAAAAGCACTTCGTTCTATGGAATACTCCTCATTTCAGAACACACGAAGCCATCATTTCACAAACGTACCGTTATGAAGATACACTACATATACAAACACAAATTACTAAGAACAAACAAAAATGCTCTATTGAGAACAGAACTATTGGAAGCAACAGCAACTCTCCGAACAAATACAGTTTGTTACCCTTTCAGACACCATCCCTGTACGATCCGCCATACTGGTACCTTCTCGCGCACCCGTTATGGCAAAGAAAAACTTAATCACATTCTTCCAACCACATTAAATGAAGTAGGCCAAATCAAAGTTGATACTTTAGCCATTACTAACAAGCGCTTAATACAATTCTTTACGTAAATGCATTGGAAGAATTCATGTTTGTACATTTTCAGTCACAGGATTATCTCAGGTGATTGTACATTAAGAAATACAACTTTTTTTCGTTAAAACACCATTAGTTCTACAATTTTGCATAGTATTGCGTCGCTATAATTACTTCCATGCTGCGTCATGTCGCTTGCTGCTTTACGGGTAGCCGGAGCTTAGTCAAGCTGCAAAAATGAAACTTTCTCTGGCCCCCTATTTTCGTGGTGACTATGCACAGTAGTGCCTGCAATGAAAATAAAATTCAATTGATTGATTGATTGATTGATTGATTGATTGATTGATTGATTGATTGATTGATTGATCAATTGACTGTGGTAAAATGGCGCATGTATCGGAGATTTTGGCTTCTTTGACATGACTCAACGCTCAGTACGCAGGCCTCTAGCATTTTCGCCTCCACGAGAATGAGACCGTCGCGGCCGGGATCGAACCTATGTATTTTGTATCCGTTGTCAAGCAGCATAACCACTAGATCTGTGGCTCTCAAATGGGGGTGGCGGACACCAGGGAGTCCGCAACACACGCGACCACCGAAAAAGAAAAAAGAAGAGTTTTCTGGTTGTTGTAGTTGTTGAAGCCAGTTTACTACGTTGGCTTCGCCACATGGAAAGACTGTGCCGCGGCGAAGCCAACTCTGCCGCAGTGTGATGCGGTGAAGCACACTAATACTGGGAATGTGTCCCAAGCAGTCGAAGTCCACAGCGTTCCATAATTGCTCGTGCGGCACTGTTGAGCAAAAGTACTGTACAAGGAGCCGCTATCTTGTACATTCATTTTCCTGTGCATTGTTGTCCAATCCGCGCAACAACGCACGGTCGATCACAGTTATTGCCTATTTTCTGCCGTACGTCGTGTTCTATGTGGCTACACGTGTGGGCTGTGGGAGTAAAGCCTCATTCTGAAATGTTGGCCGTGGCAGTAAAACCGTCCTTCTGAAGGCACCAATACCTGCCAATAGGGTCAAGGAGAAATCAATTTCCAAAAGAACTTAAGTAAACGCACTTAAACACTTAAAGAGCACTTAAGTAAACGCATTTAAGCAATCGCTTTCAATCAGCTTGTTTGGGGGCGCTGCTTTACGATGCGGTTGAGAGCGCTGTCACGTTTTACTTTTCATATTTCGCGGGGATCGTTTATCATTCAGAAAAAAAAATGAGTACGCAGTTAGTACGTCGCCGAAAATAGCGCAGTTAGATGTCCCACGCGGCCGACTACAACTGCCTCATTGACGCTTCAATGATTAGAACAGTAGTTCTCGAATTAGATATTTAATTACAATTACGTAATCAAAGCTCATTAACGAGAAAATTACTCGCGGCTACTCCGCTGTACTAGGAACAATATGCACTAGGCATTCTTCGATTAATGCGAGGGGTTCTTTTTTTTTTAATCGTGATGCGTGATAATTGGAAGACCCTGTATGATCCGCCGAGATGTAAACCGAAAGTGTGCGCCATTATTTGAGATATAGAATATAATAACACATGTGAATCATCGACGTAACACAGTAAGCGCGTGCACAGGCGGGGCTTGGTAAATGAGAGAACAAAGACAACTCACATTGGCAATGCGAGGCAACCGACTGACTTTGTTGATGTGGAACAGCAATGCGTTACGGTCAGCATGTTACGCTTGACCACGATGCCCTGTACTCCACACCTGGCGCTTCCGCAAATGATACAGAGGCAGTTCCCCCGCAGGAAACTTGATCGCGCTCCAGGTCTGCCACGCGAACGCTGTCTCAGCATTCTCACGAAGGCTCAACGGTCGAGGTTGTTTTTTCCGCGCGCCCCTCTTCGGCGTATACTTTCGGTAAGCTACGCACACCACGCTCTTGCGGCCGTGCGCACGCGGGCTATACACGTCACAATATTTCTCGCCGTTTCTGCAAGAAAATGTTTTCTGTACATTACCTGCTCGGCATTATTACCACGAGTGCGCATATCCAAACGCAAACGCAGGCAAACTTTGTAAGAACTTGGTCATGCGCTGTTCGATAAATCATGCCGCCCTCAGCTTCCTGCTACATCATAGTGATCATTCAAAGGGTAATATAAAAAAATAATTGGTCCGCGTATCTGCGTGCTTCAGCTGCAAATATCGTCAAAAGACGATAGTCTTCTGCCGGCCGTACTACGCTGCGTGAGATATGGATACCGTCTGGCAGCGCCGTCGGGAAACATGAGCCTGTGCAGAATCCCTGAGCAACTGCCAGGTGGCAGCACCACATCGTCGGCAGGGGCCTCTTTCGTGCATAGCGTCGCATTTTTTAGCGCAGCCTAAGAAACACTAGGGTCTTGCCTATGTGCCTTACTACGTGCCTGTTATCATAGCAGTCCTTGCCATATCCTTGCCACCTAGCCCACTGCTATGATAGCAGTGGGCTGCCCCCTCCCCCCCCACCCCCGGAATTCGTCCTACGCAAGTTCTATAGTCCCAGTGGTAACTCGGCACACCACACTTTGGTGATCGAGATCAATGTGCAGTACCGTCCGATGCTGAAGGGAACACTCAAATGTGCACCCCTCATACTTCTGGCGCCGTAACTACAAATGGCCGTGGAAATGGTACACAGCATTGGTGTGTCGAAAGCGGTCGGAAACTTCCGACCATAAGTCATCTTTGCCGGTTTCTAGTAAATGCGTTCTCGTCAGAGCGATACAGCCGACGCACTCTGCTCGCTATGGTGTTGTCTTTAAAGGGCCCCTGAACCGCATGTCAATGTTTCTTCAAGTTTTAAAGTGAAAATGGGCGTCGAAACCTGAACTCCCGCACGATAAGGGATGCGAAATACGCCAGCGCTATACACCTCGGGTGCGCCACTGAATAAAAAAAAAAAAGCTGTCTCGTGCGCCTCTCCAGGCCTTTCCGGTATACTCACTATTAGTCGATCATTAACCTCATAGGTAGATGGCGAATTTTCGGGCATTAAAAAAGCGCGTTTTAGGCGAAAAAATAGGCAGGCATAGTTTTAGGCCGTCAAGGTTGCAAGTAAGGCGCAATAATTTTTTACGTAAAGTGAAAAACATTTCAATTAAACAGGTGCGTGACTTGTATCTACGACAGGAAGACAAAACAAAAAATGTAACTGTTTGTGATGGCACAAAGGCGCCAGCAGTTAACATAGCAACCAACCTAGCCGTGCAATTATCGCATACAACTGCCTGACGAATCATGATAAATTGGGTTAATTCGAGAGGCGCACTGCACGCATTCATCTTCAATGGCCACTGTCGCTTATTTGAGCGTCGCCTATAGTGAAGCAGGCATGATCAAGAATATTCTTCAAATTTCGAACATAACCAGCGCCAACAAATGGACACGGACGCAGAGAGACTGTCCAGTCTCTGTGCGTCCGTGTCCATTTGTTTGCGCTGCTCAAGTTTGAAATTTCAAGAATGCAAGACCTAGTTGGTCTTGCATTCTTGAATTGAGCAACGCGTTCTGCTAAGTCAAATGAAGAATACTTAGAAGCATTGGATAGCGATGTCAAAAAGCGCTATTCTGTGTGACACAATTAGACACAGCAAAAAAGGTAAATAATAAATGCAAAGGAGACGACGATGTATTTTAATAAATGGACGCGTTCTTACATGAGGACTGTTAGGTATACAACTCTAGCAATTTTTTTCATATACAATGACATCCGAACTGCAAGGGCAAGACGTCCCAACACAGTCAAGCACTTCCACCCATTTGAAGTGCAAATGCTTGAAGAAATCTATTCCGAGAGCAAGCTGAACGTAGTTTGCGGAACACTGTGAAAATAGTGGAAACAATAGCAAACTACTACCGTCTCTATAGATTTTTGGATTTAGAATTGTGCCTCTTGTCATTGAGGATGAGCTTGTACTTTCAGAAGGCATGCTGGACGTCTACAGATGTTTTTGCAGCGTAATTGTAATTGGAAACATTCGATTGTTTAACTGACACAGGGATTCTAGAGTACTCACAAGCCAGGACTCCTGAAGCAGAAAGTCTCCCGATCTTGTCCAAGACAAACTGCGATTTCACAAGTGCCTTCTCAGCTACTGGTCCTTCTGGAATTAACGGCGCCGATTCTTTGCTGTGCAAGAGAACTTGCGCAAAGTTCGTAGTTAGAGTTCCTTCCGAAGTTTCAAGTTTCTTTGGTAATGTTTGCAAGAAACGTGAAGTTGGCGCACAGTAGTCGAGGTCTCCTTGGAGGCTATCCGCAGAGAGGACAGCTTGAGCCTTTCCTTCTGCAGCGCTCTCCTCGCTCAAAAAGCCGTTGATCACGTTTGTGATGTGCGAAAAGTACCATTCATAATACAAAACAGCGTCTAGACATGTTCTCCAACTTGGTACGACAGGCTCTGGCGAAAGGCGAAGGTACTGAAACTTGTACTCAGTACTCTCCTCGACTTGATAGTCGGCGTTTGCGTTGTCTTATTTTCTCTTGTGTCCGTGTTTCACGCCTTTCCTTTCCATAATGACTAGGTTGAACATCATGGAGTTCCGAACAGTCAGTCTTGCCCGGTAACATAAATAATGGTCCGAAACTGCACACGAAAGCGAAACGTGAGGGTAAACAGTGCCCATATAGTCACCAATCTTTAAACTAGCCATTTGGCGGCATTTATAGGCGCAAACGCCGAAATAGGAATTCATCGACACTATAAAAATCTACAAAAGCCCTTGTTAACCTCTACTTCACGTTGACATATGAAGGTGCGGCGATAGGAGCGCAAGGAACAAAGCAGGCATTCGTGTCCTGTCTCTAGTCATTAGTGTGCGTGCGGTGATGTCACCAGTTCTAGGCGTGCTGTCAGTTTTTCGAACGAGAAACCAGGATTGCTAGGAAGGTCCGCAGACAATCACTCGCGCTCCCTCCTGTTCCTCGTCGTTTCGCTCTTGTGTCGCTGTGTGCAGCCAGTGCGCGCAGACCAGAAACGCCCACTGTTTGTCCTCTCTTCAACACGGCGTGTCACCATACGGATCCATTGTATTGGCGCAGTCATTACAACGGAATTTTTCTCGGCTACCTGTTCGTCGTAATCCCAGTGTGCAGCTGCAACACCGCAACTAAATTTCGACCTCTGGATGGTTTGGGGGCCCTTTAACAGACCGTCCTGCAATCCGCCACCAGTCCCACGGATCACCGTCCTTCTTTAGAAGTGCTTTTTAAGACTATGCATTAGTTCCTGATTCTGAAGCTGAAAGTGTTTCGTGTCTTGCTGGGTCAGGTTACCAAATGCACTACAATGTTGGTGGATGGCTGCATGCATCGTTTCGGCGCCAGCCGTTTAGCTCCTAGGCCTGTCACTTCTACAAGAGGACACACAGTATGCACCTTGACGTACTAGGTCTTTTAACCACAGCACCTTTTGCTTACTGTCTTTGAACATGGTACACTTGAACCGCTAGTCTAAGAGCATGGTCAAGCATGCCTCCTTGTCATCGGCGTACGATGGGAATCGAGTTATTGAACGAGCAAGTTCTGTGTGGAAGCCAGCGCCAATGCTGCTGGCTTCCACACAGAACGGGGGGTGGGCTGCAGAGCTCCACCCCCCTTTCTCCCACTTCTACGCATGCCTGTGCTAAGAGCAATCACAAAAACAAACAATCACAAGAAAGTGTAAGTGGTACAAATGCAAACTCGAAGTGTACCAGAAGAAGCAGTGAATGTACTAGGGAAAGAAGGCACGCCGACCACTTGCGTAACGAGAATGGAATCAAAAGTCACCCGTGTATGTCAACAAATAGCTTTTTTTTCCATTATACAGGCGGACAGATCACTTGCCTTCTTTGACAACTGAAAGTCCCCTATACATAGTACTAGCCGCACATTCGTATTACAACTTCTTCCGATAAGCTTAACCTCGCGAGCCGGGGTTCACAAATACATGCGTTGCAATGCCGAGCCACATTGGTCTTTCCATCATTCTTTTATACCTAGCCGATGTTAAAGAATGTGCGACCTACTATAGGCCATCAAAGCCTTCTATCAGTCGCTAAGAATATGCCGACATGTTCTTTGCTCCATAGGAACTGCGACCGAAAAGCGAAAACGTATAGGGAACGGGCCTTACCAAAGTTATGCTCAATAACATAGCTCAAGAACAGGAATTTAAAGTTAACAGTGAACCCTTAGAATGTGTGAACGAATACGTATACCTGGGACAGTTACTAACAGGAGCACCTACCCATGAAAAAGCAATTCTCCGTAGAATAAGGATGGGCTGGAGCGCATTCGGAAGGCATTACGAAATCATGACTGGAAACTTACCGCTCTCACTAAAGCGAAAAGTATTCAATCACTGCATCCTCTCAGTACTAACGTACGGTGCAGAAACGTGGAGGATAACGAAAAAACTAGAGATGAAACTATAAGGACCGCGCAACGTGCAATGGAAAGAAAAATGACAGGGGTAACGCTAAGAGATAAAAGGCGAGCGGAATGGATCAGAGAACAGACAGGAGTAGCCGATATTATTATATCAATTAAAAGAAAGAAGTGGACCTGGGCAGGCATGTCATGAGGAGGAAAGATAACAGATGGACAGTAAGAGCGACGGAATGGATACCAAGAGAGGGAAAACGCAACAGAGGCAGGCAAACGGTTAGATGTAGCGATGAAATTAAAAAGTTTGCGGGCATAAAGTGGAACCAACTCGCTCAGGATGGGGTTGATGGGAAATCGTTGGGAGAGCACTTCGTCCTGCAGTGGACCTAACATATGATGATGATTATGATATTTGCTCCATAGGAACTGCGACCGAAAACGTATAGGGAACAGGCCTTACCGCATCGTAATAGGTGTCGACGGTTTCGCCCTGGTTCAACGGCCGCAGCCTCTCGCGTGCTCTGACTGCGGCGAGTTCGAAAACACACCCGTTCGAAGTGCCTCGGTATCGGTGCTGTGGATCTACCGAGGCTTTTCAAAAACACTGAACCACGTGTTTCCGCGGATGACACGTCGCTCATGGCTTCACAGCACACGACGCAGGAATAAAGGGAGTGGCCTCCGGTGCGACAGGAAGGGGAAACGTGGATGCTACAGGGGACGCGTCAGTTGCTGTATGGGAGAGAGAGTGTGTTGTGTGCGTCCCCCTCGTGTTTATTTTTTAGCGTTAACCATCCTCACTCTCCTTAGCCGTTGTTCCGCCCAATGTTGATTTCGACTGCGGAGACTGATTGGTTGGACGCCGTCATTAGGGTGTTTTAGCAGCGGATGATTACCGTAAGGTAAGCACGCTAGTATACCGTACCCGCGTTCTCGGCACATGGCTATTGCGGCCTGACAAAGCTAAAGCAGACACTGTGAACTTTTAATCACGTTAGTTTACGGACAGAGCACTTTGTGTAAGTGTTTCCGGCTGAGATAGCTACGTGTCGACCACGACAACGCAGTATTTCCGTACGGTAAGTAGGGCGCGTCTAGTTTGGCGGTGTTGCTGGCGGGCGCAAGGGACCCCTCCAACATGATCCCGCTGTGAACGATACTTGGGCGAGCGTGTCCGCTTCTCCGCTTCCCTTGACTGTTTCCTTTTCTCTCTGTCTTTATATATTTTTCTTTCGTCGGCGTCTCACCTCTTTCCGCCCAGCACTGAGGTTATGGTGTCCCCCGTATGAGACCGTCGCTGCTACTTGCTTTTCTCTCTTGCCATTTTTTTTTCCTGTTGCAAGAGAACGCTTGCCAGCCACCATATAGCATTCAAGGGCGGACGGATCTTCCAATGCTGTTACGCACCATGATCTATCTAAATGGTGGTGCAATAAGAAATGTGTATTGCACCAGCATCAACTCTGGCGACTTTGTCAACGAGCTTTTGGTGACGCCGCCTCGTCTCCTGCGTCTCCGTCGCAACAGGCCATGTGCGCGGCCCGCTTCGAGGCGAGACAACTTTTTGAGGAACCGTATTGTGTTGGCACAGCTCCGCTGAAAGCTAAGGTGGAAGATTATCACAGTTCTGGAAATGTGTGCGGAAGTAAAAAATGAAGGATAACGAGGGGCCCTGAGTGGTCGGCGCGCTACAGGTGTCTGGTTCAAGATGGCGCCAATACCTGAAGGGCGCCGACACGACACAAGAAGGCACAACGGGAGAGGCCGCGGGGGGTGCGACGAGCACTGTGAGAGCGCGCGCACGCCGTGGAACGGACTCTCCCGCCGCAAAAACCGCTCTTTACTTTGCCATTCCTCTCCCCCTCTGGTCGTCAACATCGTTTACGCCAAAGAGCGCCGCTCATAATTCATACGCCGCACGGGATGATCTCAAAAAAAAAAAAAAAAGAAGAAGAAGAAGAAGACTACTCCTCCACAGTGCCACGCGGATGCTGCATTCATCTCATCTCCTCTCTGCCGTCTTTCCTCCTTCCTTCCCTTCCAGCTCTCCCTCTCTCCTTCATACACAATGTATAAATAGCACCAACCACCCATGCATTGTATGCCTGAAGAAGACCGGACTCCGGTCGAAACGTTGCATCAAATAAATCTTCCGTTTGTACTGTTCGGAGGAGGATCTACTTCACTTTACGCCACGCCAACGGCCACTCCTCGCCATCATGCCCGCCTATATATATATATATATATATATATATATATATATATATATATATATATATATATATATATATATATATATATATATATATATATATATATATATATATATATATCCTGCAGATCCCACGCGTTTATTTATTTATTTATTTATTTCAGCACCCTCAGGGCCCGAGAGCATTACAGAGGGGAGTGGGTTACAATTTGAATACAACGTACATAAAAAAGCACTAATTTTGGGGGTTACATAGATACAATGAAGGAAACCAACAATAAATAATGCACAGTAAAAGAACAAAAAAAAAAACAAAAGAACGGGTAATTAATAAATGCAAAGCATAACAGTGTCTATTGCAAAAAAGGAATCAATGCAAACGAAATAACACCCAAGCTCAAGCACGTGCCTATAAACCAAAGAATACATCGTTGCAGCGAATTTGTCAAGACGTGTAAAACGTGATATAGACGTGTAAAAAAAAAAAAGAAGGGAGAGCAAAAAAGGAAATACTCAAGAATGGAATTACTATAATCCTAAAAATAATACCATTATGACAACAACAGGTTAGTTACAGCAACCTTAAACTTAGAGTTATCAGCAATCTCGACGACAGATCGGGGAAGGTGATTGACGTACGGGGGATGAATGAATTGAAAAAATGGTTGGTGTGGCATGTGGGAATACCAACCTTATGACGATGGTCGATGCGGGCGGATACATAAGAAGAAGGGGTTATCAATTTATTCTTAAGAACCGGATTGTCATAATATACCTTGTGAAACAGGCAGAGGCGAGATATTTTCCTACGTTGTGAAAGCGGAGGTAATGATAAAGTTGTTTTCATGGAAGTGACGCTGGAGGTGCGATGATAGTTAGAAAGAATGAAACGAGCAGCGCGATTCTGGATGGATTCAAGCTGATGAGTGAGCGTTTCTTGACTGGGATCCCACACAGATGCAGCATATTCCAGTTTGGAACGAACTAATGATTTATAAAGAAGTAATTTTACAGAACTGGCAGAAAGATAAAAATTACGGCGTATAAAGCCCAGCGTGCGATTAGCGTTACTGGTTACATGATCTACATGCATCTTCCAGGAAAGATCAGAAGAGATGAGTACACCTAGATATGTGGAGTGCAAATTGTCTGGCATTCAGCCAAGTGTTACGAGTAGGGTCAAGTTCTTTGTACAAAGCACCGTGACGACTGAATGGCAGCTCATGGTACCATGTAACGTTGACACTCACGACTCACGTTAGTCCCGAACACAGACGTCTGTTCTGTCGAAGAAAGATACCTTCTTCCTTAGACACACACACACTATACGGTGCGTTGATATGTTGTCATAAGCGCCGTTCGTTTGAAGTGTTAAGCTATCGAATAAGGTTACACAAAAGCATACCTAATAGTAGCACAACATATATGTATTGCTATGACAGTGCTTATCACACACTGGAAGCCCAGTCCATGTTGCAGAAGCCCCATCATTACAACTTCAGTTGCAATAGGTTGACGTAATATATATAACCGTGCGGCAGGAGCCTCTGCTGCGTAGTAGTAGCGTGCTGCTTGGCACCTGTTCAGTACCCCACTGCCACTTGGCAAGTTGCATGCGTGTCTGTGTGCTTGTTATGTATAGATATCAATCGCCAGTGAGGACAAGCGTTGTTCCTTCCGTATTTTAACAGCGTAGCTCTTGAGCCGGACATCCGGCGTCAAGCACGAGGAGAACAATGTGGGCAAATCAGTAGCGCACCCACGATTTCTGCCAGCGGAGGGGTTCAATTTTTCACGAAGGGTCGGGCCAGCGATTACATAGTTGTTGCGTGTGTAAAAAAAAGTAAATAAAATGCCAAATAATAGTGACATCAATGATGATGATTATTTTTATTACTTTTTGCGACGTTTTGCAGATATTAGCTCCACATTCTTCTAGGACATAGGAGCAGTTACGGAGTGGGAGGGGGTTAGGTCGGCTTCAGGGGAGGGGGGGGGGGGGTTGCAACCCCCGAACCCCCCCCCCCCGTCGGTGCGCCACTGGGGCAAATCCTGGGGGCAGTAGACATTGTGAGGTGCAGAAAACTTCGGGCTTCGCCACAAGTTACAGATTCGATTGCGCCGTTCCATATATCGACTTAGCTGGTGCTTGATTAACATACGAAATTGAAATACTGTGGGCCGAGCGCTACTGATACGAGCTACACGCGATTGAAGTATCATCAATCGTGGTGTAAAGTACGAGTATATCATGTTAGTGGTGTAAAGCTCAGTCACTCATGTTCGTCATACATTTATATCCTATCTTCCAAAAATTGCTGAATACCAGGTGAACGAGATGACCAGGAAAGCACCGAGACGTAGGCGAATTGACAGATAAATTGCCCTCGTTCTGACGAAGGCTATACCATGGCCGACACGTTGAACAATAACAAACATGCGATTGTCCTGAATGTGCCTAGCGTGCATTCAACCATAGATAGATAGATAGATAGATAGATAGATAGATAGATAGATAGATAGATAGATAGATAGATAGATAGATAGATAGATAGATAGATAGATAGATAGATAGATAGATAGATAGCATTTTCGCTTCCTTCGATTTTGTTACCGCTCCTGCAGGGATCGAACCTGCGTATTTCAGGTCATCAGCCAAGCACCATAACCGCTATACACACAGCCACTGCGGAACCACGCAAAAGTCAGTCATTCATGTATGGCTTGCAACATATCTGTTACATTGTGCTTCCTTTCTCTCTCAGTCTCCAAATCCCTCTTTCCCTTATGCATGGTAGCGTATACCGGTTGTCCTGTTCTGGCTACGCTCCCACGCCTTTTTCCTCTCTACTATCTCTTTAATTCCTTCAGATATCAGTGCACGTTAAAGAAACCCAGGTGGTCGGAATTTCCGGAGCCCTCCATAATACGGCGCCTCTCATGATCATATAGTGGTTTAGGGACGTAAAATCCTGAAAATCAATCAGTCATTCTTCCTGTATACTCATCTTGTGTTTCACACAATCGTGCGCGCCCGCGTATTCCTTGAGTGAGAGACCCACGAGGGGCTCAGCGGAGGGCGCCACCAGTGCACACAGTGCACCGCTGTAACTTGAGCCCTGGAGAGAACCTTCCCCTGGGCACAGGGTGCGCGATAGCGTGCGCGGGCGAGAAAGGCAGGAGAGGGACTGCCGCGCACCGAGAGATACTCCGTACACCAGCCTCCCCGCAGTTTTCTTTGAGCTAAATAAATGTTTTTTTGTTTTTTTTTTACTGTTAAAGTAGTCTTGCCAGTTTTCCCCCATTCTCCGACCACGCGTTAACAGAATGTGTGATATCACCAACAGCTACATCAATGTGGTATCGTCGTCGGCTAATATACGCTGAACGTGGAGCGACGGTGTACAACGCTTATGACGACATGGTCCCGGCTAGAGAGAAGCAGTGCCCGTTGTTCGGAGTGCGTGTCGTTCCACGAAAAACAGCGTCGCACGTGACAGCTGACAGGGAGGACAACGGATACGCGAGCGTTGAACGCCCTTGCATTCCGACACAGATGTAGATGCGTCGCACATTTCACGTCAAAGCACAAACCATTAAGCCGCTTTCTATAGTACATATAATATCCGCCTATTCAACTCGCATGCTTTCCGCACACAAGGAGTTACCACTCACATTTTCATTGTTCGTGTTTTTAGTTTGTGAGCCGAAACAAGGAAATGTGCAAACAATGTATCTCGGAAATGTTTCGAGCATTAAGCTACAGGCGTGAAATCTCAGTTCACATGAGCGCAGCATCAAACGCATCGCGCTTTACACATGTGAAGTTACCGGTAGCGCGTTATATTCTTCGGTGATATACACTCGTTGCCATCTTGAAACTGTAACGACCGACGCTTACATTAACATACTATGGTACCGGCGTCACGTCACTAGTTGCTTTCTATCCCACTTATCGCCGCTGCATGCACCCTTTTCCAAAAATAATTAATTAGTTTTATTAACTAAACAGGCTATCTGAAGTGATTTTGGATATAGGAGAAATGCATTCTGGTGCTCTCGGCGACAGCTATAGTGCGCACACTAAAACACTCAAAAAAGATGGCTGCCGCGCCCATGCAGTCGCAGCTTACATGTACTTATGTTTCAGCAGTTCCGTGCAACACTGTGGAAGCTAGAGGCCCCTTCGTCCAATCATGAGGGCAAACACACCTTAAACGTATCCTTCCGCGCCATGGCATTTGCCAATGGTGGAAGCTGCAGTGGCAGCGGCAGCCTTGGAAGGAGGAGGAAGTGGGACGCCTATTGGCAGATGCGGCGCTCGCAGGTGCGTGTCCAAACAATGGCATTTCGCCTCGACTCGTAAGAATTCTGTGCTCAATGGTTTCGTAGCCCTGACTCAACTACACTGAGCTAGCGAGACAGAGCATACACACCGTTCCACCAGCTGTTGGCAGCACGGTGGAAGGTTAGGGAGCCTTCAGCCAATCACGACAGACCGCACTTCATAACTGTGTTCCCACGCGCCTGTCGCTTACGTGAAATGGACAGGTGGCTCGTGCAGCCCTCATCGGACTAGGGAGCGCCACCTTTGGCAGTGCTGCCAACAGCTTGTTAAACAGTATGTAATTGTGTATTCTCTCAAAACAGCTATGTGAGCGTGCACACGTGCGCTTACATATGAACTGGCCATAAAGGATGCAGGCAGACCACAGGCATTAACAGGCTGAAATGTGGAAAGTGTGAACACCCCTTTCCTTTTGTTATTTCAACTCCGTACGGTCTGGCTGGTTGAAGCGTTGACAAATGAAGTTCTCACTCACTCACTCACTCACTCACTTATCGGTCACTCGTTCGTAGCGTGTTTGATGGAGTGTCGCTGCGCGCAGGTGCGTAGTCACGTGGTACTTTTTCCGAATCCTGTGCGCATGCGCTCTTATAAGCACGAAAAAATTAAAACCAGTATGCTCCTTTTAGCAGTGAAATATATTGCTTGGACACTAATTAAAATGCTTTACAACTTCAACATTGAATTTATTGCAAGGCGTCAGTTTAAAGTGGCTAATTAATAAATAACAGTCATTTATCGAGATCATATAAAAAGTTTTGTTTCATTTCATTTCCTCAAAGGCCTCAAGATGAGGTATTGCATGAGGGAGTGGCAAAAAAATAAGAAAAAAACAACAAAACACATGTTCTAACATGTTCAAGGTGCCAGTGAATAATACTGAGCTGGTTGCATCCCCGTAACGCCCAAGTTGATTTTAAGAAGTTCGCCGCATCTTAATTAACCGAAACACCCTGTATGACCCCCTTACAATAAGCAGGCCCGCGAAATATTCGTCATCATAACCTGGTACTCTAAGGACAAGTAATCAAAAAACGAAAATGAGTGCGTAAACGTGCAGCAACTCTTACTGCATGATGAGCAGCGAGGGCGTCCTTTCGGGTGGGTCAGTGACCTCTCAAAGGTAACGGTGATGGGTCCGCTGCAATTCGACGAGCTACAAAGCCACCGTCCCGTCACCAACTTGCCTCCGGGACCAGTCGGTTAACAACAAACAACCAGCGCGTTGCGATGCATCGCGCTCAGGCGAGGAGGTGCGGGCGGGGCTGGATGGCTTATCTGGCTCACATGCTGTGACATGCCGAAAACCGCCGTGAAGCAGGAGGCGAAAAGGGAAAAAAAAAGGTAAACAACGGAACTGCGCTGGAGGGGGACCTCCTCCTTCGGGTGGAGAAAGTATCTTTTCTGCCATGTGCTATAGGGCCTCTCTCTTAAGATTGTTGTTGTTTTGTGGGGTTTAACGTCCCAAAACCAGCTCTGATTATGAGAGGCGCCGTAGTGGAGTGCTCCGGAAATTTCGACCACCTGGGGTTCTTTAACATACACTGACATCGCACAGCACACGGGCTTCAAAATTTCGCCTCCATCGAAATGCAGCTGCCGCAGCCGGGATTCGATCCCGCGACCATCGGATCAGTAGCCGAGTGCCGTAGCTACTAGACCACCGTGGAGGGGCCCCTCTAAAGATTGTGTATATGAATGTAATCGTAAGAGAATTTCGGTTGAATGCAGGCAAGCGATCGCGCATCGCCCTGATTTTCACATGGGATTGTACAACTAGACTGTTCGTGCTTCGCTGTTTTGTATCCTGTTACACGCCGTTTTCATAGATCTAGTTTTCTGCTTGCACTGCGCAGTTGTGTATTTGTCGTTGGTTTCGGGAAATTTCCCGTCGTGTAACAGCCCGGAATGGCTCTAAATAAATAAATAAAATAAATAAATAAAAAGGAAAATCATATTGAAACGTTCTCAGCCAAAGCAATGGCGAGTTGCGCTTATGGTTCATGGTGACGTGACTGTATAGCGTTAAAATGGAGGAACACACGAAAAGAGACTGGACAAGCGCACGCTCTGTCTTCTTTCATGAGTTCGTCGTCAACTGCACCAACTCGCCGGCACATCCAACTCGCCCAGTTCATGCTTGAGCTTAGAAGCGCATCTACATGCACGCTGGGGGAAAGTTAGAAAAACCGGCAAGAGGCGCTACCTCTCTTGTCTTCTTGCTTGTTTGTTTCTGGTCAAGGGCAGTGTGCTACAGAAATCGCATCCGTTCTCCGGCTATGTTCGGACCTTCTCTCACGTGCCCTTGCGAGGGCGTGCCCTTATCGAATTACAAAACATCGGATGCGTGTGTTGTGTGTGTGTGTGTGTGTGTGTGTGTGTGTGAGGGAGAGAAAGAGGGGGAGAATAGTGCATTCTACTGCCTCCCTTCCCCCTTATTCAATTTTCCCCAGTGCAGGGTAGCAAACCGTACGCGCGTCTGGTTGACCTCCCTACATTTCTTTCCTCCTCCTCCTCTTCCTCCCTCCTTCACTTCCCTTTCTGCTGACACACACCGCTATCCAGGTTGGGTTCGATTATATAGTGCCGCGGAGCATCCACCGGTTTTCCTCTAATCGGGAGAACCAAGTACCCGACCTCGGTTGCATAGGTGCATAGGTAATCTCCAGTGTTGTACACGTTCCTCCAAAACAGGAACGAAAGCTCGTTCCTCGTTCCTTCCCAATTTTGTAACGAGTTCCCGTTACAAGTTCCTTTAATCAGAAAGGAACGCGTTCCAGTTACATTTCGGAAATTGGAACGTGTCGTTACATTTACGTTACATTTGATTTTTAAGATCCGAAATAGTCTCGGAAAATTGTGAGCTGAAATTAAGTGACTTAAACACTTTAAATTCACTTCGAGCTACGTACATTGCGCGAACTTGAACCTTACCGGCAGGAGATTATCTGGAGATAAAAAATATGGAAATAAATGCTTCTAGACATACTTTCAGGGAGCACCGAACGTAGTCACGACATGTTCACAGCGACTTTGACGAGCGCAACACATAATGGGTCTTCCAATGAGCAGTCAGAATAGTGCTCCTCAGGTGTGAAAACAGAAAGCCACTCACATTCACCAATGCATGTGAGTAGCAAGCCCGCATTTAACACTAAAAGCTGTAAATGCTGTAGACCTGTCGATTTACATTGGCATATAATAGCTTGGGCTTCACCCGCGCCTATAAATACTGGAGCTAGATTTCCCGATATGTCGTCATCATTTCCTGCCCTAAACTTCTTCCCTCAACATTTGTAGCCTTTTTAGTGGTTTAGTAGTCTAATTGACAGTTCTGAATATATTATTTTGCTTAGTTCTCACAATTTTGAAGCATTTGTGATACTGTTCTTTCGCTGTTATTTATGGTGGTGCGCAGAGTGTGTCGGTGTGAAGAATTCAGACTGCATGATCAGCTGATGAGCTTACCGACGACTTATACAACGTGGGAATATTTTTTTTTCTTATGGCGTCCTAAGGAGTACGCTTTGTCTATTCAATTTGTACAGCAGCTCCACTCTCATGCAATTGCGAAATGACTGATATGTGGGGAATAAATAAATAAATAAATAAATAAATAAATAAATAAATCGCGTGCATCATTTCGTCGGACACCAACCAATAAATGATGTCTGCAAGCAAAAATTACGTATGTCACGCATGAAAGGTTCGCAGCAGCATGAACAGCACAACCCAAGTAGCAAAAACTTGCGCACGGGCTACTGAGCGTGGCTCTAGTTCCTATGAGATCAAGACATAGTAGAAATACCTAATGTGAACAAGAAAGTGACAAATTGACCGATTTACACTTAGAAAACAAAGCTGTCTTTTCGTTATGCGAATAGGAAAGAACATTAAATAAACCATACCTGCACGTGCTTCTTTAAGTTTCTCGCCGATCTTTTCGACACTCCACTTGTATTGTTTGATGGAGCACAAGTCATACATTGGGCTAAAAAAACACAGGAGTGCGATGTTGTATTCACTCGGTTGACACATCGTGGGTAGCCATGGCCAGGGAGCAATCTATAATTCCACATCGGCACTCATTGCAACAGAATCTTGATGGCGCAGGAGGCAAGGTGGTGTTCCGTGATTTTCGAATGCCAAGTGAAAGATCTCTACAGTGTGTCCAGCCTTCAGAACAACTCTTCCTTGCTGTTCAGACTGGCTCAAATAAAGCGAAAGAGTGCTACCCCTCCCCACATCGTTGGTGTCGTCGCGCGCGCTTTCCTGCGCTCCTGCTGGCGCCTGAGAGTTCTTTCGCCATAACTACGGCCCTTTCGTCGTCCCCTTTCGTCACAGCAGGAGGGCCAAGTTTTCCCGTTTTCGGCGGACGTGGTCGCCCCATCAGCAGAGGCCGGCAGCGTGTCGAGTAGAGTACGCCGCGTTGGAACGGTCGCTTGATACACGACTTTCGGAGAATCCTACAATCCCCCACTCAAGCAAGCCGGGAGCGTCCGTGGAAACACAGCAACCGATGTCTTCTCAGCGATCTTCAGTTGGACGTTTGAAAAGAGACCGCGCTGCCCTTTTGTTAACAGGCCCCAGACGACTCGGTCGTGCTGGCTGGCCCTGTAGTTTTGTTCTCCAAACTCTCGTGGTTTACGTTCCCGGCTGCTTGTATCACTAGCTCGCAGACAGGTACGTTGATCGAGACCCGGCCTGCCTGCTAGCCACGTCACGTTATCTTGACTTCACAACAGGGTGCAACTATAGCCTCCGCAGTGTAACATTTGCCGCTGCTCGTCTTCTTTGCCGAGCGGTCTCCTGCGTAAAAAATGCCATTGACGCCGAGGCCCACACGTGTGAGCCGTAACCGCATTCTCAGAACTTATGCACTGAGCAAAGCGCTCGTTGACAGTGTCTTAGTTAGAAGGGAGCCTTGGCGGCGAGAACTGAAGGGACGAAAAGAATTTCGCGGCTGGCTGCGGTTCGGCCTGCGTTGCCGTAGACAGCCAGAAACTTTTCGTCCAGCCACAGGGTGCGGCTACCGTAAGGGAGTAACGAAATACACATGCGGTGTGCCCACACTGGCGAAAGAGAAGCTTCGCCCTCGTCGAAGCCTCGACTCGAGGAAGAAGAGAAGAGGAATGGCGTTTTGCGTGTGGTTTTCTTCTGAGTGAAGGAGACTGCTAACAGGGAAGCGGTGACTCGAGGCCCGGCCTCGAGTTGCATGTGGGTTGCAGCCCGGCCTGTCCGCCTTGCATGTGGAACGGCTGTGGAACGTTTACAGAAGGAACGTCGTTCCCTCTGCCGTTACTTTTAAATGTAACGCGTTACCGTTACAGTTCCACCAACCTTTAAAGTAACGGTGGCGTTCCTTCGTTCCTCCAAAAAGGAACTAGTTCCAGGAACGCCGTTCCTTGGAACGACGTTCCGTACAACACTGGTAATCTCCTATCCCAAAAAGGTGGCCTCTCCTTCCGTTGAGGCGACCTTCGGTAACCGTCTCCGAGCATAGCCGTAGGCGGTTACCGTGCACCCCCGAACCTCATTTCCACCTTTCCAAAGAACTGTACTTTGTTCGTTGCCCTATTTGAGAGATGCGCACATATTCTTTATCTGTTAAACGTGAAGCATTTCTGTACGGACTTGCGTCACATTGACAATATCTATCTATCTATCTATCTATCTATCTATCTATCTATCTATCTATCTATCTATCTATCTATCTATCTATCTATCTATCTAGCTAGCTAGCTAGCTAGCCGCCTACGTCTCGGTGCTCTCCTGGTCGTCTCGTTCAGCTGGTATACGCCACTATTTGGATGGTAGGGTGTAAATGTATAAAGAACATGAATGACTGATATTAACATCACTGACATGGTATACTCGTCATGTACGTCACGATTAACGCTGCTGCGATCACGTGTGGCTCATACCTGTAGTTTGTTACGCGGATATACGCCGCAAGTATATATGAATTTTGTACATCCCACGTCAATCAAGGACAAACTAAAAAAAAAAAAGACATTTAACACATTGCTTCCAAATAGGAAAGCCGTCGTAGCTTGCGACTCAAATATAGACCTAACAGGCACACTGTGTGGTGCTCGTTCTGCTTACGTGGTTTCACCGTAGAGGACTTACAAAGGCTAACGATTTAGCGGCTGGTAGCTGTTACATACGGGTCGCGATCCGAGATCTTTGTACGGAACACAACGCGTTCGCTCGCTGCAACGTCACGAAGTGGGGAAGCGGCTCTCGTTGCGTGCTGCGGATTTGACTCGACTGAGTGCGGCGGAGGCTTCCAGGGTCGGTCGCTTTCCCTTGTTTGAGTGGGTGCTATTCAGCGATTGGTTCACTCTAAAGTATGCGAGAACGGGAAGATGAGAGCAACCAATGAGCAAGCAGGGGACATCCCGAAAATTGGCGAGTATGTTATGATATCTTTTTTGATATACTACACAACGAAATGTTTTTAGTCTTCAAATGAATAAGACTGTTTTCTGTAAACGAAGATTTTTTTTTTTTTACTTGAGCTTGAACGCGTGACGGTGTAGAAAGAACGTGGCCGAGCCCCGCTGTTTACGAGGTAAGCCTGACGGCGGCCAATGATGTGCAGTGAAAAGCGAACAAAACCGCTCGCATTCGCCAACAACGATCTCTGATCTCGCCCAAGTGACATCGCGTTGTCGCTTAGTGGCACTGTTCCGAAGGGATTCTTGTTGTTGTTGTTGTTGTTGTTGTTGTTGTTGTTGTTGTTGTTGTTGTTGTTGTTGTTGGTGGTTGTTGTTGTTTCCGTAGGCTCCCCTCGTCAGTGTAGGGCCGAGCTCGCGCAAGCGCGAGACAGCTTGTGTGCAGTCTTCTCCTTTTGAACTCCCGGGCTTGCGGTAGCCGTCGGGCATCGAGCGTCCTTTCGACGCGCTCTCGTTTCGCTGCCTTGTTCAAAGCTGGGAACGACAAGATTTTGGGCCACGGCATTGGGCCACGCGTCGAAAGGACGCTTTAACGGCTTTCTCGATGCCCGACGGCAACCGCAAGGCCGGGATTACTCAGGGATCCCTGTCAACTCGTGTTCGGATTGGTTCCCGTCTACTTGCCTGATCGAGCCAATTGTCGGGCATCGCATCCGAGGGTGCCGTCGGTGCTGCGGAAGCCTATCTAAAGACTTTCCAAAGTGGAACAGCAAAGTGGTTTTCACTGATAAATTATTCTTTAGCTACTGTACTGCCGCGAATTTCGTCATTTTATGTTCGATATCCGAAGCGAAAATTAAGGTTAAGATTTCCTCTTTCAATACCGCGCCAAAGCACTGAGGAGATGACGTCTCCGTTAGGTATTCTCGCCAGATCGACTCGCTCAATGTGCTTATAACACGCTATGTTAAGTCTCTATAGGTTACTTAGAACGCAATGTATATCTCTTTTACTCATGAGTAATTATGTGGACCTTTGTAGACGACGCCGTAGATTATGACGTTAAGGTGACTTCGGAGCGGGCGTCGCCCCTTGTGTTTTGGTTTTGCGTGTTGCAGGACTGCTGAGGGGCCCATTTGTACGTGTTTGTAACCAGTGCTTTGTCGGTATAGTTATCTACGGCAGAACACCGAAACCTAGCTGGTATTAAAAGGGCCCTACAACTCTTCTCGAACCTAGTCAGAAAACAGTGCCAATCAGTCATCGAAGCACCTATATAGACACGCCAGCCAAATATTATTGCACTGCACGCACCAAGAAATTTTCGCTTCTGTTTCAAGTAGGGCCGCTAATCGCCTGTTTTCCTTTCAACTGATGACGTCACGACTTTTATTTGTGTCCGTAAAGACTGATATATACGTATTCATTATTTGTTGACTCTTAATACGGACAAACAAAGCATCGCTGAGGATGTTTTAGCGATCACGAAATCCCCAACACTAGTTCTACCTCAGGTGACGTAGTCGCCCTTCGTTGTGACGTCATTTGTTCAGAGAATAGCGAGCGCTCCAAGTAAGCGCCCTTGCGTCGTTTTCTTTGTGCAAATTTCATTTCGCACTTGATGCCCATGCATTGCACGCGATGGATGCGCGTCATAGATGCTGGAAGCGCACGACCAGAACTGCTCACCATGCATTTGTTTGTTTGTTTGTTTGTTTGTTTGTTTGTTTGTTTGTTTGTTTGTTTGTTTGTTTGTTTGTTTGTTTGTTTGTTTGTTTGTTTGTTTGGTAGCTTCCACATATAGTAAGACATCACGGCGCCAGAATTGATGGAAACTATACATAGTTTGGTCACATCTGCCGCTCTCGCCTTCATGGATAGATGGATGGATGCTATGAGCGTCCCCTTTGTAACGGGGCGGTGACTTGTGCGCCACCAGGCTCGTAGAACTTTTTTTTCCCCCTCTCTTTAAATTTTCCTCATGCCTTTTAAATTTACTTCAATCAAATCGATCATACTATAGCAAAAACGGAAATTCATAGCCCAGTTCCCCGTCCCTTATGGCAGAAAGTCCATATTTTCTTTTATAATTATTTTTGTCCGTTCTCTCTAGTTTTCTGCCACCAGTATTCTAACCGTCTCTTACTTATTTCAATCGCGGCTATGTTCAGCTTCCCGTTGTTCGCACTAAAACCCAAGGCTTCCTGTAGGGTGGTGCCCAAACGTACACCTGGGTGGATATTTCCGCATTCAATCAGAACATGCTCCGTCGTTTCCCTATCTTCCTCGCAGCATGTGCATTTTTCCTCTTCATTACTGAATTTCGCTTTATAAATACGCGGTCTAAGGCAGCCCGATCTCGCTTCAAACAATAAAGCGCTTCCTCTTGAATTATCATAAAATGCCTCCCTCTTTATTTCGTTTTTGCCCTCTCGGTAGTTATTCAGAGTCGGTTTTTTTTCCATCGCTGCCCTCCAGTAAATCTTCTCCGCCTCTCTGACTTTTCCCTTTACGCTCTTTGTTGTCAGTTCTCTTAGAGCCGTATATTTACTGGTGAGCCTCCTAGTTCTCTTTCTCCACTGCGTGTCAACGCTCTTTCTATATAAATAGCGGAACACCTTCACTGCCCACCTACTCTCTTTCATATTCCTTAGCCTCTCTTCAAACCTTATTTTGCTCTGCGCTTCCCTTGCCTCAAAACTCGCCCATCGCATATCGCCCTTTACAGCCTCGTTTGTCGTTTTCCCGTGGGCACCCAACGCGAGGCGTCCCACAGTTCTTTGATTCACATCCATTCCTGATTGTATCTCTGGCCTCATGCACACCACTGAGTTCCCAAATGTAAGCCCCGGTACCATTACCCCTTTCCACAGACCCCTAAGCACCTCGTACCTATTGTGTCCCCATAACGCTCTGTGCTTCATTATTGCTGCGTTCCTCTTTCCCTTTGCTGCCAAGGCTTTTTCGTGTACCTTCATGTATCTATCATCCTCATTTACCCATACGCCAAGGTACTTGTATTCGCTTACTCTCGGTATTTCTTGGCCCTGTATGGATACCGCCTGGTCGTTGGGATCATTGAATACCATCAGTCCGCATTTTGTTACACCAAATCCTAGTCCTAGAGCCTCGCCTTCCTTCCCGCATATATTCAACAGCCGTTGTATATCATCTCGACTGTCCGCGAATAAGACAATATCATCAGCATAAAATAAACCCGGAAGCCTCTGGTCAATCATCACGCCGCCCTGTCTGTGTGACAGATTAAAACCAATGTTGCTATCTCCTAGCGCTTTTTCCATTCTAACCATGTACAGCATGAATAACAGCGGCTACAAAGGACATCCCTGTCTCAGCCCCTTGCTAATATATCAACGTTCTCCCTGCTACTGATTCCTTCCTATTCTATGCAAACTGTATTTTCTCGATATATTTCCCTCAAAAGCTGTACGCAATCGTCGCCTATGCCCACAGCCATTAATGGTCGCCATTGCTGGGTACCTCCATGGACACCTAGGAGCCGCAGTTCACGCGCTGCAGCCAACCAGGCATGCCGCGGCGGCGAATGCCGTAAGTGACGAAGCCACGCTTGGTGACGCGCGTGCACACTATGAGGGGGACTAGAGAATTTATGTACTGAGATTCTTTCTAATGAAAATTTGATAACATTATAAACTTAACATGTCGACCCCCCTTCCCGCTCTCACAATGTCCACGGCTCAAAAATTTCTCGCTAGAAGCCTGCTTGAATGTATAACAAATTTTAGAGCTTGCCGCTTCTTTCGCTATGAGCAGTTTAGAGAGGGAGAGAAAGTTCTTCAATGACGCCGGGGGCAAGCAGGCGCGAAAACTTGAAACACACAGCCATCGTCCCTGGCCCAGTGTGGTGAGCGTTGTGTGCTACGCTCAGGTGAGCATCTCACCGAGGCACTTCAGAATGCGGAGGCACTCAGCCGAAGCCCCTCTGCCGCCGCAGTCTGCACGTAAATCAGCACCGTCGGTAGTATACTACGATGCTTCTACCCGGCACTCCGCTAAAATGCTGCGTGACGCCCGCTGCTTTCTTCTTCGGTGTGCGTTGGCCGATTCGTACACACACACACGCGCGCTTCTGTCGCGTGCGAACTCAAGGAAGCGAACCTTCGACTGCGCCGTCGAGGCGGAGCCCCTCAAGGACTCCGTAGTGTGAAACTACTCAGGCGTCTCCTTCACGGGCGCGGGGAAGTTATGGTACACAGATGCGCGCAGTTAAGTGGATGAAACGGTGAATGACGTCTGCTGTTATGACCCGTGGTGCCGAGGCATATAGCTCACCCCTGGACATGCACAGTTTGTACACGCGTGGCGCTTCTTTCGAGCATAATGTCTGGAGGGATGTCCGTTTTCGCGTTTTACGTTTTTCAAATTTGCGGAGTAAGAGTCGGATACTATTTTTCGAGATGATATTCGGACGGGAGGGGGGGGGGGGGGGGGACGGGGTTCTGTTTGTGCATGGAACTATTCCGAAATTGGGAATGCAAGCCCGAGCGAATTCGAAACAAATCGCAGCGTATTTGTTTCAATATTCCAGTGATTTACAGCAAATAAAGGACAGAAAATCGCGTCCACTTTATATGCGTTAATACACGCTTCTTGAAACAAAGGGGCCAATTTACCACACACCGAATTGTTTTAAAGGTTCGGCAAGCAAGATACTGCCCGACATAAGGGTCACTTTGCCTCAATAGATAACGCGAATTCGAAGGATACCCAAGGTGAGTCATCCTTATACCGTGTGGCCAAATATTATGCTTAAGCAACCGCCTTCATGCGGTTATTGTGTAAATGATCACATGATCGAACGCGGCTAATATAGTACTCATGCACCAGGATAATTCATATCAGTCTCCACTTCAATCAGTACTTTCCCGTAGACCCTCATGACTGCTGCTATCTCTAACACGTATCACAGAAAACTGATACGCGGCAACAAGAAATAACGAATATCCAAAAACTGCGAACGATATTCTAGTCGCATGCGAGAGTTTTGACGTTCACGATTCTTTAAATATCATTCGAACGAAACGCTTCGTTATTCCGTCTAAACTGACATGCATTGCCGGAACACAAGCTGCAGTGTGATTAACATCGCTTTGTGTTGTTCCATGGGAAACTGACCATGGTTATATAACGTGCTTTATACAGAATGAAAGTGAGAGACAAAGTGGGAGACAACTTTGACGAAAACAGCGTCGAAAACAGTGTCTTGCCCTTCCACTCCACTATGGAAGGTGTCCTCAGCCCAGGGGCCCTGTGGCACTGGTTGCTCTTATCGACCTCAACTCTATATAGCTTTCTAGCCGGGTCGGAGAAGGCAAGCACTCTCCTGTCATTGCCGTATGGCGTGGGTGTAATGCGGGGTGTAGGTTGCCCAAGCCACGGGGTATAGCGATACGCGTTCTAGATCAAGGTACATTCACACAGCAAAAAAGTATAACTGCTTGCGTACAACGAGTCATTTCTTTACCTGTTGAAGCGCGGCCTTTCCCACTGTCCGCGCTTTGTGCCAGAAGACAGTTCCTTCCTGTTCTAACTTGGTTGCTGTGGAAAAAGTCGAGGTACAGATACAGATGCGGTACGTTGCGCCAAGCTTACCAGGCTAAAGTTGTCCGGCGGCATTGTCATCACTATATATGTTCGAGGTGCATCAGGGGACAACGACTTTCTTCTTTTTCCTTTTTTTTTTTGGGGTGGGGGGTGGTGGGGGATGGGTTATGTTAAGGGACCTTTCTGGAATGCATCCCAATGCTGTAAACTTAGCACAATGTTGCCGCAATTTGTTTCAGACATTTAAAAACTGATGAGTTTTACCTTACCATGAATAGATCGTGACCTCTTGAAAGACACGCCTCTATTGAACAGCAGCGAACCATCGTCTAAGTGGTGTCTTGGTGAGAACTCGTCCTAACTTACTGACATTGAATCATTAGTTCTTGAAGTTTATCGCTCAATCCGGAAAAGGCGCTCGTCAGATCAGTGTTCAGCGAGCCGTGCAAAACGGTCACAAGCACATCTTGTGCGAGGTCCCGTAGCGTAGACGGCCTCAATTTAGACATCGCGGCATACCTCTGACCACCAATTCACGTCCCCGTGATAGTAAGAAAGACACTCACGTCTGCGGCATCGCGCAGCTGTCCTGCTGAAACCGCGGTACATCGACCCCTGGCTTCAATGCCGGCCAGCTGCTGCCAGGATCGACAAGCGCCTCCACAAGAGAGGAAAGTTGTCTACGCCGATCACCAGAAATCCAGAAAGGCGTCACCTATTCCTGGGCCCGCGGTCTCGTCTCCGGTGGTCGCACCGTCGAACAGCGCATGCTTGCCCCGACGCGCAACTTCAGCGGGGGCAGGCGGAGAAGCTGTGTTTCCCCCGCCGCCGCCGCTGCTGCTGCTGGTGACATCACTGTTCTGTTCTGCATGACAGCTGACGCCCTTCCCGCGCATGCTGCTGCTGCTTCTACGGCAGCGTGTGTCGCGCAGAGCGCACAGCTCTTCGCCGCGAGCACCTGCGGACCGCAGAGCGGGCTTCCTGCGCCATACGAAAGCTGCTTCCGGCACAGCGACGCATGTGTGCGCGTGTTGTGCAGTGCTGTTCCGCGAAAAAATGCGAAAAAAAGAAAGAGAGAGGTGAGAGACGGCGCCTGTCGAGCCGGAGATGTGCAATGGTGCGTGTGCGCTCCCACTTGGCCCCGTTAAACATGGCTGCGCCGGGGCAGATCCGAGTGAGCAAGTGAAGGCTAAGTGTGGGCGATGGATTTTGATGTCGAACGCGTGCGTATATTGCATGTGTTGGATTAGCGGCTATGGTGTGGTGGATTAGCGGCTAGAAGGAACCAGAGCAAGACTGCCGCAGGAGCGATGTCGTGTAGATTATTCAGGGCTGACAAGTGGACAGCAGTGATATTGCATCCAGTTCGGGACGTCGAGGCGCTGTTAGTGTACATGGCGATGAGCAGCTGCAAGTCTCGTCAACAGCCCAGTTGAAGAATGGATGGATGGATATTAGGAGCGTCCCCTTTATAACGGGGCGGTGGCCGGGCCACCAAGCTCTAGCTTTATTTCTTTTTCGTTTACAACCATTTCTTTTCCCGAATCACACATATTTTCACAACTAATTTCTTTCCTCGTCTATTTATTTTATCTATTATCGTTCTGCTGTGATGTAACAATCTTACCCGAACTACCTTGCGCTTTTGTTTGCTCCATACTTTTGCGCCACCAATGCTCTAAGCGCCTTTTACTTATATCTATCGCCGGCATGTTCAGCTTTCCCCTGTTACTCCTGAAACCCATGGCCTCCTGTAGGGTAGTGTCCACAGCTACACCTGGGTGGACATCTGTACATTCAATCAAAATATGGTCTGTCGTTTCCCTAGCTTTTCCACAGCACGTACATGTATCCCCTTCTTTATTGAATTTCGCTCTGTAACTTCGGGTTCTCAGGCAACCGGACCTTGCCTCAAACAGTAAAGCGCTTCCCTTTGAATTATCGTAAAATTTTTCTCTCTTGATTTCGTCTTTCCCTTTTCGGTAGTTGTTCAATGCCGGTTTCTTCTCCATTCTTGCTATCCAATCCGAGTTCTCCGCCGCTCTAACCAGCGCCGCCTATAGTCTTTCGTGCGAAGTGGTTAGCCCTGGTTCGTGCTTCCGTTCTTCACGCACTGGTAGAAATACTGCGGTATTTGAATCATCGCTAACTGTTTATTATGTGCACGTGAGCAGCAACGTTCAGGCACTTCGTTTACGATCTCTCTTCCAGTGTCCTTCACGCCATGTTTGCGGCTGTGATGCACTATCTCTTGCATTCTCTTTTACTGCTGCCCGTGTCCACGCTTGAACCTGTAGACAAACGATTATTCACTCGCAGTTACGGCTCATAACGAATTGCGTTGTCATAACTGCCACTATGATTGTGTGCACAGCGGTGTTTTCCTCTTTTTCTGACCCAGCGGACCTTGTTGTATATATAGCTAGTAGTAATTAAGGTGGATACGTTATACGCTATACACTGTTCAAGGGAAGAATCAGATGGCAACTCTGGTACTGCTAGCGCTCCAGCTGCAAGCAGCCACAAAAACGGTGCCCGTGCACTGCGTATACGTGCTCTGTAACGCAGGGACGACTGCCATTCAGAAGCTGTTTCCTGCAGATCATTGCGGCTGTGCTTTTGTGAGAGGGGGAAATCCGGACATGGCCTAGCGAAAGTGGTTTCATGGCCTAGCGCCATGAAACCAAAGGACGTGAGTTCGAACCCGGCCGCGGCGGTCGTATTTTCGATGGAGAACATATACGCTAGAAGCGCGCATTATTTCTCACAATCGTCCTAGTGGTTAACACACACTACGGCCTCCGTCAGGGACCATCACCCCAGTTGCTGATACAATAGGTTTATACACGATATGCTTCGCGCTATAGATGTGCCGCCGTGGACGGGTGGTTTCGTGCTATCTTATATAGCACATCGGGGTCCAGGATCAATTCCTACACCCTATACCGCATGGTAGGTTACCTTCGGTACATTATAACACGTTTGTCTGTCTCTGCTCTACTTGTTATATTGTATCCACATTTCAATTGAAACGTACCACGAACGGCATGCCTTTCTCTTGTTGAACCCACGGAAAATCTATGAAATTGTCAATGTCCATTCTGGTTGGCCTTGAACTGACATAAGCCGCAACGTTAACATGCCTGTGGCGCAGACCGCGCACCCCGCGCCTAGCGCTAACGGGCCGCAGCTAGTCGCGACTTGATTGACAAGTATGTCATGTTAGTGATGTGCAAACATGTCAGTCATGTTCTTAATGCTTTCATCCACCGATAGGCCAAGTTATGTAGTACATGAAATGAACGAGACGACCAGGACACCACCGACACCTTAGCGGACATACATACATACATACATACATACATACATACATACATACATACATACATACATACATACATACATACATACATACATACATACATACATACATACATACATACATACATACATACATACATAGGTCAAAGTGGCTCAAATTCGCCAAGAAATGCACTCGTCTCACCATGGCGAGCCACTTCTCGAGTGGGCATCCGGTATCCGTGAACACCATCTCTGGTCTGTCGACGAAAACCGCTAAAAATCGCACTTCTCCACACAGTGCACCGTGTCCGTTGTGACTTCTTGTGGCGTCCCTTGTGCTCACCTCTTTCCATAACATGGCCCTCCCTTCATACCACCACAAACTGGCCGAAAAGGAATATCCGCTTCAGTTAACCTCCTTGGGACACCGTTATTACGCATCGGATTCGCGGGAAGGCATCACGGAGTGGCCCAGGCAGGGCCGTGCGCATTTCCAAGCACTGTGGTATATACAACGATATACTGGCGCCGCGACATGCTGAAAACACGATCCGCATGTGGTCCATGAAGCTCCTCGAAAATACCATCCCGAGAGAAGGAGGGAGCTCTGAGCGATGCTATGCATATAGACTGAAGTTGTTGGGGGGGCCGCGTCACAGGCCCGCAAGACGACACGTATGATAATCGCCACATTACGACGAAGCCCAACTTGACGCCTCGCTGCGCACCACGACCTTTGATTTCTCAACGACGCGCAACAGAGGGCGTCACAGTTTACGCTGCGCCGCAAGGGGAGGGTGGGGGTGGCAGCTTTCCGTTTTCGCTCGATATATGGGCTCTCCCTGTACTAACGTATGGTCCAGGAACCTGGAGGGTAACGAAAAAACTGGAGATGAAATCAAGGAGCAAGTATACCATGCAATGGAAGCAAAAATGAAAGGTGTGAGAGATGAAAAGCCAGCGGTATGGATCAGAGAACAGACAGCAGTAGCTGATGTTCTTATTCCAATTAAAATGAAGAGGTGGAGCTGGCCAGGACATACCATGCCGGATACAGATAATAGATGGACAGTAAGAACGACGGAATGTATACCAGGAGCTCGATAACGCGACATAGGCAGAGAAGAGGTTAGATGGAGCGATGAAATTAAGAAAATGGTAGGCATTAAGTGGAACCATCTCGCTCGGGACAAGCCAAACTAGGAAATCGTTGGGAGAAGCCTTCGTCCAGCGGTGGACTTAAAATAGGCTGATGATTATGACGATCTCTTTGCAGGCACACTGCACTTAAAGGGGGGGAGTTGCTGTTTAATGTAGATGGAATGCTGCATATCCACTGCCACCATCCCTCCCTCCCCTATTTTGGCCATATGTCGCGGTGTAGCTCAGTGGTTGCAGCGTATCGCATTGATATCGCGAGGTGGCGTGGATTCGAACCGCTTTCGGCGGTCGCATTTAGACGCAGGTTGAAAGCAAGATTTCTAGAGGATATACGGCGCTCTTTTGGTGCTCGATGCAGAAGTACAAGGAGTCAAAATTATTCCGTAGTGCTCGACTGCATAGTGTGCCTCGTGATTACATCGCAGTTTAGTCACTAAACCGCCCCGCCACGGTGGTCTAGTGGCTATGGTACTCGGCTGCTGCTCCGAGGGTCGCGGGATCGAATCCCGGCTGCGGCGGCTGCATTTCGATGGAGGCGAAATGTTGAGGCCCGTGTACTGCTGCGATGACAGTGCACGTTAAAGAACCCCAGGTGGTCGAAATTTCCGGAGCCCTCCACCACGGCGTCTCTCATAATCAGAGCTGGTTTTGGGACGTTAAACCCCACAAAACAACAACAAGTCACTAAACTACCGAGGCGGGGCAGTTCGTGAACCTGTCTTTCAGATTAGGGGCTTGAATGAACTTTTGAAGCAAGCAAGATGCGTCTCCTCCTGCATGGTCGATCACCAGCAAAACGGTGATGATGATGATGATCCTACACATTTGGCATGTACCCACTTGGGGGGATTAGCCAAGACCACGGTGTAAGAATAGTTTACACCGTGGCCAGCACTCAGGCTGATTTGACTTTAATTTACAGTGTTATACTACCTGAACTGTTCCGATTCTTCTTCTTCTTCTTTCAGAACGAACGCCTAGCATGACGTCTTTCACCCACGACAGGTACCGAGTGGACCCACCTTCCCTATTCGATTACATGCACTGAAAACCCACTAATACTTTAGGCAACTATCAGTGCCTACATACTGCACAATAGTTATCAGACCTCACTGAAGATTACGACGTCCATTTGCACGTCATATTTTTTGGGTTGTCGACCGCTCCTCTTGCCCCTATTGGCTCCTCTCGCTCAACCTGCGTCGCACTCATTCGCGCCAAATCCGCAGCTCGCACAAAGAGATCCGCGGCCCTACTTCGTGACGCTTGCAGCCAGTGAACGCATTATGTTCCGAACAAAGATCTCCGATCACGCCCCATATGTAACAATTACCAGCCGCTAAATCATTAACCTCTCTAAGTCCTCTACGATGAAACAAACCGTTTACACCTTTCCGTGCCGCGTTATCGATTACAATATATAAATCTGGTGGCCGGGCGCGTTCCTGAAAAAAAAAAGATCGCCCCAAATGTCGAAAATGCAAGAAAGAAAAAAAGAAGACGAGAGAGAGAGAGAGAATTTCGCCTCTTTTCCATGTGGTGAAAATGGACGCGCAGCGAAGATGTCAGGCAAGCGGTGCGTTATTAACATTATTTACAATGTGAGAGGCACACTTAGGTCAGTCCATAAAAGGACAGAAAGCTGAGCGAGCTGGTATACGGATTCATAACGTAAAAAAAAGCCGTGCAAAACACGGACACAAGGGAGGAGGAGTGGACAACACGTGTTGTCCATTCCTACTTCGCTTGTGCTCGAGTTTTGCACGGCTTTTCTTTACGTAATAGGTCAATCCATTTCACCTCTTCCCCAGCTGCTGTTCCCGCTGTATACCACAGTCGCTTAATTTTAAGGCGAAGCTTTATCTGGCTAGGTGAAAGGAAAATCCGGCGGTCCTGTGTACGCGGGAAACTTCCACTATCATCACCTTCGCAAGGGCATTTGCGCGCGCTCTTTCTTCTCTTGCATAGACCCACTTTTGCCTTCACTCCGCCACGGTGGTCCAGTAGCTATGCCACTCGGCTGTTGATCCGCAGCCGAGCAAGCGTTGTCAGATAATGAATGGTAGCTTACCATTGTCTCTGAAGAGGAAAGTGTATAACAGCTGCGTCTTACCGGTACTCACATGCGGGGCAGAAACTGGGAGGTTAACTAAGAGGGTTCAGCTTAAATTTAGGATGACGCAGCGACCTATGGAACGAAAAATGGTAGGTCCCTTAAGGGACAAGAAGAGAGCGGAGTCGGTTAGGGAACAAACGCGTGTTAGGGACATATTAATAGAAATTAAAAAGAAGAAATGGGTGTGGGCTGCCCACGTAATGCGAAGACAAGACAACCGTTGGTCATTAAGGGTAACAGAGCGGATTCCTAGAGAAGGCAAGCGTGGCAGGAGCTGGCAGAAAGTTAGGTGGGCAGATGAGATCAGGAAGCTTGCGGGGATAAATTGGGCCCAGTTAGCACAGGACAGGGATAATAGGAGATCCATGGGAGAGGCCTTTGCCCTGCAGTGGGCGTAGACATGATGATGATGATGATGATGATGACGACGACGACACGCTTCAGTCCCGATTCGCTGGACCCCGTAGAGACATTCCAAAGAATGATGCTTGCACATGAGCGCACTGTAGCTAGGATTCGTGTGCGATAAAGCCGGCGTTTGTGAAACAGCGTGAGTGCTGAGGTTAAGTCGTAGTGCTGCCGATGTGCTTGGTAAGCCCACGTACATACGCATGCAACATATTATGCACAGAAACTTAGATCGTACTATAGTAACGCTTAACTCAATGGCAAACATTTAAGTGCCGGCAAGTTCCTCGCTGACTGCATTGCACGCCGTGTATTGCCAGTATTAGTATGCGGCAGATTTTTTTAATGGCGCAGCACTATACCTATCAGGATACGAAGAGCTAATCGCAGCCTTTTCATATAAATAACGGTGTTCTGGTGAGACAGTAGCAAAGCCTTCAAATATCTTCGTTTAATTCAATTTTATTCAGCCCAAATATATTTCAAGATAATGACTGCAACAAATGATGCTTCGCATTACTCGTAAGTCTACGGTGTTTTAGCTATACATATGCGGAGCTCTCGCGTTTGTTCGAACTAAACCAAAAAAAAAAAAAAAGACGAGTGTTATACGTTTAGTTACGTCAACAGATTCCTTTATCGCTGATTTTACATTGATATAGAGCTTCCTATCTGCAACATGAAGGAGCAAGAACCATCACATAGCAAACCCCGCAGACGTGCCGGCGTGATATACAAAAAAAAAAAAAAAAGAAATCACACACGCATGTGCGTTGCTTTCGAAGGACTCAGCCTATTTCCAAGAGTGCGGACGCACGAAATAAGTCATTGCGTCACATGTGCGAGGAACCGCGGAGAAGAAAATACGTCTGCGCTGGTCGTAGTAGCATTTTGATTTGTTTCCGCGAACGTGGTGTAGTCACCAGGCCCGCTATGGTTGGTGGTCCACTCCCCCTCCTCTAAAGTGCTGCGTGCCACGCGGCTATGCTCCTTTGCGGGTCTCGTCGTTTCATCCGAGCTCGTCATCCGTGAAGCATCGCGTCTGTGACGGGCACAAGGTCGTAGACTGCGAGAAGGAAAGGGCGTATAAGCAAAACTAGAAAAAGTATGTGTATACGCACTTATACAAAAATAGGCTGGCAGTGACTGATACATTAATTTATGCGGTGAATTTAAATTTCGCCGCTTGAAATACGATCCAGTTGAGTCCGGGAAAGCACATTCGTTCGTGCGATTTGTCCGATTGCCATCCGTGTGTTTGTGTGTGCGTGCGCGCGTGTGTGTGTGAGCGTGTGTGTGTGTGTGTGTGTGTGTGTGTGTGTGTGTGTGTGTGTGTGTGTGCACGAGCCAAGACAGTGAGTTCTTCGCGAGGCAGTGAGTTCGCGAAAAAAAATACTCCGAACTTTCTACTTATCCTTTATCGTGTCTGTGGAATTTGCTAACCCTGACTGGGCAGTTCGCGAGGCGTACTCAAACATGCACGACTTTAACTGCGGCACCTTGCTGGTCATCGGCCGGTGCAAGGTGCTTCCGCATTGCGGTTATCACACGGCTTGATTAATTTATCCTTTCTCGCTGTCTGCCCAAAGAATAGCTTAATCAGTGAAGTTTGCAATCGGTCGCACTTTCTTTTTTTAAACGCCGGTATTTGAAGCGTCAGCATTTAATCAAATGCAGTGACCCTTAAGGGTGTGATGTGCGCGCAAAAGTGCGTGCCCGCGCTCGGTGCGCTGGAAGAGGAGAAAAAGACGACGATGACGACGACGACGTGGCTGGAGCACGCGCAAGGTTGCGCGAGCGGAAGAGCGTTGAAAAGAAGTGGGGAAACGAAGACAGAGCAGACGGACTGCAGCGTTCGATTTCTTGTTTCATTCTTTCTTGCGTGTGGCTTATGCTCACGGAGAAAAAAAGCCTAGTAGGCGGTGGATTCCGCCAGCCTCGGCAAGCTAACCTCGTCTGTCGCCTGCTGGCGGTGCCCCTCGTGCAGGATTAGGCCCTTCATGGTTGCCAGACCACTCGAGGTTGTTCGGAAGCGGTAACATTTAGTGGCGCTTGACCGTGCATTATTCGGAAGGGCTGAGGAAGGAAGGTGATGCCTGCCGTATCGCGGCAAGGCAAGCCCGTTTATCGCACCCCGAAGTGCGCATGCTCTACTGATTAACCTACAATAAAAGCACCCGCGCTATCTTCAATAAAGGATTTACCGTACTTGCACCTACTGAGTCTGTTGTTGTTACCCGCTCTACTGCACTGGCAATGAGGGTGGGACCTCATGTGAGCTTGGTCTGCGCCTGACGGGATCGAATGATGGCATTTCGCCCATCGGTGTTCGACGAGACGGTGAGCAGCTGGAGCACATACAGGATACGGCTGGAAGCTTATTTTGAGGGCATGGAATTACCGAAACGGCCAAACGCCGAGCTCTGCTGGTGTGTTCGTTGAGCGACAATGTGATGCGCGTGTTGCAAGGGCGCCCTCCAACCGTGTCGGTTGGAAGGCGCCCTTGCAACAGCCAGACTTACGACGATGTCGTTGGATACCTCGAAGAACATTACAATCTTCAAGTTAATGAAATAGCGGCGAGTTTGTTGTTCTTCATGCGCAAGCAAACAGTCGCATCGAGTACCGTCGCATCGAGGACGACGACCCTGGACGAAGTGGAACACTGCAAAGAACAGCCTTTCATGTGAGAGTTGTGGCGGCCCCACGCGACACAGTCGTGCCGTCATCGAAACACCAAGTGCCACCATTGCGGCAGGAAATGTCATCTGGCAGAGGTTTGCAGCAGTAGCCGCTCTCAGGAACGTGATGCCTTTGCCGTCGAGGAAGTGGAAGGTGAGAGCGAAGAAGAAATGTTGCCGGCTCTGGTCGCTCACAGCTCCGCCGACAGGGCTACGTTGAAACCTCTCGAGGAGGAGTTGACGTGGCAGGGCCGGAAATTGCGAATGATTGTAGACGCAGGTTCTCCGGTCAGCGTCATACCGAAGAACACATTTAAGAAGCATCGCAGATGGTGGCCGTCAATGGAAAAAAACATCGCTCCGCTTAACATGCTTCCTCGGCCCATTGCCAGTTGTCGGCCAGATAACCATGATCACAACAGTCGGGATCGACTGCTGTGACCAGCACGCTAATCGTGTGACGGACCACTGCTCTGCGGCCGGAACACGATAGAGGCCTTCCGTAAGGCGGGTGTGTCCTGGGACACTGCAGCCCCCTCGAGTGTAAATGTTGTTCCTGATAACAAGATCACGCCTCTGCTCGATGAATTTTCGGGTCTTTTCGAGAACAAGACTGGCTGTTACAAGGGCCCTCCTGTACAATTACACCATAAAGAAGGAGCCCGCCCCCGTTTCCGTAAGGCACGAACAGTGCCGTATGCCATGCGCTCCAATGTTTCGGCCGAGATCTATCGTCTTGTACAAGACGGGGTGCTTTCGCCGATAGCATTTCATATTGGGCAACACCGGTGGTACCGGTAGCGAAAAAGAACGGCAATATACGATTGTGCGGCGACTTCACGTTGACAGTCAACTCGGCGTCGCACTTAGAACAGTGTCCCTTGCCCAAAGTTGAATACATATTTGCGGCGCTTTCTGGAGGCGAAGTCTTCAGCACTCTGGACCTGCGCAATGCGTACAATCAGCTGCCGCTTGACGATGAAGCTAGAAAGAAGGTGGTACTCAACACACACCGGGGCCCTTAGTGCTACAATTGCCTAGCATTTGGAATTGCTTCAGCCCCTGCCTTGTTCCAGCGACGCATGGAATCGATTTTGCGAGGTTTGCCGAATGTTCAAGTATACCTCGACGACATCATTGTGGCGGAGAAGGAAAACGACACATCGGTACTGCGGCCGGTGTTTCAGCGGCTTCGTGAACACAACCTGAAGTCGAACAAAGCCAAGCGCCAGTTTAGGGAAGCACAAGTGTCGTTTCTGGGGCACCGCATCGATGTCAAAGGTCTTCATCCTCTGCAAGATAACCTCGAGGCGGTACTCGCCGCGCCGAAGCCAACGTCAGTAAGCCATCTGAAATCTCTCTTGGGCTTAATTACTTATTATGCTAAATTCTTGCCCAACTTGTCAACGACACTTGCTCCCTTATATCGCTTGCTGGCAAAGGGGGTGCTGTGGCAATGGGGGCCGTCCCAGGACCGCGCCTTTCAAGAACCAAAGGGTGCCTTAGGCAAGGCTAAATTTCTTGTCCACTATGACCCGCTAAAACTGCATTATCGGTCGGTTTTAGCGCAGTGCTGTCCCATCGCATCAAGGGCGAAGACTATTGGATAGCTTTTCGCTCTAGAACCTTGACGCCGGCGGAGCGCAATTACTCGCACCTGGAAAAGGAAGCGCTCGCCCTAGTTTTCGGTGCGACAAGGTTCAGAGACTATCTTTTCGGTAATAAATTTGTTTGATAACGGATAATATAAGCCGTTGACAGGGCTGTTCCACCCAGAGAAACGAATTCCACAGATGGCGGTGGCCAGGATACAGCGTTGGGCACTCCTTTTATCAGCGTGTCAGATCACATGGAATTCCGGAAATGTCCATTGAACGCGAATGCCGACGCTTTGAGCCGTTTGCCGCTGCCGGAGCAAGGGCACCCTGGTGAAGATGATCCCAGCGAATACGTGCTACATGCGCAAGCTTTGACATATTTTTCTCGTAGCGCGCAGCAGTTGGCAGACAGCACGGGTAAGGACATGCTTCTACGACAGGTGAAGACGTGGATTCTTCGTGGTTGGCCAAACCAGCTGGGGCCGGAGCAACAGTGCTTTCAGCCGTACTTCACCACAGATACGAACTCACTGTGAGTAAAGGACTAATATACTGGGATTGTTCTGCCCGGGACAGTGCGGGCACTTATTCTGACAGAACTTCACGACACCCACTCAGGCATGACTGCTATGAAGCGCCTGGCATGTATACGTTGTTTTGGTACCCTGGATTGGACCACGACAGAGAAGCTGGTACAAAGCTGCCAGCAATGCGTGCAACGTTGGCCTGTGCCAGCGGAACAGGTCCCTTCAAGATGGCCGAATACCAACAAACGTTGGTATCGCCTGCATATCGACTATGCCGGGCCAGTGGAAGGTCACATGATCTTGGTGGTGGTAGATGCGGAAACGAAATGGATAGAGGCAGTGCCCCTAAGAGAGCAAGGGCAGAAACTACAGTCGAAGTATTGCGAGGGATCTCTGCGCGTTTTGGTTTTGCCCATACAGTCGTTTCCGACAATGGGCTACAATTTAATAGTTCAGTGACTGAAAGAATTTTCAAAGATAACCATGTGTGTCATGTTACCTCCGCTCCACACTATCTCCAGTAAAATGGATTGGCTGAGCGTGCGGTGTGCACCATTAAGGAAGGTATCAAAAAAAAAAAAAGGTGGAAGTCCGCTCACTCGTATTTCCAAATTCTTGCTAAGCGACAGGGCAACACCGACTCGAGATGTTGCTGGGTTTTCAGCCAGGACCCGTCTAAGTGCACATTTTCCAGAGGAAGAGGGGGCGCGGGATCCCACGGTAAGCAGACCTTCGGCACCGTTGTCACAAGTCTTTTCACCGGGAGCGCCTGTATGTAGCGGCAGTACAATCACACCGGCCAGAGATGGTTACCCGGCACGGTGACGTCAACAAGAGGTAGGCGTATCGTCACGGTGGACACCACAGGAGGAGTGCAGCGCCGTCACGTAGACCAAGTGGGGCCACGACTCGCAGAGGGTGAAGTATAAAGAAAAAATTCTATGCAACTCGGCCCGTAGACAGCCATGTCACAGAGACTGGTCAACCCTCTGCAGTGGAAGACCCTGAACCATCGTCAGACCGATCACTTGGTACATCCCAGGCTTCCACTGAAGCAACCTCCAGTGTACCGGCGGGCTTATGACTTTCTAGTCATTCTACGCGCACAAGGAGGCTTTTAAGGGGGAGGAAGCGCCGTATCGCGGCAAGGCAAGCCCGTTTATCGCACCCCGAAATGCGCATGCTCTTGCTGATTCACAGAGAATAAAAGCACCCGCGCTATGTTCAATAAAGGATTTACCGTGTTTGCATCTACTGAGTCTGTTGTTGGTACCCGCGCTACTGCAATGTCGAAGTGCTAACTCCTCAAAAGAAAAAAATTACACCATCTCTCCGAAAGGGACCATGGGGTGATGTGGAGCATCGCTGGGAGTTTCAACGGTGCATTTAACGGCGGTGTTTACAGGTTTGCAGTGTTACCTTTGGGGTGAACCTTGCGTGTTATTACGTTGTTAACTTGGTTCGTTACCACGCATCGCGTGACCGTTGTCAGAGTGTCGGTTGATGCTGATGCGTACTTGCGTCAACCCAGTCGCTGACGGAACTGTTGCTTCCATCACACAACAACAACACAACACAACCAACTTCTTTCATCGGAGAAGGAGGAGATGCTACTGAAGCGAAGCGCGCGCGCGCTCTCTACCCGCTTTATTTATTGCAGCAGCTGTTTGAGAGAGGGTAGGGAGAGGAGAGTCGCGCATGCCTAGTGTGAGTGCGGACGCCGGTTGACGCGTGACATACCCGCGAGCAAGAGATGCTCCGCATCTAAAAGATTTGCCGGCGTGCCCATTACTTGGAGAGAACTTCCCAGTACCCCTTTCATTTAAGCTATGCACCTGTGGGTGCTTGCTTACACTACGCACATGTTCCTCATCTTTCCATCACCGTCAGTGCCAGTCTGGACAGTCCAGTGTCACTGCGGCACTGAATACTGCTCACTAGGTCACATGCTCTGGCAATGTCCCGCTTTACAACCCTCACAAAAAAGCCACATATGGCCATATCAGGAATTGGGCATACCTGGCTATATATGGCACGTGTCCGTATGTGGCCATATTTGCCCAAATCATGATAGAGGCATATATGGCAATGAAAGACCTACACGAGGAATGTCATGTATGACGCTAACACCTATCGGGCAAATACCGCCAACAACAAATTCAATTTTTCATTAGAACAACTGCAGCTTCTTTCGCGAGAAGATATGTTCAGTCTTTTTTACTAACACGATGCAACAAATAAGAAATTTTCGTATTCGCTTCTTTGTACTTTTTTTTTGTGAAATCCTATCTGCATTTTATTTTTGTATGAAATGTTATTTCTTATTATGCCAATTTAACTACATATCTGTTTCTGCTTACTTGTTTTAGATGATTTCACAAATGCTGTCACCTCTACTGCCATGTATTGCTGGGATGTGGGGCTAGTCAAGCTGCGTTTATATCGCAGCTTTTTTCCCACATTCCGCACCACATTGTACCTTCACTTCATGAAACATTATAAATATATGTAAAAAATGTAAAATATGTAAAAATATGTAAAAGAAAATATGTAAAAATGTGGTGAAATAAACTTCAACTTCAACATACGGACACACGTCGTATGTAGCCAGATATGTGTATATGACCATGTATGCATAGCTGTCAACGTATGGCACGCGTATGTATGTGGCCGTATTTGTTCAGTACGTGTAAAATCATACATGACATTCGTCGTGTGGATCTTTTATTGCCGCATACCCTCTATCACGATTTGTGCATGTACGACCACATACGGACACGTGCCATATATAGCCAGATATGCCCATCTGCTGTTTCGTTGCCGTTTATACCAACATGCGAAGGTATCCAACGCAGCACTTTCATGACAACCGATTATTAGAGCTCCTGTTATTCAGATAGCAAAACAGTGAGTTCATGATCATTTCCGTTCTTTGTGGAAGCCACCACACCAGCCTTGTGTAACAACAGGACTTCGCCGCAGCGAGTCAACTCTGCTGTATAGAGTCAGAACGGGGAAAGCATGCACGTGTCTGAAAGATTTTTCAAAGATAACCATGTGTGTCATGTTACCTCCGCTCCATAGTATGCCCAGTATAATGGATTGGCTGAGCGCCATTATAATCATTCATCGAGTTCTATGAGCCGAAACGACGATGCGATTATAAGGAACACCTTAAGGGAGTCCTCCAGAATAATGTTGTTGTTGTTGTTATGTGGGGTTTAACGTCCCAAAACCAGCTCTGATTATATGAGAGACGCCGTAGTGGAGGGCTCCGGAAATTTCGACCACCTGGGGTTCTTTAACGTGCACTGACATCGCACAGCACACGGGCCTCAGCATTTCGCCTCCATCGAAATGCAGCCGCCGCGGCCGGGATTCGATCCCGCGACCCTCGGATCAGCAGCCGAGTACCATAGCCACTAGACCACCGTGGCGGGGCTCCAGAATAATGTTGACTGGGGCTCCAACGTATGTGTGTACAAACGTGGGCGGGCCTCGGAATGCGGTCGCCGTGACTGCAGGAATCGAACCCGCCTCCTCGAGCTCAGCAGAGCGGCAGCTTACCTGATAAAAGCTACCACGGCGAGTGGGCATGCATTGCTGCTTACATTGAAAAGGAAACAGGGGCGAGGAGGGGGCCACTTTCTTTTGAATGAGTGAAAATAGAGTGAAAATATTTACACGAGATTAATAATGCAGTACGTGAGTGCGGGTCACGTCTGTACAGTGAACTGAATTTTATTTTTGTTTTATTAGTTAAATGATTGTTTTTAACTAACAGCTTAGGGAGCTACGAGCGTCAAGTTGCCAGCCTATGACGCCGTGGTGGGACTTCGTTCTTAGTTCGCTCTAAGGCTGCCGTAAATCCGTAAAAGGTTTCCTGTCATTCGTTTTTGAGCAACCCCGTCACGTGAAACTCGCATGTGTGACTAGGTGGCGACACTCCTTCCGGCAACAAGCGGTTTAGTGCTGGTAGTACGCTTCACAGCACGACACTTCGTTTTCTCCATATCACATGGGTGTGCGGCAGTGAAGCTATTTGGAGCGCAAACAAAATTCGCGCTCCGAGCGCCGTCAAGTGTCCTGGCGCTCACCTTGCGTACTAATTTCCCTAGATGTCCTGCATGGCCTCTCAGGTTCAGTGCCCTGTTTATCTTATTTAGATATGCCGAGGGCTTTTCCGCGGCCCATTTCTCTTCGCTCGCGTGTTCGGTCCCTGTCCGCTCCCTGTACGGGCGTGCGCCCGTAGTTCCTTTCTCGCTCTGTCTCTCTCCCTCGCTCTGTCTATTTCTGACCAGATTTCAATGTGCTGCAGGTATGTGCGCAGAGTCATGGTAGGGGCGTCCACCGGTGGGTACGACATATGGCCTTTTATGTGTACAGCAACATAAGATTTCCTATAGCAGCTTCGCTGCAGTGTGTTTCTGTTATGCGGCAAAGCATAGGCCACTTGTAAGCTTGTGGAAGTTTCGCTCTTCAGTGAGGCCCTCCTGCATTGAAATGGGCGCTATCTCGTACGAAATTTGTGCTCCTCGTTCATAAACCCGGAGCACGTGTTGTCGCTAGCCACTATATGAGTGCCGGCACGCTATAGTAAATGTACTGATAGTCCTTCGAGTCAACCTGTTTTTGATATGCCTCAGCAGATTAGATTTAGAATTGTGTTTACAAATGCGCTGACAGACTATATGCCTATCAAGCGTAGACAAAGACCACTTGATTTATTCGACACGCAAACGCTTGAGTGTAATAAGCGTCTGTCCTGATTCGGGGAGAGGGAAGACCATGTTGTTATCGCCGCTTTCAGAGCACTGAAGTGATGGGAGATTATGATCGCGTAGAGTCCGCCGAATTATTGACCTAGCTGATGGCCTGATCGCACCGTGAAGTTGCGGCAAGACTGCGATCGAGCTGCTACGGAAGTTGATCTACTTCAAGTTACAGCTCCCTGTTGCACTTCAGGTCAAATTAAATGCACAGATATCCCTTATCGCGAACTGATACTGCCAAATGCTTACATCGGAACATTTAACCATTTAGAGGCAAGACGATTCACCCAAACGGACCATAGAGCCCACAGTCCAGAGCGGGTCACCTGCGTAAACATAATCGAGATCGCGGTCGCCTCCAGAGGAGGCGCAGGATTTGATGAATGTTCTCTGTGCGTTTTAACACGATAGCGCTAAAGGCCCCATGTCGCCGAAAATCTGGCTTCGGCGGAGGCGCCGGCGTCCATGGCAGAAATTAGAGGAACGTTGTGTCATAACAATCACTCAGCGACGTAACTCAGAAGCATGGCAAGCGAATGAGCGGGCGATGCAAACGAGTCCCGATAACGCTACCGCGTTGCACTCTTATAAAGTGCACTCCTATGTTGTATAACATAACTGCTATGAAGAGAGGCAAAGTGACACATGCATTACCCTAATTTGCACGAAATGAACTTATTGTAGAAGGGTTGTTATCAGGTTCAGATTAAATGCGGATCACATTTCTTTTTATTCTCATTGTTTCCTTCTCTCTCGCCTAGAATCTTTAAATCCCCTTTCCCATCCTATTGGGTAGCATGCCTGAAGTGCCGGCAAGACTCTCTGTTTTAAAGACGATAGTCTTTTTAGATACTCGAACGCAGACATTTTGTTCTGTCTTTTTGTTTGTCTCTCTGTCACACGATTCAGCCACCCGGCCAAAGTTTAAGCACTTGCCTAACGCCCAGCCATCTTGAACTGCATGGAGACGACGAAGTGGTCTCCACGTAGAACACTGGTGTTTCTGTCTCTGGTTCTTGTGATTGGTTTCCCTGCATTTCTGGGAGCTGCCGCTCCCCCCTTGCGGCAATGGACGAAGAGCTGCCCGAGGTCCTTCGTGGAGCTCAACCATCCAGCCGGATGACGTCCAGGAAGCGCGGAAGTACGTCAAGTGACACAGACAGCGATGCCACCACGGAGATGTGCTCCGAGAGCTACGACTCCTCGGACGACGACTTCCAAGTCGTGTTGAGTAAAGCAGCGAAGACTACTGCAGACATCTTCGTCGGCGAGCGCTTCTACCGTGAAGAGTGCTCCGCAGCGTTGGCCGCACACAGTGCTCTTCAAACCTCTTGATCCAACAGCCAATCTGAGGCTCCTAAACAGGCAGGTCCTCTCTCTGTTGCTTGAGAAAATCGCGCCAGATGAGATCAAAGATGTAAGAATAAGTTCACGGAAGAATGTCCTCGCAGTTGACGTGCTACACCGGAGCGCCATAAAAGGCCTTCGCAATATAACCGAGATCGACAATATAAAGGTGCAGTCAATCATCCCTCTAGCTCGTAGAGTGGCGCGAGCCAATGGGGCCCTGAACTAAGGGCTCCACCCTACGAGGAAGATCCCTCATTTCGTTTAAATAAATGTTTACTTGCTCCCTCTGTCTCTCTCTAGGCAGTGATAGTGCTGCGGACGTCATCTACGACGTCGACGTTGTCATCTCGAATGACGACTTGCCAATACTCATCAAACCAATTTCAGAAGGTACCTTTATTATGAAGGTCACCATATTGCGAAGCTCACGCTTTGTGAAGGTTGTCTTTGAAGGAGATAGCCTGCCTTCCCACGTCAAAGCAGGACATGTTCGCCATCCGGTACGACCATTCGTGCCCAAGCCCCTCCAGTGCTTCAAGTGTTGCAAGATTGGCCATGTGAAGGGTGTCTGTGTGAACAACATCGTGTGCCCGCGGTGTTCAGAGTCCCACTCAGAAGACGCCTGCAGCGCTGATGTTTTCAAGTGCCCTAACTGCAGTGGTACTCACAAGGCCTCATCAAAGGATTGCCAGAAGATGCGCAAGGATGCTGCCATTCTCAAACAAATGGTGCGAGACAACTCAACGCATCGAGAGGCTGCTGCCACTCTTCGGCAACGTCGGCGTGGCCACCGAAGACCGTCACAGAAAACCGCAGAAGTAAATAGTGAAGCGACATGGTTCGTCAATAACGTTGCCAGGTCAACGCATAGCACCGCCAAGAAAGATACAGAGAAAACGAGCAAAGTGGACCGAGTTGCCCGTCCGGAAAAACGGCCTCAGCCACCGAGGGTACAACGTGCTACAGAGGTACCTCAAAACTCACCAACCTCGAAGACGTCGGCAACTAATGAAGAGGAGTTGACTGATGATGCCCAGGTCATCAACATTTTGCGATCTCTTATGAGTGTCATTCGCATTATTCTGAGCAACATGAAATCTTCGTCTGCGCAAAGCGCGCTACAGGTACTGGACACACTGAGCCCAGTACTTGCAGCTCTTCGTTGAAATCATGGCTCGCCAGGCGTCGTCGCTCCGTGACGATGTCCGGAACGCGTCGAATTTCAATGGAACGCCAGAGGTCTAAAGTCGCGTATGTCGGACTTTCGACAATTTGTTTTTGTGAATCACTCCCCCATTATTGTCATCTGCGAGCCCCTGTCAACTCATATCAGGCTGTCAGGGTATGAGTGTTTCGGGTCCGCCACGCATGGAGAATGCAGCAAGGTCATCGTTTTCATGCGACATGACCTTACGTATGTTCGTCATCCGGTGCCACCCGACTATGGAAACGAATATGTGTATATATGTAACAGTGAAGAGACGCAAGCTCACTTTCACAGTTGTTGGAGCCTACATATCGCCCTCCAACCGACTAGCCTGCGAGCGGTTACGCCGAATCCTAACAGCGACGCCTCAGCCTTGGGTGATGACCGGAGATTTTAATGCTCACCACCATCTCTGGGGAAGCTCTAACACATATTTGCGGGGCCGAAGATTAGTGACATTTGCTTCCGAACAAGAACTATGTTTGTTGAATGACGGCGGCCCCCTCCCCCCCTTTCTGCGTGGAACTTCGTATAGTAGCTGCTTGGATCTCACCTTTGTTTCACGCACCTTCATGAGAAAAGTTAGGTGGTTCTCAGATATTGAAACGCGGGGAAGTGACCGTACCCCCACTTATCTTAGGATTGAAGGGCTGATGGACTTCGAGCCTGCTAGCAGCTCTCATCATATCGAGTGGCCTATCTTCAAATCAATTATGGAAGACAACTGCCGTGACGGCTTGACCTCTAGTCTTGAGGACACTATAAAGGGAGCCTTGCAGGCTGCTATACACTCCTTTTCAAAAACGCCTACACGCGCTCAATACGACATCGAGCTGGAAAAGCTCCGTGCAATTCGTCGCCGCGCAGAGCGTAGGTACAGGCGTACAAAGTCTGTACATGACTTGAGGTTGGCCAGAAGGACTCAAAAGAAAATTCAGCGTAGTTTAGACAAACTCTCATCGCAAAGATGGAGATCTTTTTGCGAATCTTTGGACCCAAGAAAACCTCTGTCTCTGATATGGAGCACTGTTCGCGGTCTCCGTGGGACCCCTCAGCAGCGCCACCCTTTCAAGTCTTTGTCCCTTCACCAACAGTGCAGCGAGATAGACATCGCAGACAATTTCTGCAGAGGGATCGCTGGAACATCCACAAGGTCCGCTGGAACTTTGATGCCCGACCACTTACCCACATCACGCTACCCCCGCATGGACTGCCCTTTTACTATGAACGAACTCGAAGCTGCACTTGCTTTGTGAAAGCGTTCGTCATCGCCAGGACCAGACTATATAACCTACCGTGCCCTACGTAACCTAGGGGAAGAGGCTCGGAAGGTGCTCCTCCTCTTGTATAACAGATCGTGGGAGACGGGCATGGTTCCCACGGAATGGAAGACGAGTCGCATAATTCCATTGCTTAAGCCTGGCAAGTCGCCTTTAGACATTGCGTCGTATCGACCAATTGCACTTGCAAGCTGCGTTGGAAAACTAATGGAGAGAATGATTCTAGCACGGCTGGAATGGTACCTTGAACACTACCAGATATACCCAGACGCGATGGCCGGGTCCAGGCGTGGTCGCTCCTCCAAAGACAACGTGATTGACCTGGTGACATATGTCGAGCACCAGAAGTCCCGCAAACGATTATCTGCTGTCATGTTTCTAGATGTTAAGGGAGTATACGACAACGTAACACACGAAGCGATTTTGAGCACGTTAGAAGCAGTGGGACTTGATGGCAAGACCTATTTGTGGATCAGATACCTAGAGCAGCGATCATTTTACATTCTTACAGCGGATGGCCCAACCTCTCAACATTACAGTAGCTGTGGAATTCCTCAGGGCGGAGTACTGAGCCCAACTCTCTTCAATCTAAAGCTCATTGGACTCGCCGGCACCCTTCCTGGCACCGTTCGGCTCTCCATCTATGCCGATTACATTTGCATATGGGCATCGGGTGTGACACGACTCTTCGTGTGCGGCTTCAGAAGGCAGGTTCCTTAACATCATCCTACCTCTGTGAACAAGGACTGCAGCTATCCTGTGAAAAGTGTGCAGTGGTGGCATTTACCAGGAAACTAATGTCGCCATATACGTCATAACCCTCGACGGGCAGGTGATCCCCTGTAGTGGTTGTGGGAGTGGTTGTTGACAGAAATCTGTCCTGCATGGACACCCTATGTGAACTATATGAGGAAACGGTTGACAGGAATCTGTCACATGTTTAGATTCCGAGCAGGAAAGACTTGGGGAGTGTCAATTCCATCTATGCTGCAGCTGTACCGAGTCCTTTTCATTGGATTCCTGCGGTACAGCCTACCAGTCATCGCGAACACCTGCAAAACTAACTTGAATACACTCCAAGGCATCCAAGCCCAAGCCCTGAAAATATGCCTTGGTCTGCCAAAGAGCGCGTCGTCGACAGAAGTTATAGCAATCGCTCGCGATCACAATGTCAGAACGCATGTAAGCATTGAAACAATGCGTGTGCACATAAGGCACTGTGCCCGGACCCCTAAGCACCACCTCGCAGGTCTTCCAGTGGAACGACCCCGCACAACATTCAGTTCAAACTCCCTCGCCCACCGTGCATCTCTTTCGTCAGGGTATGCACCTGCAACAAAGGCTTCAATTCCTCCATGGTGTGTGGACCATCCTCAAGTTTACCTCAACATCCCTGGTATTCTGAGAAAGTCGGACTTACCACCATGTGCACTCAAACAACTAAGTCTGTTACACATGTATGCGAAATACCGGGACTGCACAGTTTATACCGATGGCTCAACCGCATCAACCAGTTCCGGTGGTGCTACAGTTATCCCAAGAATGGGAGTCACCCAGCACTTCAAAACTTCCCACGTCACCACATCTACAGCTGCAGAGCTCGCGGCTCTCCGCGGTTCGTTTCATATTATACATGCTGAGAGTCCTGGAAAGTGGGCAATCTTCTGTGATTCAAGATCAGCTCTACAATGTATATAGTCGTTTCTTCGATACGAGGAGCACAACCACCTTCCATACGAAATCGCAGTACTTGTCCAAAACTCACAAGAAAAAGGACATGAGATACATTTTCAATGGATACCAGGCCATTGCGGTATCAGTGGAAATGACTCCGCAGATAAGGCAGCTCGGACGTCAGGCGAAGAATTCCGCCGTGTTCCCATTCCGCTCTCAAGGACCGACGCTGCGAGACAACTTCGCACTCTTGCACGAACGATGTCCTTAACTGAGTGGAATACCGCATACACAAGGCGCACCAGACTGCACCGGCTAAACCCATCGCTGCAGCTCGGACCTCCGGCTGGTTTGCACCGACGTGAGGCTTCGCTTCTGTGCCGATTGTGGTTGGGAGTGGCCTTCACGAACGCTTACTGTGAGCTGATTGGAATGGCTGATAGTCCTGCGTGTGCTGTCTGCAGATGCTCAGAGACCATCCATCACTTATTGTGCCACTGCCTATAATTTCAGGAACATAGACTGCCTATGACCGGGTCTTTCAAAAAGCTCGATGATCGTCCACTTAGTGAACAGACAATCTTAGAATACCGTCCTCACCGACCAACGGCTCCGAAGGCAATGAAAGCGCTTTTGGGCTTTCTAAAAACATCTGGCCTTGCCGAGCGCCTCTGATATTATATAGGACTACCCTGTAGGCATTCCCCCTCTCTCCTTCTCTTTGTTTTTCTTCCCCTTTTCCCATCCCCCAGTGCAGGGTAGCAGACCGGACTCCTGACTGGTTAACATCCCTGCCTTCCCTTCCTTATTTCTCTCTCTCTCTATGGTAGCTGCGTTCTTACTTGAGAACATTTTCGATCAAAAAGCAAATATTGCGCATATCTGAGTCGCAACATCAATACGTTTTTATTAGGAGGTGTGTTGTTTCACTAGAAAGTACATAGATACGTAATTCTAAAGACCCTAGTGTTTGTTAGGCTTCGCTAAAGATGCGACGCTATGCGCGAAAAAGGCCTCTGCCGACTATTTGGTGCTGCCACCTGGCAGTTGCCCAGGGATTCTGCACAAGCTCATGTTTCCAGACGGCGCTGTCAGATGGCGTCTATATCTCACGCAGCGTAATACGGCCGGCAGAAGACTATCGTCCTTCGACGACATTTGCAGCGAAGCATGCAGATACGCTGCCGTTTTTTTCCAGTGAACAGCTTCTCTATCTGTTGCTCATGAGGGTCAGTTGGTACATATTAAATTGAGCCTTTAACAAGACAGCAGAGAGGCGAGGCACAAAGTAGCCACGAGAACGGAACATACAGAAACCGCACAAACAACTCGTGCTTTGTTGAAAACACCCCTGCCCACCGCGGTGGTCCAGTGCATGCCTGTGATACTCGGCTGCTGACCGGAAGGATGCGGGTTCCATCGTTTCCGCAGTGGTAGCATTTTTGAAGGAGGCGTACAGAGGCCCTTGTACAGTGCGTTTGCAGTGCACACTAAAAGAGGCCCATAAATCGCGCTGAGGTCGAAAGTTAGTTGCGGTGTTGCAGTTGTGCACGTGCGTGTCTACAACGAACGCGTAACCTTGAGAGTTCTTTTCGAAATTGTGCAGTATTAGCAGAGCTGCACTTGTTTGACGATAGAGACACCGTCCCCCTCATTTCGCTCGTTCATTCGCTGCGCGCCGTCCGGCTGCTCGATTTCTACAAGTGTCATGTGACACTCGTCCACAATACTCTCTCGGCTGCCCACTGTGGCAGCCAAACTTTCGTTGGTCCCTGCTGTGGCGACGCGATCCCCTGCAAGCGTGCCGCTAATGACATCGCCATTACACTGGATCCGTGTGGTGACAAACCGTGCCGAGGAACGCGTTTGTTGTGCTTGCACCCGCGTCTCATAATCATAGCGTAGTTTTGGGACGTAAAACCCCAGAAATCAATCATCTATCTCTTTGCTTCAACTGCATACAAGAGAGTAACAAGACAAGGAAGAGGATAGAGCACGCGTACTTGCTTGTAGGCCTTATGAGAGACCTACAGAGGCCTACAGAGGCCTACAGAGGCCTTATCAGAAGTTATAGGTTCCAGTTCGAACACTCGGCAGCGCCTTCAGCTGATGACCTCACCAGATTCAGCCTGGTGGTATACCCGAAAAGCCCGGAGGGACATGCGAGCCCATCAGCTTTTTTTTTTTCTTTCTCTTTTCTTCAGCGAAGGTATTAAGGGCTCTGTTACGTAAGGTATTCAGTAGGTTTTCTTCTCTATCGGCGCTCGCCGCGTTGGCTGGGTCATGTCCTCCGTGGGCTCCTCGTGCGCCCGTCTAACAGCAGCGGTGGTCAGCTTCGCATTGTTCTTTCTCGCGCACACCTCTCTTCGGTGGTCCGCGCGAGCGACATCATTTAGACAACGTTTACTTTATGTTAATCGAATGTGAATTAAGCGAATGAAATGCTAAAGTGATTCAACAGTATCCTAAGTGAACCAAAGGTGTAGCATATTAGCCATTTTAGGCTGTGTGTGGCAAGCTTCTGACCAAAAGTCTGTAGAGTCGCGTCGATTTTCCGTCAGTATCAGATACTACCATTTGAATGCTTGTAACAGCTGCGCATTTCAATATGCAGTTATAAGATCGTTAGGTTCAACCATCCGTTCAGCTCATCCATATTTTATTCCTCCCAGCTGGCGCTGTACTAGAAATGTAACTGCAGGTCACTTTAACCTCGCGCCAAATAGTAATGCGTATGGAGAACTCCTGATACAGTTCACTACAAGTAAGGCTTGAGACAAACTCCCAGACTTTCTATTGTCTTTCATTCCCCTCACCCCACTTCCCCTGCACAGGGTAGCCAGCCGGTCTCAGCACTGGCTAACCTCCCTGTCTTTCCTCCCTCCTTTCTCCTCCTCCTCCTCCTCCTCCTCCCAGACATAATCATTAACTCTGCAATCTTCCCTTGAGCTGTGAAATTAAAGGCTGAGTAAATTTTAAGTACTTAGCTAGTTCTGTACAAGGTGACGAATTGTACTTTTTAGCACTCATTATGTGCAGTTAGTTACTGTGACACGATTGTGTTGTATTATTATGTAACAAAAAGGTCACATTTTACTTGTTCAGGTAATTATCTTCGTATTTTGCCTTTTAATAAGCATGTGTTGTCTACTAATTTAGTTTTACAGATATACGTACTTTTTGCAGACATTTGTACTGCATAATTTCCTGAACATGTCAAACATGTTCAGAAAATATCATTGTATCTGTATGTACCCCCTACCTTTTCCTTCGACACTCTGATATATGTTAGTTCTTGGCTGACTTCTGTTGCGAAATTACTACTGTTGTTTTTAATTTCTATTCCTTGCTGCGGTAGGATTTCCTAGCTATTCCTTTCTTTTTTTCTTTCACATCTTCAACAAGCCTTCAGCTACAGGTCCGACAAGTGCGTGTCATCCGTGTATATTTATTTTCAAATAAACATTTTTATTTCATTTTTTATTTGATAGAGAATTTTGCAGCGGTGGTGTTACCATCCCACCACTTATAAATATTCAACAAATCTTTATTGCTGTTATGTGTGCATGTTTTATTTGTTTTTGCTAAAGTGTCCGCGATTGTTTAACAACATTGTATTGCAATCTCAAATAGCCTTTGTGAGCGTGCTTTGCTTCTGCTAAAGTGTCCGCTGCTGAGTACCGAGAGGTGGGGCCAGTGAAGCAGCTCTTATTCTCACCTTCCCAACCACAAGTCATGTGCAATATTTTAGATATTTGCGTGGTAAAAATAAACTTCAAACCTCAAACAGCTACACCGGTCATCCGGTTCACAGAGCGCAAGGGCACTGAATCTTTAAGTGAAACTCGGTTAGTCTAACCTGTGTCAACGTAGTGGGCGTGTGGTAGTCACGCGAAAACTCCCATGATGATGATGATGATGATGGTGGTGGTGGTGATACGCTCTTTAAAGCGGGCTTTCATACGCGAGAAGAAGCAGCGGCAGTGCGAGGCGCGCGCATTTAACACCTGCACACTCGGCATCGAACAAGATATGAACATATCTGAGCCATTTGAATCCCTTGGATTTTCTACCAAAGAAAAATGAAAGGATGGTAAAGAAGACAGAAACAGTAGTAAACAAGGAAAGAAGTAAGGAATAAGAAAGGAATTAAAGAAAGATGTAATGACAGACAGCAAGAAAAGAACAAGAGAAAGAGAAATTTGGAACATTCTAAGCTTAACTTTTCACAGCGCGTCCTTATCTCCGCCGTTCTTGCTGTATGGGTACCTGTCGATCCTTCAGCCCGCGCAATCCTGCCACTGCGAGTAAAAGCTAGGAGACAAAAAGTGTTCCTCTTTGCGCGCTGTAAAGTGACCTTGGATTGCCTGTCCCCAGGTAGGCGGGCCTGCTAGGTGGCAATTATTTAGTTGGAATCGCGAAAAGGTTTATTTACGATGCGTATTGCGTGGGAAGACCCGCCGTGAACCAGAAGAAAAAATGCTTTACCAACTAGCGCACCCATCTGTCCTTTTCGAAAAGAAAGAAAGCCGCCGTGCACGAGCGGAAAGTGCTTGCTTGGCACGATCGAGGTCCTGGGTTCGATTCTAACGATGTACCGCGGTAGGTTGCCTCCGGTCACTACAGTGCGCTTGCTTGTGTCCTTCTGCTTCTTTGTCTCCATTTCAATCGCAAGCTACAACAAACTGTATGTCTTTCTCTAGTTCCCGATCAAAATGTCTTCTCGTGAAATTTTCATTGTCTACTTAGGCAAAAGGGATTTATACACGCACCCCCTACACGTCCCTAACACCCCCCCCCCCCCCCCCCCTCAACCAAAAGAACTAGCGCACCCAGGATCTCTGCCAGGGGAGGGGTTCAGTTTTTTACGAAGGGCCGGGCATGCGATTACACGGTTGTTGCGTGTGTAAAAAAAGTAAGTAAAATGCCAAATAATAGTGACATCAATGATGATGATTATTTTATTATTTTTTTCGGCGTTTTGCAGGGACATTAGTGCCACATTCTTCTAGGACATAGGAGCAGTTACGGAGTGGGAGGGGTGTTAGGTCGGCCTCAGGGGGGGGGGGGGGGTTACAACCCCGACCCCCCCCCGTCGGTGCGCCACTGTCTTCAATGCTAACATTCCATCACCGTGGCTCATATTCTCCGGTCGGATACGAGCCAGATGTGATCATCGGTAACGACGTTACGTGCATGACAACCACATGTTAGTGATGTCAAAATCCACCATTCATGTTCGCCATACGTTCGTTCCCTGCCATGAGACGACGAGAATAGTGACGTGGGCGGCTAGATAGACGGGGCCTATGCCGCTCACTCGCTGTATAACGCCTATGTCTTTGAGGGGTTGCCTGACGTCATCGATGCGATATGGGCGACCGCTTACGTCGCATTGGAGTACAACGCACTGCTCGTTTCACCGCCTCTTCTAATGGCAACGTCGGCAGAACAATAGCCCTTTTAAACAGGGAAGGGGGTGCGGGGAGACGTGTGCTCCTGTTTCCAATCTACTCAGATGGATGGATATGGATGGATAGATGCTATGAGCGTCCCCTCGGGGCGGTGACATGTGCGCCACCAGGCTCGTAAGAAAATTTAAGAACTTTTCTTTTTTTTTCTCTCTCTTTAAATTGTCCTCATGCCTTTTAAATCTACTTAAGTCAAATCGATCATACTATAGCAAAAACGGAAATTCATAGCCCAGTTCTCTGCCCCTTATGGCAGAAAGTCCATATTCTCCCTATAATTATTTTCGTCCGTTCTCTCTAGTTTTCTGCCACCAGTATTCTAACCGTCTCTTACTTATTTCAATCGCGGCTATGTTCAGCTTCCCGTTGTTCGCCCTAAAACCCAAGGCTTCATGTAGGGTGGTGCCCAAACGTACACCTGGGTGGATATTGCCGCATTCAATCAGAACATGCTCCGTCGTTTCCCTATCTTCCTCACAGCAGGTGCATTTTTCTTCTTCTTTACTGAATTTCGCTTTATAAATACGCGTTCTAAAGCAACCCGATCTCGCTTCAAACAGTAAAGCGCTTCCTCTTGAATTATCATAAAATGCCTCCCCCTTTATTTCGTTTTTGCCCTCTCAGTAGTTATTCAGAGTCGGTTTTTTTTTTCATCGCTGCCGTCCAGTAAATCCTCTTCGCCTCTCTGACGTTTCCCTTTACGCTCTTTGTTGTCAATTCTCTTAGAGCCGTATATTCACTGGTGAGCCTCCTAGTTCTCTTTCTCCACTGCGTGTCAATGCTCTTTCTACATAAATAGCGGAACACCTTCACTGCCCACCTCTTTCATATTCCTTAGCCTCTCTTCAAACCTTATTTTGCTCTGCACTTCCCTTGCCTCAAAACTCGCCCATCCAATGTCGCTCTTTACAGCGTCGTTTGTCGTTCTCCCGTGAGCACCCAACGCGAGGCGTCCCACAGTTCTTTGATTCACATCCATTCCTGATTGTATCTCTGGCCTCATGCACACCACTGAGTTCCCAAATGTAAGCCCCGGTACCATTACCCCTTTCCACAGACCCCTAAGCACCTCGTACCTATTGTGTCCCCATAACGCTCTGTGCTTCATTATTGCAGCGTTCCTCTTTCCCTTTGCTGCCAATTAAGGGTTTTTCGTGTACCTCCATATATCTATCACCCTCATTTACCCATACCCCAAGGTACTTGTATTCGCTTACTCTCGGTATTTCTTGGCCCTGTATGATACCGCCTGGTCGTTGGGACCACTGAATACCATCAATCCACATTTTGTTACATTAAATCCTAGTCCTAGAGCCTCGCACTTCCTCCCGGTCGGAGAGCGGTGGCGCCGCCAAGCGAGCGCACGAGGCCTATACCGTGGTGGAGTCGACATCGGTCGTAGCTCGGAGGAGCGATCCATCCTGCGTCCCGCACCGTTCTGTGTCCAGAAAGAGAATCAAGCCACACAGCTACGCTTACTGGTACGCATTTATGGGAACCATATGACTGCGTTTGTAAACACAGCTTGCTAAGTGGTCGGGAGAAAGATAAAGTGAGAAATAGACACAAGAAACGAAGAAAAAAAGAGATAAGAAAGAGTGAGACCGACAAAGAGAGAGGAAGATAGAGAACTAGAGAAAAACAAAAAACTTTTTTGGCGAGGTGGCATTTCAGTTCGCGTAGTCTCGGTCCGAGGGTGAGCGCCATATCCACGCTTGCTGAGCCTCGCTGTTTCATCACATTTCACAAGCTTGAAAATTATTATTATTATTATTATTATTATTATATTACGCTCTATATTCACGGACGAAAACAAACTCCCTTGTAAAACGTTGTCTATGTGCCTCTATGAAATATTGATTTTTGTACTTCTGTTTCTGCGTTTATTTTTTCTCGCCATTTCGTTTAGATACGTTGTTGTTATGTGGGGTTTAACGTCCCAAAACCAGCTCTGATTATGAGAGACGCCGTAGTGGAGGGCTCCGGAAATTTTGACCACCTGGGGTTCTTTAACGTGCACTGACATCGCACAGCACACGGGCCTCAACATTTCGCCTCCATCGAAATGCAGCCGCCGCGGCCGGGATTCGATCCCGCGACCCTCGGATCAGCAGCCGAGTACCTTAGCAACTAGACCACCGTGGCGGGGCCGTTTAGATACGTTGTAAAAAGAGCGTACGCCTACGCGAACTCCCGCATTTGTGAGGCAAAAGCAACGTGAATATTACTTAAAACGCATCGCAGCTGTGAGGTCGAGCTGGCCCTCTGCAGAGATCAGTAGTTTAGAGCAGATGAGCCTCAACGTGGGTAATGTAGTGAGAGTACCAAGTAGGCATGTTCGAAACTCGCGCCATATGCAAGGGACACGCAATGATAGATGGCAGCACTACCGGCTTCAAAGAAAGTGACGTCAGAGCACCTTTATCACGCTCTCCACGGCAGAAAACACAATTGTTTCCGTTCCTACCTGCACAGAGTTTTGTAAAAAAAAGTTGTGTGGCTCTATGTCATTGTGGGTTAATTAATTCCCTTTGTATCTACGGCTCAATTGGAAAAGTATTTTCCTTGTTTCACAATAACTTTGAGCCACCACTGCAGCATTGGCGCTGCCTATCACAAAAAATCTGCTAATGCTTTCCGCTTTTAAACTATCTCTCTTGGCACCTCTCTCTCAGCTATTAATCCGCGTTTTCGTGCAACGGAGTGAGCGGAGCGTGATGGTTGTGCGTACTGCCGTGCAGCTGTGTCCGTGATACCTGTCCATCCCGAAGAGCCGCCTAACTGGCCTTCCCGCATCAAACAGTGGTCGGTGTCTTTATAATGAAAACCCGTGACAGTGCGACGGGCGACATGGAAGAGTGCCACCGAATCAGCGCTTTGGAAGACTGCGAAGAGCTGTTGAACGACTTGGCGGATACGTCTGACCTTCCCACGTCGCTCATAATAACCAACGTCGACGTGAGCGTCTTCACAGACCCGGAACAAAAGGTACCCGCCCAGTCTCATCATGACTTGTCTACCTCAGCCAAATTCAATCGATGCCGCTGCTCCACTCAGCTGTTGCGACCTCCAAGATGTCGAGCATCGATAAATGTTGCCGTCGATGGTGGCTTCCATTCCGTTCATTTCGACCTGCCCGTTTAAGATTTCATACTTCTTGAGTGACCACAAGGTCGAGCGTTTTCCTTCATTCGATCTTATCAAGCGCATACGGGGCGTATTGATTCATCGCCGGCGATTTTTTAAGCTCCCCGAGATTTCGCAACTGGGACTCTCTTGGCTTGAGAATCAAGCATTCTGCGGTATGTGTGCGTTAACTCGCGCTAGAAAGCTCTTGCTCTTCGAATGTTAGTTGTTTGTGAGAGGTCCCGCGGCACTTGAGCGCAGGTCTGAGCTAGTATTGCCAGGTTAGTTTGACAGCGCATCGTCGCGGGTTTTTCCTCGAAAGCGTACGGTGATTGCTTTATTTACGCCCCTGACGCCACTCTGCGTACCTCGTCCGCTTTTCTTGGGATGGGAAAACACAAAACCGAACTTCACTCACTTCCGAATCCTGTGTGGCCGTTTCGATATCGTGTGCAACAGAGGCCGAACGACAGCGCGCTTTTGTAAGGAAAGCGAAACTGTTTACCATTGTGCCGCAGTTTGAATGCTGCGCAGTGGCTTCGAACAGTTGGGCGTTGTGAAAGGAAGACACTAAAAATAATGAGTTGCGCTTCGCCACAGTTTTAGCGACCAACCGTCCGGCAGTTAGAACTGCTGGGAAGGCGGGTGATTTTCTTGAGAAGTTTGTAAAATAGTAACTTGTTCCGCCCAAAACACTAGGCGATGAAAACCCCAGCGGTGCCTCTTTATTTTTGTCAGTGCGTTTTTGTAACCATTATTCAGGAAGCAATTAAGGTTGGCATGGGGCTTCAAAAGAATATCCAGAGTATAGTTCTGGCACTCACAAATTATTCCCTTATTCATGCTCTTATGAAACAGTTACTGTAGTATATAGCCATGCCATTCATTGGACAGCATTGGTGGGGGGCCATCCTCACTGTATACATTTCACACACTGGTTTTCAGTAATCATCTGCCAGGTGCGGTCTTGCTGCATACTTTATTCACACTGGCGTCAATCTAACACATAAACGGCCGAACGTAACTTGACTTTGTGGCCATGCTTTGCAGGTCATGCGCACTACTACAACAATACCAGTTGTGGTTTCATCGGAATGTCAACGTATCAATTTGCCATCCATCGTATACGAACACTTTCTCTAAGCCTGCAGCATATTTTCCACGTTTCCTTCATTAAGGTAATATGGCACTAGCAGTTGGCAACATTGTGTCTTGCTGAGCACCATCGATTAACCATGTGAAAAATAAAAGCCGTATTAAGAAACATCAAGTAGCGTGTTGTGTGATGTAGATGTGATATCATAGCATAAGTGCAGAAAATAGTAATCAAACCATCGAGGTAATTAATGAAAATTAACTATACTGAGGTGGGGCGTTCGTTGAATTGCATGTGCAGCTATGGGCCACATGTAAGAGAGACAGAATGAAATGTTATAAACTAATTGCATGTGGCTCGTATGCCCATTAGACAAGTGGGTGGGAGCCACTCCACTTAAATTTAACACAAAGTCTACCCCAGTCATCACTCAACCAGAGGTGCTTAAATGAACATTAAAGGGCAACTCCGGCGATTTTTCAGTGTCCACTTATAGAAATGAAATTTTCACTATATGTGCAATAATTTACACCAAGCCAGGTGGTTGCAAGTCATTTAGTTTTCCTGAAAATGAATTCTAAAAATTTTCAGCGCATGCCTACGTGAGCCACCCTGTGTTTTTGATGTCATTAACTGCAACGCAGCCGAGAAAGCGGGCGACCAAAGCGGTGACACATCAGTGCTCAAATTGTCACTGTCAAGTTCAGAAGAGCTGGCATAACTCAATACATCGTCAGATGACACTGCCACTTTATTTTTATATAAAAGGCTCTGGAGATCCACATTTCTGATGGCGGGGAGTCTATGACGTTATCGCATACGCTGCATGAAGCCTCTGTTTGTTTTGGTTTGAACACATTGTTAATTCGGTTATTCAAAATTATTGGTGAGTTGCTGAGCAAATTGAATCACCCTGACTGCTTCAGGGATATCGGTACTATTGGAAAACAGCTACATCAGAATATGGTGAAAAAAACCGTCGAAGTTCCCTTTTAAGGCTGCCGTGGGAGGCTATTGTAACCTGCTGGGTGCATCTAAAACTAAGATCGGTTTGAATGAATAAAAGGTTAAGACATACCAGTGGGTGAGTTGGTTGGTCATAGCGACAATAGGCAGCACATGACAGGTGATAGGACAAGAATAACAGCATTGGAAAAAAACTAAAGAATTGATGAAAAAAGTCAAATCATGCTTGTCTTCTACATATTTTTGTTGTTGTCCCGTCATCTGTGGTGCGCTGCCTCTTGTCAAAGTAAAATATGTTAGCTCTCTCATGAATATTTTGTTGAAATAAAAGAGCACGGTTGTTACTCTCTTTTCTAACCAGACCCAGAGGCAGTACTGTAGTTTTACTGAACTATCTGTTCTGTCAACCTGGCGCTGTAGATGTAGGTGGCTGTAGAGTGGTGTAGGTGGCTGAGCTTAAGCTGTATTCTTCCTTATCACAGGCAAAGTTTGAGGAGATGTTCGAGCTCATCGAACCCGGGGCCAGTTTTGGATACTTCCGCAGTTTCCGCCGGGCGAGGGTCACCTTCGAGAGCCCGGACTCTGCCGCCCGAGCACGCATTCACTGCCACCAGATGCAGTTTGGCGAAAGTGTGCTCAACTGTTACTTTGCACAGGTATGCCTTCCACCATTTCCTAGTTGTAGAGACTGCTGCACAACTCCAGGATATAGCAAGACTAAGCGATTTTGAAATTCAAACAGCTATGTCCTGATGTGCATCCAACTTTTGAGTAGCTGCCCTCGCATCGTCAGCGTTATTCATGCTTATTTAGACCCATTAGTTCAAAGACCACTGTTTAGGTATTTCACATGAAGGGCGGGCACGATTTTAGCACCTCCAGGTGCCATATACGCTTCTTTTTTCTTTTTCTTTTTTTTTTGTGCCATCTTTGAACAGGAATGTTGAAGAAATAGCTGCAGTCGTTGAGCTTTTTCTTCATCGAATTAATTATTGATTTATTCATTCATTGTTAGTTCTAGTTTTGGGCCCTGTCTGAGTTCAACTACCACCATACTGAATTTGTATTTTATTTCCCTTGGTTATCAGTCTCATGTTCTACACATTGCATCTGGCCTGCTACAAGAGCCAACCAGCAGGTGGCATGGTGCTGAGCAGTGAAGACAAACCGCAGGCACCGAGACTTCGGGAGTAGAGAGCTGAGGGAGAGAGAGAATATATATTAATTAACAGAAGTTTATTTACCTGGCTTAAAAGACTAAACACTTAAAATTTTATAAGCATGTTCTATCATTAAGCAAAAAGGTGGCTTATAGAAATAGAGAATATTAATTACAGTTTGCAGTTTTTTTTTAATATAAAGACACTTATCTCCCTTCTCTACACTTTCATTCATGGACATATTAATTATTGCATATCATCGTGGGGGAAGACGTGTCCCGTCCATTTATCACCACTGCAGCATACCCAAAATCAAGCTGTTCACGTCAGCTACACATCAGCTACACATCAGAAGCATCTCCACTGCTCACCTCTAACAGTATTCTGTCATTAGAAAAATGAAATAAATACTCACTTGGAATACTTGTCTTTAAATCCACTAACGCTAAATTCCCTTTCCCAATAATTACTAACAGCCAGTTTCCGGACTCCATGTCTACCCGATTCACTTCCACCAACAGCTATTTATCACTGAAACCTAAAACTAATCCCAGTAAATTTACTACTTCCTTTTTCAGCCGTACTACTCTGGAATTCATTGCCATATCATGTTAAGATTGTCCCTAATTTTCACACTTTCAAATCAAACTTTCGTAATAATCTACACTCAACATAATCATTTCATCACTACCATTTCATAAAGGAATCATTTTACAGTGCTAGTAACTCATTCAATACAATGTTTGTTTGCTGTTTTGTTTGCATTTTTGCTGCTTTGTACTTGCTTATGTTACTTATTTCTGATGGGAGGTCCCCTGTACAGTCTGTTGACTAGTGCGACCTCCCTCTGTATGTTTGTATAATCTCCATCTGTAACATTCTTATTATGCACAATTAAAGAACTCTGAAATCTGAAAGAAAACAAGTCTATTTAGATGGTAGAACTCGTTATCGGCCTAGTGTGTCACATGTAGTAGTTGTTCGAACTGAAAGGAAGCCGAAACCACAAGTAAGCGCATGTAGGATAAGCGCCAACTTGCACTGTTTATAAATCAGCAAAAGCTAGTGATTATATTAGAAAAAACAACGCATGCTGAGCACATCCGTAAAGATAATGAAATCAAAGATTCGCACGTGCATGTCTTACGTAGGCTTCCTTGTGGTTGTGTGTCTTTGCACTTCCTTTTAGTTCAAACTATTTATTTGATCGGTTATGCCATTTTCCGATAAGTACTGAACCGCCGATAAGCAGTGTGCATGCTGTGTACATGGCCAGGAGGCTGAGAAGCCACTTGAGAAAACCCCCAGTTGCCCAAACTACTGAATAATGTGTTATTGCAGATAGGCTTCCTGTATGATCCAGATTTCTGGTGTGTTAGAGCCGCCTTTCATCTTTACCATGACAGTGAATATTGGATATAACTAATTTATGGCGCCAGTGTTACTTTGTTACAACGACGTTCGACTGTATTGTCATTACTCACTATGCCATGATGGACCCTGTACCAGGCACAGCATTTCATAGTTCACTGAGCTAAGCGGGGGCTTTCCTACCAGGGTGTATACAAAGCAGGAAAAATGTGTCGATATTGATGACATGGCACCAACACCCTAAGTAACTATGATTAATGGGCTATAGCAGTGTCTTAGGCAACATGTGCTGCAGTGTTAGCAAGGCATGTTCAAGACTATAATTTAGCTTTCATTACTGGCTGCATTTCTTTTAAATCTTTATTGTCGTTAGTGTCAAAAGTGGCATTGCTGCACACATGTCCTCATGCAAGCGGTTGTGGAAAGGCCAGTTATACTTGGTTCATAGTGAAATAACTGGTCAACGGAAGCACTGCCTTGAAGTTCCCACACCAGCTTGCTGTGATGGTGTGAGCAGTGACTGCATCTACTGTGGTGTGATCGCTCGTTTATTGTAAATGTAGCATTACACTGCGTTCTAAAAAAAACCAGAGAATGAGTCCAGTAGGATTCAAGCACATTTCATGCTGCAGAATAGCTAGAACACTAGAAAAAACAAAAAACAACTAAAGACTTGATGAAGCAGTGATAGCTAATGCAGAGTTGTTGACGAATATGCTAGCTTGTTTCATTTGGTTTTTCCTACCACTCAACATGCTCCTTTCTTTTAGCCTTCTTAGTTGCAGTGCATTCAGAAGACACGCAGACGAAGAAAAGTGGTGCCTTACCCCCAGCCCTTATGATGGGCAAAAGGGCATAATGCAGATCTGTGTCCATGCTTTCTGTAAGGCCCACTTGGATTTACTCAAAAGCCCTGCGACTAGAGCAGTTTCCAAAAGGAGAGGGGAGGGGAGGTTACACTTCTAAATGCATTACGCTTGCTAAACTCTCAGGAACATCTGCTTGTGCAAACTACAGTCACTGCCATTGCCACATTTGACAGTGAGTGTGACACCGACAGGTTGACAGAGCACAAATTTCACTGCATTGGCTTCAGTGTGGTCTGCTTGTCTGTACCTGCGCCTGTAAAGTTCTCGATCATTAATTAAAGAACAGTGGAACTCAACAAAGCTTTTATGTTTAATAGGTATGCAAATCTTAAATTGTTTAGAGCGACGGAATGGATACCAAGAGAGGGAAAACGCAACAGAGGTAGGCAAAACGTTAGATGGAGCGATGAAATTAAAAAGTTTCCGGGCATAAAGTGGAACCAACTCGCGCTCAGGATAGGGTGGATTGGAAATCGTTGGGAGAGGCCTTCGTCCTGCAGTGGACCTAAACAGGCTGATGATGATGATGATGAGGTATGCAAGGCCCCAGGAGGTCCAGATTATTTGGGGTGCTCAAATATGATGTCCCTTCGCCGTGCTGTGGTCGCTTTTATTTCACTGAACTGATTGATCACGTTTCAGGCGTCGTCACCCGATGAAGGCAAGGATGGCCATTTGCAGCCCCCTTCACCACAGCGGCAGTTCCTCATTTCGCCACCCTGCGTCACCACCCGTAGGCTGGGAACCTGCTGAGGAACATGAGCCATGCATCAACTATGACATCATTGCAGCACTAGCCAACATGGTGCCAGGTTGGTTTTATTGCGCTTTAACACTTTCCTGCCCACAGGAAAATAGCCCATTTTCAGGCTGGCTAGTAAAGAAATCTGTCACAGCTACACAGAATAAATTATATTAGTATCACCCTGTGGAGAGAAGAAATGCACTTTCTCATAGTACTAAGTTCAAACAAAGGTTTATTAAAGGGGTTGTTAAAAGGATATGGAACTGCTCGGTTGTAATTTTCACTGCTTATTATGCATTCAGTGAGCCGATTCCGAAATATTTCGGCGAAATATTCAGTGCACATTTAATAACGCCCGTTTGAAACCCCAGCGTTCTTGTGCTCCCGAAACGACTATGCAACACAACAGGCCGGCATGGTACTCTTCGGTGATGTTTCGGTAAGATATTTCTGAGTGTAAAGGTATACTGAACTTACATTTGCTCTAAAAGAATCTGATTTACTTGAAAGCTAGAAAGAAGGAAAATACTTGGCAACCATGCGGTGTCGCCATTCAGAAGCAAGGCTGCAGCACGGTTTGTTTTCCCGTGGCCTCCGAGGGCGCGCCAGTCTCGGAGGCCTGGTGGTGACTAACGTGGCGTCAACTGCCGAGTTGAGGGGAATGCGCGCAGTGAAACCGAAATCGTGTTTTTTTATCACTCTAAATCAACCCACACAATGCAACGGAACAATACATATTGTTGGTTGGAGGGTCAGGATCCCGAATACGCACTTAGTACAAAATCTTCAGAAAACGTTTCATGACCCCTTTAAGTCTAATGAAAAAATAAATAAATAATGAGAGAGTTTCTGAAAAAAATGGAAGAACTCTGTAAGAACATCAATACCGCATTGCATTAGTTAGAGAAACAAATCAAAATATACATTCTTAAGAACAGTGTTGTATACAATATTCATGCAAATATGACCTTCCTATGTTTAACAGTTATTTAAAAACAAGAGGGAACATTAGCCCTAGTCGCTGTCATGCCACCGCACAAAGTTTGTAATGCAATGAGGCACATTTGCGGAGCATGGCTCGCAGAAGAAATTCTGTTCCATCTTTCTCTCTTTATATCCTAATTTACAGATGCTGTATCAATCCATCTTTGGCTGCTTGTGTTGTCGATCCTTAGGGGCACATTTACGAGAAACTGCAGGAGGAGCCTTACAGTCCAGTTTATACTCCTCAAGTCCCAAAAGTTGTACGATCAATTCGAGCTGTGAGGCAGATTGATTGAACCACCTGCCTATCACCAGCAGAGATGGTCCGATGAGGTTGAAAAAGTTTAGCAGATGAGGTTTTCATATGGTCTAGCCGGGAAACTACCTGGTGCAGTTTCTTATGGGAAGTGGCAGTCATCTTTTCCAGGACTGAGGAACGCAAGCAACACTTTGAATAGTTTTCTAGGCATGATCGGTGGCAGAAGAAGCCCCGAAAATAATTTTCAAGTGCTCCAATAAGAGTATAAACGCGGAACTTCCACGACATTCATTTAGATCAAAAGTCCAGTGAACTTCATCTCTTGCGGAGTCACTTTGTTCCACGATCCTTCTCGTTCAGCATTAGGCTGTTTCTCCAAAAGTGCACCAATGCATTGGTTGTACAGCATATTTCAGTGATGATATCGATGGTGAAGAACAGCACAAAGGAAATCGATGGCTGTCACGAAGCGCCGTGTGGCACTGCGGAGTGTAATGCCGAGGTTGACTCCCAGCCGTCTTCTTGCACAGAACTCCGCTCGCTCAGCAGCCACTGGCAAGCAGTCACACCCAAGTGACGTTGAGACCATGCAGAAAAGGATTGTAACCTTTAGAACATGCCAGATATCTTAGACCGGAGCGCACCAGCGATGAAACGCTTTTGACACAAAAGCGAGACCTACCTGCGGCCAGTTGTTGATGTTCCGGGCCTCTCGGTGCTGAAGTCGGGACATATCCGTACTGCCTTCCATGCCTTTGCTGCTGCCACTGTAAAAAAAATTCCAATGCAGTCTTGTCCGAATCCACTGGAATTCGCCGTATCTGAGCGGCAGCTGCGCGCAACGTTTACGCCATGACCGAAACTACGAGCACTCACCATGCCCGTCTCAAGTGGCACTTCAAGTATCCCCCAGTGCCGCAACAGTAAAAAACCAAAGCAAGGTGCGAACAATAGGTCTTCTAAATGATGGATAGAGTTCGCTGTCCATGAGCACTTCGAGCACAGTAATGTTTGAAGTTGGATCATCGATAGCGGGCTATTGATAAATGGAACCGCGAAGTGAAAGTGTTAAATGCCACTGGTTGAACTTTGTTTGACATTTGAATGCGTATATTATATTCCTAGTTTGATAATTTAATAACACTAATATTAGATGCCTATCGTATGTTACTAATAGGTGCCCAAAGAAGCAGACCTTAAAGGGGCCCTCTAACACTTTCCTCGCACCCATTTTTTATTTGCGGGTCGCGTAGACAGATGGCTGAGGATATTTTTGGCAGGTGTCAAACCACCCATATCAGTTGATTTAATATTTTAATCGTTCAATGAAATCATCCCATCGCTGCCGACCGCATCAGCGCGTAGTGGCGCTCGTCACAACTATTTGTGCGGAAATGACGACTTAGGGCTCGAGCCGGTGATTGGACGAAAGTAGCACTATAAGTGCTCACGGCACTACATCGGTAAGCAAGTAATATTCGGCTTTGTTTTTCGCTTGCGTAGGTTTTTCGCTTGCGTAGGTTGCGTACGCCAATAGACGCAGTCGTAGTAGAAAGATCGCCACAATTATAAAACGCGATAGAGGTGCTGGCTCCCATTTCGCCTCTTGCCTTTTGCTTACACGAGTCGTATGTCCATATGAAAAGAATCACTTTGTTTCATCTCTCTTGTGTACGTTTGCGACTCGCTAAAGCGCTGAACCACTGGGTGGACTTTGCCGTTCTGTCAAAGTGTGTTGTATTGCGCGCAGTGCTATAAAGGAATTTGAACGTGTCCGCTAAGCCGGTATACACAAAGATGTACTGGATACCGGATAACGTTGTTTGTCACAGCCAAGTGGCGCCGGCTGTGGGTGGTAAACAGAACAAGCCAAACCGCGTGATCTATGTCCTCCGAGATACCTGCAGTCACTCGCTACCTTACAGCCTCGACATTTTGTGTCGCGCTGAGAAACGGTGTCAAATTTTCACGGGTGCTTTACCGTCGAAGCTTCATCATACAAATCTAAAGCAACTAAAACCGTCAGCAACTCGAGGGCTACATAGCGCGCGACGACCACTCAAAAGATTCGAAGCGGACGGCAACCGCTCCAGGTGGTCTGCCGTGCTTGCGCATGCAATGTTTACACTCGGTATTCCGCTCTACGCAAAGTGCTTTGCGCATTGGGGTTATGTTGACATGCTAAAATTTCCTATTCCCACTTCTATGCTTCCATGTCTGCGCGTTTAGCTGAACAACCCATGAAGAAACGTTGCCGAGTATGGTCGTATTCACCGGCCCCTCTCAGTGGTCATGACGGCGAGTTTAAAGACGACGACACTTGCCTTGAAGTGTCTTAACACGGAACGACGTGTAAAGCCTCGGTTCGAAGCACAAGCGTCCGCTCTTACAAGTCGGAGCGGTCAGAAAAGCTCATAACTGACAGTGCGGCACGCTCTCGCTACGCGTTGTTTGTTGGCATGGCAACAGCGTCATCACTACACTGGAGCGAACAGGACAACGATGGCGTAAGAACTTCCGCTACGTAGGCGCCTAAAGCCAATTCCATTGGCCGAGCTCTATGACGTTTGTGGAGAGTGAAATGCGATCACCTCACTCCGCGAAATCCAAGTTGAGGGTCCGCATTTTTTTGCTTGTATTTTGAACTTTGTCTCCTTAATAACTTTGCACTGCCTGCTCCTATCGCTGTCATTCTTGTAGCATTTGTCTGTCCACCTTCCAGTCTACGCAATATGCACATGAAAACGGGTGTGAAAAAAATGTTAGAGGGCCCCTTTAATAATAGATGCCTAATCTGTGTTTTGTTGTAGGAAAATACTTGAGAATGTGCTGTATCACATTCACATCTCTTTAGTTCAAAGTAGGATAATGAAAAAAAAAAAGTCATGAAATTAAGGAGCACCCAGAGTGCAAAGGAATGAAAAATGATCGGTGTGGTGTTAAGAGATAGAAAGCAAGTGGAATGGATCAAGGAGCAGACAGGAGTAGCTGATGTTCTTATGTCAATAAAGAGATTGAAGTGGACCTAGGCAGGACATGTCATACAGAGGACAGACAGCAGATTGGCAGTGAGGACGACACAAAGGATACTGAGAGAGTGAAAAAACAGAAGGGGAAGCTAAAAAATATAGGTGAAGCAATAAAATTAATAAATTCACAGTCGTGAAGTGGAACCAGCTCGTTCAGGATAGGACAAATTGGAAATCATTAGGGAGAGGCCTGTGTCCTGCAGCGGACATTAAATAGGCTGCTGCTGATGATGATCCAGTAGCAGCCAAGGTTGAGGTGGAGTGGTGGGGAGGGACTTTATCACATTTTTAGGAGGCTTACCATTTGATGATGACTGCAAGTGCCAGACTGCTTTCTGTGCACCATAAGTGCAGAGCAGGTGAATGAAAGGTGGGCTTCGCCACAGTAGCCCAGAACCATATAACAGTAAGGCGGGGGGCTGCACGAATTGCATGCAGAGGAAACCACACAACTACTTGTAGCAAAGAAGAGTGGTGCTCCTTATGGATGCACTATCATCACCATTCTACTTTATACTTGTTCCCCTGCTTGCGACGAAGCCTTTACAACAATGGGCCATTTGCTCACTTCACCTCCCGTACTGCGCCATTACGACCTATCGGCCCCCATGAAGTACACACCGACGCCAGTGGCGTGGGACTTGGTATGATATTGGCCCAACGAAAAAGTGGGCATGACAAATATGTCGTTGCTTACGCAAGTTGAATGCTAACGAAAGCAGAATCTAACTACTCTGTCACTGGAAAGGAGTGCTTGGCTATCATCTGGGTCCTTGTGAAATTCAGACCCTACCTGTACGGTTGCTCCTTCAACGTCGTTACTGATCACCATGCTCTCTATTGGTTATAAACTTCAAAGGATCGATCTGGCCACCTTGCACGATGGCCTCTTTGGTTACAGGACTTCGACATATGCTTCATTTACCGCTCTGGCCGTAAACACGACGACGTGCATGTCCTCTCTCGGTCGCCTACACCATGTGACCATTTCTGCCATCGAGTCGGTGTCATCGGCATTTTCCTCACAAGTGGTCGTCGATATGGCACAGGAGCAACGCCAAGATCCGTGGATTGCAGCGCTTATGGGTTACCTTTCTGGCACTCTAACAACTAGCCCTTCACGCGCAGTCTGCTGCCAACTGTGCACACAGGTCTGCTCTGCTCTCCATTCCGACCCACAGTGTGCCAATGCTGGCCTCTTCAAAACTTACGCCAGGCTCCGCACGCGCTTTTATTGGCGCGGCATGTATAATTTCGTGCAAGAGTACATTCGCTCGTGCACAGTGTGCCAACGCCGCAAGCTTCCTTCTCTTTGTCCTTCTGGTCCATTGCAGCCAATTCCTTGTCCGTCTTGACCGTTCGACCGCGTTGGAATCAATCTCTACGGCCCTCTTCCCTACACACCTGCTGGCAATTGCTGGATTATCGTCACTATTGACCACCTCATGCGCTCTGCAGAAATGGCGGCACTGAAAACAGTGACAGTGTGCGACGTTGCGTCCTTTCTCCTCAATAACTTCATCCTGTCATGGTGCACCACGGGTACTTCTGAGTGACAGAGGGCACGCATTTCTTTCTGAAGTTCTTAACGCTCTTCTGTCAGCTTGCTGTACCATCCATCACATCACTACAGCTTATCATCCTCAGACGAACGGCATAACTGAACGGTTCAATCACACATTGGGCGACATGCTTTCCATGTGCATTGCATCGGACCACACCAACTGGGACCTCGTTTTGCCATATATGTAACGTACGCTCCATATGTAATACCGCCTCACAAGCCACAACGGGATTTTCGCCATTCTTCCTCGTGTGTGGCCATGAACCTACCTGCATGCTCGATACCATCCTCCCTTACCAGCCTGACCCATTAGAAGAAGGCACTCCTCTGTCCGAAGCCTCCAAGTATGCCGAGGATTGCTGTCAGCTGGCCTGTTCATTCACGGCGGAAGACCAAAGCTTCCAAAAATTTCGTTGCGATGATGACCGTCCTCCTCGCACCTACCAGCCGGACTCATTAGTTTGGTTGTGGATACCTTCAAGCACCCCTGGTCTCTCCTTGAAACTCCTCGCCAAATATCATGGTCCCTACCGCGTTGTTCAACAGGCTATGCCTGTCAGCTGCATTGTCGAGCTGGTCACGCTGTCTACTGACTTAAGCAGGAGACAGTGCACATCCAGAGGCTGAAACCTTATTACGAACCTCTCATCTTAACCACACCTTGAGTCGCCAGGATGGTTCCTTCTTCTCCCAGGGGCAGTTATAACGAAGAAGAGTGGCACACCTTACGGATGCACTATCATCACCGTCTCACCAACGAAGAGGGGCTTGCGCCCTCGGTGTCCAACTGTCGCCTGAGAAGGTCACTTGTCAGAATGGGCAATAAACTGCCTTACATACTACTTAATTACTTTCCTGCTGTGCATTTGCTGTACAACTCCTAGGTGTCATACCAGCCCAGAGCTTGTGAACCCCATAGGAAGGCAAGTCATACAAATAAAAAGGTGGTGGCATTCCGACCTTTTGCCTGCCTGTAACAGTAGTTGCAACTTGGGGGAAGAAAACTATGCAACGCTGGATGACAGTTTTGGATGTATGACTGGTCAATTCCATTGACACTGTGGGCTAATATATTTGCGATTGCAATACATATTTCAACTTCTGTCACGATCTGCGGTGTTAAATCATTGTGAGACACACATTGAATAACCTGTAGGCTATACTGCATTACGTTCGAGGTACATCATGCAGGACGCAAATGAGGATTGGTGTACATTGCTGTGATCACTTATCTAGTAAAAATGAGCATTGGCATTGCTAAATAACAGTGATGAAATTACATAAACTGTACAAAGAATTCTGGTGAGGTCTCCGTTGATACAGTAGTCACGGTTGCTTTGCATGAAATGAGAGAAGGACGCTACTGATTGCCTTCTGTAAATGAAAGGTGGCAGTTCCGGAGGAGCTTCCACCATTTTCTTCATTTTGCAGAGCGTAGGGTTGTTTGTTTTCAGACTTTGTTCTTCTTTTCATTTGTGGAGAAGATCGGGAACTATTTTTCAAGGTGATGATCGGGGAGAAATCGGCTTTTTCATGGAAACATTCTGAAATTTGGGTTTTCTCGTGACATATCTACCAGTTGAAATTTACAAGTGACAGCCGTATAGTGTCCGTGCGGCTGCACGCAGCCTGTGAACATTTAATCGCTGGAGCTCGCTGCCAACAGGATGTGACTACGTTTCCCGAGGTCAGGTGGTTATAGCGCATGTAGCAGGCAGGTATGAGGTATTGGAATTTCGGAAGAAATGTAGTTTAGCCCAATTTTCTTGAAATACATACGGGGTGTAATCCAAACTAGAAGAGAAGCTCAGGGGAAGATGGATGCTTGAATCGATGAACAAATCACAAAGTACGATTTAGAACAGGGAATGTCCCGGGAGCCAACGTTTCGACAAGCGGACTTGTCTTCGTCAGAGCGGCAACTGCCTTCTCCAGCGTTCGTTTATGTACGCCTTTGCACACTCTCCCCCGTCCTCAGAAAGAGAGGAGAAGAAGAGCAGCACCTGCGAACAAAAAAAAGGGGCAGGGGGGTTGGGTGCAGGGGTATTTGGGTGACAGGTGTTAGTGTGGCTAATATAAATGGCAAGAGCCAAAGCTTCCAAAGAATCCGCTCCTTGTACACATCTTGCAAATGCATTGTGTGCACAGCTCTAGAGAGCAGGGTGAAAAAAGGAACACAAGCTGGGAACAGAAGTTGCTCCTATGGCATGTGTCCCCCCCTCCACCCCACACCACCTGCACGGCACCAACAATGCATTTCACCGAAAGCTTGTGGCTAAAAAAAGGAACTACACTGTTTAACGCGGGACTGGATGGGGGCTCCGCACCTGAAAGTAGACTTTCTGGGAGAAACATTGTTAGCTTGTGCATACCTCAACCTTTTTTTGTCTTTGTTAAACCTCTACCATATCTAATGGACTCAAGGGTTCCCTTTAAAAGGTTTATGCCTGTAGGCTGGAGAGTATTGAACCTGTATATGAGATACGTGAGATGTGAGAACCTGTATACGTATCTCATATACAGGTTCAGTACTCTCCAGCCTACAGGCATAAACCTTTCAAAGGGAACCCTTGAGTCCATTAGATATGGTAGAGGGTTAACAAAGACAACAAAAGGTTGAGGTATGCACAAGCTAACAATGTTTCTCCCAGAAAGTCTACTTTCAGGTGCGGAGCACCCATCCAGTTCCACGAGAACAACGGCGTTAAACGGTGTACTAGTTGCTTTTTTAATTGCGAAGCATTTCTTAGCGAACTTCGGCGAGTTTGATATCTATCTATATATCTAGCCGCCTACGATTTTGTGCTCTCCTGGCCGTTTCGCTTATGGGATGTTTACGAAAATTGGTATGCCACAACATGACTACATGACTAAGATAAATGACAGGTCATAACATGAAAATCATGACAGGCATGTCATGAGCGGCATGATTTACATGCCACGGTCTTGGTGCTCTCCTGGTCGTTTCGTTAATGGGATGTATACGAAAATTGGTATGCCACAACATGACTGCATGACGAACATAAGCGACAGATCATAACATGAAAAGCATGACATGCATGTCATGAGCGCCATGATTTGCATGCCACGGTCTTGGTGCTCTCTTGGCCGTTTCGTAAGTGGGGTGTATAGGAAAATTGGTATGCAACAACATGACAGCATGACGAACATAAATGAGAGGTCATAACATGAAAAGCATGACATGCATGTCATGGGCGGCATGATTTACGTGCCACGCATTTCGCTAATGGGATGTATACCAAAATTGCTATGGCGCAACACGACAGCATGACGAACATAAGTGAGAGGTCATAACATTAGAATCATGACACGCGTGTCATGAGCAGTATGGTTTACATGTCACAGGCTTGGTGCTATTGCGGCCGTTTCGTTAACGGAATATATATGAAAATTGCTATGGCACAACACGACTGCATGACTATCATAAATGACAGGTCATAACATGAAAATCACGACATGCATGTCATGATTTTCATGTCCTATGTTATGACCGGCGTGATTTACATGTTATGACCGGCGTGATTTACGGTCCTGGCGCTATACTGCCGTCTCGGTAATGGGGTGTATACGAAAATTGGTTTAGCACAACATGACTGCATGACGATCATATATGAGACGTCATAACATGAGAATCGTGACATGCATGTCATGAGTGGCATGATCTACATGCCACTCATTTCGTTAATGGGATGTATACCAAAATTGCTATGGCACAACACGACTGCATGACGAACGTAAATGACAGGTCATAACGTTACAATCATGACATGCGTGTATGAGCGGCGTGGTTTACATGCCACAGTCATGGTGCTCTTGCAGCCGTTTCGTTAACTTCATATGTACCAAACTCGGTATAACGAGACAACATTGCAAATCCATTTTACGTTCCTGATACGCGGTTCGCATTTCCTTGATTCCCACTGCACGTGGGATCTGCCAGTTTTTTTAGCCACAAGCTTTCGGTGAAATGCATTGTTGGTGCGGCGCAGGTGGTGTGGGGTGGAGGGGGGGGGGACACATGCCATGGGAGCAACTTCTGTTCCGAGCGTGTGTTCCTTTTTCACCCTGCTCTCTAGCGCTGTGCACACAATGCATTTGCAAAATATGTACAAGGAGGGGATTCTTTAGAAGCTTTTGCTCTTGCCATTTATATTAGTCACGCTAACACCTGTCACCCAAATACCCCTGCACCCCCCCCCCCTTTTTTTTTGTTCGCACGTGCTGCTCTTCTTCTCTCTTTCTGAGGACGAGAGAGAGTGTGCAAAGGCGTACATAAACGAACGCCGGAGAAGGCAGTTGCCGCCCTGACGAAGACAAGTCCGCTTGTCGAAACGTTGGCTCCCGCGACATTCCCTGTTCTAAATCGTACTTCGCGATTCGTTCATCGATACGGGGCGTAAGCATTGGGTAAAATTGGGTTTTACTAGAAAACGAACAACCCTACAAATAGCCTTTGGTTGATCATTCTCATTAGTGTGAATTTCATTTAATTCGGACTTGCTGGTCATTGCTGGTCATGACGAACGTAAATGACAGGTCATAACGTTACAATCATGACATGCGTGTATGAGCGGCGTGGTTTACATGCCACAGTCATGGTGCTCTTGCAGCCGTTTCGTTAACTTCATATGTACCAAACTCGGTATAACGAGACAACATTGCAAATCCATTTTACGTTCCTGATACGCGGGAAATTCGTGTTGATGAGATTTTACTATAACAATAAACCAATTACAAAAATACCAGAAATATAATTGTTTGAGACTAAGAAGTTATACTTGCTATGTTTTCAGCTGAGAGCAGCAGTATTGTAAATAAATAAATAAGATAAAAAAGTACACAAATGGATACATACAAGTCTGCTTCAATGTCACTGTGTGGTAAAGAATTTCATTACTTAGATGCCTACCCACCGCATGCTCTAGTGGTTATAGCACTCAGCTGCTCATCAGGAGGTGAAATACTAGAGGCGAAATACTAGAGCCCATGTACTGTATTATTACTTAGATGCCTGATCTGTATGTTGCTTGCTGGCTGGAAGCAAAGTTCCGCACATCTGTTATCATCCTGTTCTTTCTGGTGTGCTATGGCATGGAATTTAAGCAAGACCTTTGTGTGTGCACTAAATATTGTGAATCAGCAGTTTTTCCCTTCCCGTCTCTTCCTTCCACTGTGGGCTGTTGAAATACGCAGGTTCGATCCTGGCTGCAGTAGTCACATTTTCTGTGGAGATGAGAATGCTAGAGGCGCTTGTGCTGTGCGTTATCAGTGCACATTAAAGAACCCCAGGCGGTCAAAATTTCGAGAGCATGCCTCGTAAATTATGTCATTGTTCTGGGGCGTAAAACCCCAGAAATTATTCACTGATGTGCATTATTGTGCTGCTAACTGAATGTACATGACTAACATGCCTCGTTAGTCCAACCTTGAGAGAGATCACAAACAGGCTTGTTATAGGCATGTTGTTAGCTGTAAGCTGGCATACATTCCAGAGCCCAACGTAGCAAGAGCATCTGGACTGAGCCAACCACTCAAGGGGTCCCTGGTCCAGACAATTAGTTTTACAGAAAAATCAGAGAGATTTGGAGTGCATAACGCCAACAATACTCATTACTGGCTGCTTACTGCATTCCCAGGGTTGAAACTGTACAGTTGTTGCACTCTGGCTGTGTTATCGGATGTGGCAGAAACTCAGTGGTTGACAGAGAAGCAGCCGAGAACTGCATGATGGACAATGGAAGAAATGGTAGTTGGTTGTCGAGTCATTACAAAACCAAAAGGAGGCACATGTGATTAGCGGGTGTAGAACTTTGCTAATTGAGCCACAAGGGTGTTGCCATTTTGCTCGCTGGACTGCTGTAAATGTGCACGACCCACAGAAGGACCGCTGTCAAGGCAGCAGCACCAGCTCTTGAAGGTTCCATGCAACAGTTCAGAACGGAGGTGCTGCCTCTTTAGTGTAGAAATGTCTGTGGTAGTCAGGATCAAGAGGGAAAAATGAACTTGGTAAGGCCACTTTATGCTTTTGGCAGATAACTATTCATCTAGAGTTATACAATGGGTGCCAAGAGAAGGGATGTGCTGTTAAGAAGAGGGAAGCATTCAATTCTTTTATCGAAGTTTGGCTGAGTAGGATTATACTGGTTTAAGTGAGTTGGTAACATTCTTTAGCATACTTGTTTCATACGCAAATAGTATTTTTCGTCATCCCACTGGAAACGTCTGCAGTTACTCCAAATTGAAACTTCGCATGCGTAGATTTGATTCTGTTGACACAAGACAAGCGTAATGTAAGTGCGCTGAGAGAGAATTCTGTCGTGGCACAAGGCACCATATTTATACTGTTGTAAGTCGACCTGTTTGGTTTAAATCTGAAATGCACAGTAATAAGAGGGAAGGGGAGGGGGGTGTAACTTACAATCAAAACTGAAATGTGCACCTCCAGTAAGTCTTCTCTTTAATTTTGGCAGTGATTTTTTTGGGGGGTCAACCTACATTCGAGTCGACTTGGGGTCGTAATACAGTTATGCTGATAATGATAACATACAAACAAACATGATGCTCCCTTGCAGGCGAGCCACACGAACTGCATCCACCTTCGGAGACTCAGCCAGGCATCGTGGTCCACGTGTGCGAGGAAGTTTCTTCGTCGGAGCCCAAGCGAGAGAAGCCCACCTTCATCCACACGCCCTGTCCTGGACGGCCGTGCAGTGACGAAACCTCCTAGGGCTCTAAACCATGCCGCTTTGTGCAACCGCGGCCGGAGCAACCCATTTCTTGAGATTTGTGGCTGTAATTGTGCCTGGGTTGAGGTTGCAGTGTGCGCAGTCTCACGGTGCCTGTCCTTGCGGGGCTCTACTCGTAACCGTGCATCACTTCCCGAGGCACCAGTGCCTGTGTTCACGACTCACCTGAACCAGCGACCCTCGAATGGTCACCTGCCGGCTGTTTGGTATCTGTGGAGGGATTTTACAATGATCTGAGATCACGTTTTCCCTTAACGCCTCCTGTCGTGTTCCGATGAATTAGTCGGATGAGGCTGTATGCGTCAAAAAGTGATTGCACTGTATCCTCGTGCATTCTCTTTTAAATTATCAAGTGTGAACACTTAACTCTTGTTGGAAACTAACTCGGAAGCAGTAGCAACACATCAATTGCAGATATTCCTGGATTTGTATGCAATCATACAAAAGTAATTAATGACGCTCTTTCTCTAAGGCTTTCTGTCATTTCGGAGTTGCATGATGTTTGGTGTGATGTCGCCGACAATGAAAAGTGCTCGTGCGGTGTGCTGCAGATGCTGTGCATTGACATTAGAATCCAGGATGTAGGATCAACATGCCAATCTGGCACAACGTGATGTGCCATCTGAGCGCTTCAGAAAAAGAAAAAGATGTTTTGCATTACGAAATGTTTTGTCCCTGTGCATGGGGATGCAGTCTTAAGCAATGGAAAGGTAGTATCTTTAAACAAAAACAGTATTTCTTGTTTTTGAAAACTTTCATGAACGAGAGCTGACAGGAAAAGTGATGATTTGTGTGAACTGTATTCGTGTTCGGTGATGATGTGGGAAGTTCGGCTTTTTTCAGACTGTTGTTTTGTTTCTCGTACTGCATAATGTGTTGACAACCATGAAAAGTCTTCAAAAACACACAAGTTTTTACATAGTTAGTGTGACAGGTGCAGTGATAAAGAAGGTTGTTTCCCTATCACAGTTACTTACCCATTTGCCATCACATATGCAAACGCACGATTTCCGCCACTTACATGGTGGAGTCTGCTTTACAAGCACACAAGATGCATTTACTTTAGGGAATTCCTGCTTATGGTGAGCAAGACATTTCGACAGGCACATGTGCTAGAAGTACAGGGGCCTATACAGTAAAGTGGAATACGGAATACTATTCTGTAATGGGGAACCAGCACGGAATAGTGCTCCGTATTCTGTTACATGATGTAAACCTGCTGTCTTCACATCTTCATATCATTGGCACTCGAGAAAAATTCTGCATTAACAAATTCCTCTTTATGTACTTGAGCGTGGTACAATACATAATGGTACTTAATGCGACAGTTAAAGTATACATAGTTAAGAGTGGGCTATTGAGGAGAGAAATTGTTGTTGAACAGGTCATATAAGGAGCAGTGTTTAATGTGAACTGTCTTCTGCATTTTGAAGGGATGTCTTGGAAGACTGGCAGGACACAGTTATGAAAGTATGGTCGGTTAAGCTGTGGCTGGTATCGCGTTATGCTCGACAGTTTCTGTCTGCAAAGGATTAGCAACAACAATTAGGGGTAACAGAGACAAGCACTTTGATTAAGCCTTGTCTTTACCTTCCTTCATTCTTGCTCATTCTCCGTACACTAACCATTGAAAGCCTACAGAGTATAACCTCTCTACTGCTAACATATCTTTCTGTTGAAAAAAAAAACTGATAACTTTGTTCATTTCTGACCTTAACATCTGCTGTGCCAAGCAGTTGCTTTGTGTGTACAAAAGCCAGTGATGAGCCGAGGTAATGTTAGAAAAACAAGATATATTTGCTTTTTATAAACTGTGTTTCATAAGTGACGTTTGTAAATGTAATGGAATGGATACCATCAGCAGATGTAGTAGCAAAATATATGCAGGAAAAGTGTTATTGTCATTGAGTTTCCCAGTTAATTAATTAATTGCTTAATGTAACTGAGACGTATGAGGTAACTCTGGAAGCTTAATTTTAAAGAAAAGCCTTTCAGAAGTCTTCAGCTGTAGAAGGACAAACCAAATTTATTGAAATACTGTTGATGTTGCATTGTCATGCGATTCGAATTTCACATTTGGGAACATAGCTGAAAGCGGACAGTTCTTTTGATGAACTACCCTCTTTTACCGAATAATAGCAGGATATTTTAGAAGAAAGTGATCAGACCATCTGGTCCTTAGTGGTTTCTGTTTAGTGTTGTTCTATTCATTTTTAGGATAGTTGGGTCTCTCTATTACCAAGCAGTATTGATGGCAGCAGCTTATAAAGGAGGTTAGCATAGCACAGGTAGGATTCACATAAAGCCAAGTGGGGCAACTATAGAGTTCTAGGTAATTTATTTTAGTTTGACAGCTTATCAACTGAGATGTCGGGGTCCTCTTGATGTTGCAGTGAGGTTCCAAAGTTGAAGCCGGCAGCCCTGAAGTTTCATTTTGCCTGAATTAGTTATAGAATTAGTTGTAGTATGCTCAGTACTGCCGAAGCAGCTTGAGCAAGTCTGCATGACTGGTAGCACTCTTGACTTTCTTATCAGCAGCTGTGAAAAAGTATGCCATGTATGAAATGAGTATGAAATGCCTGCACCTCGTGGTTAGCAAATGGGACGCAGGTATCAGTGTGTCACTTTCAAGATGCAAGAGCTGTAACGCAACTTTAGTATACAAGGACACGAAGTGTCATTTATGCACAACACTCTGTCAAGATATATTTCAGTGTTCCACGAACTCTTATGGGCAGTGTGCAATCTTGGAAGCATTGTGTCATTTCGCAGAGCTCCATATTCTGAGCTCAGGATAGCTTCCAGCAAGGTGCCTTTCATGTGTTTTGTTGGCCTTTGCAAGCCATTCGTGATTCAATCTCTCATATTTCATGTCTAAGCTTTTTCACTGAGGTTGCTTTGCGTCTGCTCTATCACAAACTAGGAAGGCCTCAAGATTTAAGTATGAGATTCCTGCACCTCGCGGTTAGCAGATGGGACGCATTTCTCAGTGTGTCACTTTCAAGATGCAAGAGCAGTAGCGCAACTTTAGCCTTACCGTAGCTTTCTTGAGCAGCTGAGCATTCAGGGAACCTTTCGTAAAGCCTTCGTCACAATCTGGTCACGTGCAAGCAAGTCCACGGCAGTGTGTTATATATGGTGTCTTGCGCTCTTGGCCAGCTGCTCTTCTGCCTGCTGGAAATTGCTCTGAATTGTTAAGGAGCAAACACTTTTGACAGACTGAGATGCCATACATGAAACTTGTGTTGTTGAACCTAGTAGATGTAATGAATCTGGAGGTGATCACAGAATAGTTTTGACATGTGTATCGGTTTAGTTTGATGTGAGAGACACTGTGTGCCCGAGGTAGAGTGCTTTGCTGCGTGAAAGCTGTTATTGTTGGTATATTTTGCCACATTGCACAACAAGGCTTAACCAAGGAAACCTGTTACGGTAGAATTCAAACGACACTCTTGCTGCGCGGGTCGTCCAAATTTTGAGGTGCAAGCCCTGTTTGTTCTTCTTCTGTGGCATCTTGTTCCTCCTAGAGTCAGTGCCTCATTGAATACTGTGCTGTTTCGTTGGCATGAATCTATCTCCAATAACGTCAGAAGTGACTGTGCCACCACCAAGAAAAGCAAATTTGCAGGAGCAATTGCAGCATTTGACGTAATGAAAGTGCTACCACTCTTGCATGGGATTTCCAAAAGGACATTGCAACTGTCCGACTAGTGTTCTCCATATCATGGTCATGCATTCTTTGCTTTGCAGTTGTGGCATTTTCTAGCTTCTGCAGGTGGTCATCAAAGCATCTTCAGTAGTTTGTTCTGCTGTGACATCTTGTACACTAGCTGTTTAGTGTGATTACGAGCCTGCTATGAGATTGCCTGTGTTACCGCCGCATCCTTTCAAAGGGACACTGCAACACCTTGTGAACAAGGTCAGAAAATGTTGCCGATCTGTAGTCACAGCTGCTGTGAACATGTGAGCCAAATCTTTGAAGATTGGCAGCATAAGCATATACGTGCTGATAAAAAGGTGCGCCAGGGGCAGAATGAAAGCAAAGAGAGGCGAACACGAGCACTGCCTCGCCTTTCTTCCGGATGTATGTGTTTGCGCTGCTTGCTGTCAAAGATGCACTTGAGCCGACTGGCCCATATCGCCATTCTTATGTGAGCCAAGTGTTCGTGCATTGAATGGAATAAGAACATTACAATTTTTTCATAAAAATGGCCAAAATGTCATGTCTCCTTCACAGTGCAATCTCAACTGCAGTGAAACCTTGGTCTGACACATTCTATATGACATGGAAATAGCTTCATTAGGTCTGATATTTTGTTGTACAGTAAATGTATACTCATAACACTGTTTTATTGGCAGCAGTAGTATTTTTCAATTATTTTGTGATAACCAATAATTCGTTATATCCGCATTCTTTACACTGAGATGTGGCTATACTCATCTGTCCTGATGCACCCCTGTGACCTCACAAAGCACTTCCGCTGTGAACCTGTCAGCTACCTCTCGCCATGTTACTGAGTGGTGTGGGCAAAGCGATTTGTGCGCACCGTCTAATGGAGGTTAGCCTGTATGCAGCAAGCAGTCCCAACGGCTGATTTTGTGAACGGTGTTCCAGTGAGTGACGTTCTAAGCTGCATGCTGTGTTGCACCAATACAGTAGGTGCTCCGGTGGTGCTGCAGCAAGTCACCGCCATGTAGTAGGTCTGCACCAGAAGTTGCAGCTAATATGGTCACTAGAAAGTATCGGTATGGTCAAGCCTGTATGTCGACCACGAGAAAAACTAAGAAAATGCTGAAGGCCACAGCACACGGCTGTGCAACTTTTGTGCGTCATGACACCCCTTTGCCATCCTGTGTAGTTTTCAGCACGTTATGGCAGCGAGAGGAGAGGGAGAGCATGTGTTTTGTGCAATAACTGGTAATGCTTGGCAAACCAGAAAAATAATCGCAGCAGGAGATTTGAGGTGGCCAACGGAGTCCACTAGTAAGGTCATTCAATGATAAGAGTGCTTCACGACCCCTTTCGTGTTAACTGCCCACGCTTTGCTTGTTTCTAATAGTATCAGCTATCATTCACTAGTCATGTTAAAGTACACTGGTTTATAGTTGGAGGTTAAAATGAACCTGAGATCAGCTAACAGCGGTTATAGTATGCCGTAAAATGTAGTGCTCCCCCCCCCCCTCCCCACTGAAGTTTCGTCTTTGTAATATGAACGTAGATGTAAATGTCAGAAATTATTGTTGTTGTGGGCAGGCACCTTACAGCTGCGTTAAATTGTTTGAACTCCCGTCTGTAAGCCACGCATGGACTTGGCACTGGACTAGTGGCACGCTGCAATTGTCATGTCGTGCAATGACATCTCTGCATTTGGGACGCTCACGCCATGTTGTTATTGTTGATTTTTGTTTGTCGCATTAAGCACCAGCATTTATGCTACGTATTGTCTTACGTGTGATACAGAGCATAGCAAACTCGTGCTTTTGCTGCCACAATGTGTCGTTTGCTCGCCGCTGAGTTTGCTGGACAAAGCTGTGATGATAATTATGGTGAAGTGTAATCTTCACTTGTATACAGAGACAAAGTGTCCAGACCTTTATATATATATATATATATATATATATATATATAAAAGGTCTGTCTGCTTGGTTTGCATCGTAGAACCCAGATCCTTGTCATTCGACTGAAAAAATTTCAATTGGTTGGAAATGGCATCTTGAGATGTGAAACATCTCGACTGTAAACATTTTTTTTTTTTACTATGATGGTGGTAGCCTTGCTCAAAAGATTTAGTTGTACCTTGATAACTGCTGCAAGTGTAAGACTTAGCTCTGTTCACTGCTTTTCTTTTTCTTTATATATATATTCAGGTTGATTGGGTGCATGGTCAGGAAACATGTTTTTGTATCGGTTTCGACCAGCTACTTACATTGCAGCATTGGTCACATATGGTAGGGCTACTGTACAACTGTCGTGCTGTTCCAAAGAATAGCGCAATGTATATGGGAGAGCTCACGAGCAAGCTCTGTATTTGAGATGTGATAACAATGTAGCCTTGTGTCCTTTGTGTGTTATTGCGAACATGTAGTGTGTATTTATTGTGCATGATGCCTTCAGAGGAAACTATATGTGGGGCACAAAGCTTTCCGGAAAGTGCGAGTGCTGTGCATGAAAAGTTTTGACAATGTTCTGGCACGATAGTTAAAAAGAGGGCACTGTGAGAAATGTTAAATTAACCCAAATTTGTCAACTGCATTGTCAGCATTTCAGTGGCTTGCCATGCTATAAATGATGCTGAGCACTGTAATACATTGAGACTCTGTGCTACATTGAAGTCGGCAGTGCAAGGTCATTGTGACATGATGGGCTCTGGCTGGCACTGTGTAGTGGTTGATTGCTTGAGAAAGTGTTACATTATGCAAAAGAAAAAGCATGAACTTGGCCTTTCCTGCACACAAACCAACTGGCAGAAATGCTCTAAAATTTCATTCATTATCATCTTTGACAGAATGGCTTATGATAATTATTTCCTCTGCCACAAAGTAAGCTTCTGTAATTACAGAAGTGCGTACTTTGGTAGTCCAGTGTGTCATTTAGTATTCTTCAGCAGTGACCCTTCATAAGATAAATTGCAGATTCGACTGGTCGAAGTCTGGTGTTTGGGATACATTTGCTGGCTTCGTTTTAGAAAGCTGCTGTGAAGCTCAAAGGTCTCGAAAGCGTTCTTGTTGTCGAATTGTCAAACCTGGGAGCACATCTAGCATTGTCAGAATAACGGCCGAAAGGCTTCTCCAGTTGCTCCAGGAACACTCCAGCAATTGATGGAGGGTCAGGCACACTTCATGACTGAACACAGTTTGGATCTGTAACCTTGAGCAGCTGATTGCCTGGGCGTGCTGAGAAGTCCATCAAGTTGGAGTATGTTTAGGTTGCTTGATTGCTTGTGGGCTACATCTACCCCCTCTTGTTGTACACTTTATTAAGGACACACAGTTTTTCACTCTGTGTCTCGCACTCATGCAGTCTGACAATGTTGCATCATGCTTCCTGGCAACACTGAACAGTCGGTAAAGAAAAGTGAGCCGTATATATACATATATATATATGTGAAAAGAATTTTTGTTCACTGTTGTATATTTTTTTTCTTTATATGTATTTATTGGCCTACCGGTTGGGACAATTGATCGCTGTTGCGCTTATATTGATGCATTTGTCTGTATGCTGTTTGGTACAAAATATGTTTACTTTTTGTGTCTTTTGTTTGCTTTGATAAAGCGCATTTTATGACCTCATGTTACCAGTCTGCTTTTCTTTCTTCCCTGTCTCACCACAGACATCACTCGCAGTCGCAGGCAGGTGAGGTACATATTGTTTTCGATCATGAACGTCACATAGTGCATACTGCATTCATTGACGTATGAACAACAAATGGTACAACCTGTTAAAGGGACCCTGAAATGGTTTTCAGGGTCCACCATGTGAAAACATGGTGATCCGGTAGAGAGAGTCATTAGGATCATTAGAGGACAGATTTCAGAGCTCTACGTAAAGTGTGTAATTTACAATAAGGCTTTGAACACGCGCATCGCAAAATATCGCAGCGGCTCGTCGAAATGCGTTTTCCAATGCCCCCGCCTATCGAACGATGGAATGGGAGGCCGCTGATTGTCCCCCTAACAAGTGCTCCTTCGTTTCAGCCAACGGTATCATCGCGGCATCTGGCGGCGTACACACGAGTCGCCGGCGCTCTATTACAGAGGCTAGCACTGCCGAGGTCGGGGAGCTCAGTAAAGATATCGGGGCGCTATGTAGCTGCGGAGGGCTCCGCAGGGTGGCTAACGAGGGAGGCGCAGTCGTCGCTAGCGCGCACTCCGCAGCTGATCAAGTTGAGGAGGAACAGCAGTGTAAGGAGGAAGGCGACAGAAATAAGCTCATAGCTGCATCAGCGCATGGTGTTTCGCTTTATTTATGGTGTAACTGATTTCACATTTGTGTTGCCTAGTCACTGACGCAATGTCAAACGTTTCAGGGACCCTTTAAAAGGCGCTGTATCCAAGAAATGAAGCGCAGAAGAGTGATTCTGCATACAAATCCAGTAATTATGGAGTTGGATATGCGACACTGCATTGTGGCATTACTGTATGCATCCTGGAAAGTTGGGAAGGTCGCCACACTACAATGTGCCATCACTGTATGCATCCTGATGAAGATGGCAAGGACCCAGATTAGCATGTAAGAGCCAACAGAATATGAACATGGACTGAAGATTGGGATAAGGAAGCATGCACTTTGGCTAGGCCTGAATTGACATGCCTTACATAGGTACATGCAAAGAGATGGAGAGTTGTTGACATATATCCAAGTTGTACAACATAATTTATTTTTTGACATTGTGCTTTGGGGGTGCATTGCAATTTCTCCTTGCTTTCAATGGGTAATTGATGGAGAAACTGGTATATTAACAAATGCACATGCAATGTGGTGTGATCGTGGCTGCCAGTGTACAGACGCACTTCTTTTTGTGTGATAATGGTATAGACTACAGTCTGCTCTTAAAGGTCAACTCCTGGCGTTTTTTCCATCGTGTCCTGATATCAATGTTTTCCAATGGTACTGATAGTCCTGTAACCGCCATGGTGGTTCAGTTTGCTCAGAAACGCACCAATAATTTTAAATAAGCAACTGAAAGTCGTCTTCAAACCGAAACCGAAACGGGTAGATACTTCGTGAAGCGTGCGCGGTGACGTCGCAACCTTCCCGTCACCAGAAATATGGAACTGGCGCCATAGAAATGGCAGTGGCGAGGTCATCCGACGACATATGGAGTTACGCCAGCTTTTCTGATCATGACAGCGACGATTTGAGCGCTGAAGTACCGCCGCTTTGCTTTTGAAGGCCCGATGGCTCGGGTAGGCAGCGTGGAGGTGATGACGTCAAAAACACAGGGTGGCTCGCGTCAGAATCCGCTAAAATTTTTAAAATTCATTTACAGGAAAACTATTATGAGTTACATCCGCCTGACTTGGCATATATTATTACGGTACCGAGGACAACATATACTGAAAATTTTATTGAGATCAGTGAACATTGAAAAATCGCCGGCGTTGCCCTTTAAAAGGTACTCGGGAATGGTATTCCACATGGGACAGTGTCAGTACAGCACATTAGAGTTGGCTCCTATTTTCGGAGAGCAAGAACTCTTCCTGAATTGCGCTTTGTCAGTGGTCTAGAAGATCTGTCAAATTGTACGATGTACTGCAGGGGGTGGTAGAAGGCAAACAGTCGTGATATAGAACTATTGCAAAGCCTTCTGGCTTGTTCTGAAGGCAATCTTGATGTAAAGGAATGCTGCCTTGCTGACAAGGCTAGCAGCATTTCAAAAACAATATCCGTGGGCGACAAATGGGATGTTGCTGCTTGTTTTGGGATACCACAGAGTTGTCCTCAACTTTCAGAATAAAACTACCTGATGATACGTTCTAACCCCTAACAAAAAATGTTATGAAATCGTCATGCTCTCTACAATAAAACCAACCTGCAACACTTCTGTTTAATAAAAAGTTCCAAACACAATGTTGGTTTTTCTTGCAATTAAATAACATGACTAAGACGGCACACAAAAAGAAGCAACGAGACAGAGGAGGCTGTCCTTCTTTGTCCATCTTAGAGGTGTTACCATATTTACATGATTGTAAGTCGACCCATTTTGTTGAAACTTGAAATCCAAAGTTGGGGGGAGGGGGTTGACCTACAATGCAGTTGTCTTACAATCATGTAAATACGGTATTTAATTTTAAGTACATATTCACAAGCCCAAATAACACGTCTTTACAAATGGCGTTTCTCCAGTTTTTCTGATAAAACGTCGAGGTGTTACCACAAAACAAAGATGTGAAGGCTGTGAATAAAGCCATGATGCAGATCTCCAATCTACTCCCATATACAGTAGAACCTCGTTATAACGAACCCGGATATAACGAACTATCGGATATAACGAATTAATCGCAATTCCCCTTGAAATTCCTATAGATGAAATTGATATTGGTTATAACGAACTAATGGTTATAATGAAGTAATTACCACTCCCCCTTCAACTTCGTTATAGTGAGGTTTTACTGTAGGTTGAGCCAGCTGTGCAAAGTTGTCACTGCACTCGATTTGCAGTGGACACCTTTGGAGGCTACATGCAGCAACTCTTCACATTCATACCAGCAATAACACAGATGTAGATGGACCAAAAGAATGAGAAGCTTTCTTGTCTGGTTTGTTTAGCATATTGTTAGTTTCCTGCAATGGAATCGGCCGAGTGTACATTAATACATGTGATGGGCCTTAACACGACATGTGCTGATCATGATTTTTCTCTCTCTCCAATAATAGTCACCGCTTTTGTGAATCTTTTCGCACAACAAAGGTGGAAACTTGGCTTGGAGAGAAAAGATGTGATGGAGGCCTATAGGATAGAAATTGAAGATTACATAAATCCCCACTGATGTGGTACACACGTTAGTGCGTGAACTTCGTTACTCAGTCAGAATATAACGAGAAAGATTACAAGCCGCGAGACTCGTACTATATAATAGTTGTCTGTGACTTCTTTAAGTGTTCATTCCAGTGCTTATTTTTATTTCCACTGTCATGCATGCTAACACTGTGAATGCAAAGGCCTTGAAAGTAGCAAAGCAAGAATTAATGGTAACACCAACTAAATTGGAAATCTACTCGGAATGCAATGTACAGATGTTGTACTAAGAGTGCTTCCTTGCAAACAAACTGGTGTTAAGGCAATGGAGTGTCCCTTGTTGGGCAGCTTGTCGGGTGCGAACAGCATCCGTAGTGTCCAACAAAATAAAAAAAAAATAGTTTACGCAGGTGGCCGACATGGGTGGCTCTATTGTCATTTACTCTACAAGGAAACAACACTGAAGGCCAACTGTGATCATCAAGCATCATCAAGTACTATGCACAATGAAACCTTGCCAGGAACATTGTGAAAAAAAAAAAAAGTGAATTTTGTGCTACTGGCACAAGACTAGCAAATCTGATGGGCACTTGGCTGGTCCGAGTTTGTCTCTGGCACGCCTGCATTCGTGGTTCGAGGCTTTGGAAAATGCCTCGCAAAGCACTGCGCGGCCAAGCAAACGCCTCTCAATGTTTCACACCGAACTCGGCACAAAGACGTTTGTGTTCACCCGCAGGCTGTGGCAGACATGGCACGTGTGGCACCGGCTTGACACCATCCCCCCCCCCCCCCAACATACACCATGCACAAATGCATAGCTTTGAGAGATGCTGTGCACCGGGCAGATCGACGCACACTGTCTTGATTAGGTTAGGTTAGGTGCAGTAGTGGGCAGAGGTCAGGTGCGCAAGAAAAGCGTGCGTGAGAACGCTGCACGTTGGGCATTGCACAGAAGTGCACGCGCACTCTTAGGTACCTGAAGTAACGATGATGGCTTTGTGATACTCACCACAATTTACGTGAGCTTGAATTCTCTTGCATTTGAAAAATGGTCAAATGAACATAGGTCAGATCCTTGCAAATCTGTTGACAACAGACAACTACTCTTTTATCAGAGCTTGTCATAGTTGCCCACGTGAGCCACGCTCGCGCAATTAAGGGGCTAGTAAGCAACCACAAGATCCGGAATTTGTGTAAGTGCACACATGTACGATGGGAACATGGTGCCAGGAGAATCTCGCGAATAAGTAGGTTACAGGAGATGGAACAACCTTTTCGTGGCTGCAACAGCAGGTTTCGGTTTCTCCCTTGACCTCCCTAGCCTCACCCATTGCGGAGAAAGGTACGTGTAGCCTGTCTTTGAGGATTTGCCAATTTCGGTAAAGAGACATGTCAGCAAACAGGCGCTCCTCACCGGTACGTGCAGCTTTGTAGTAGTCGGTTTAGACCAGTAGACAAGGTTGGTAAAGCACCAAGTTCCCCAACGTGAGAAGTGAGATCACAAAGCAGGTGAGGAGGACCCATTTTCCCTGATAAGGGAAGGGCCCAGAGTTGTTAAAGGAGTACTGACACGAATTTTTGACATTGTCGTATTATTGCTGTAAATGAAAGCACTGTCGTGGAGAACCCCAAAAAGAGTATGATGGTGTCTCGCAAGACAATGAATGTATTTTTAATACGGCTTCCTTAAAAGCCCACTTTCAGTTTCGATTTCGAGGGGGCGGTTTCCTAGTGACGTATCAACATCGTCGGACGAAGTCTGAGTCATGTAGGGACAGAAATTCGTGATAGTGTCGCTGCAACTCTGTCGTCTGTGGTCAATTACACGCGGGGCACGCAAACAACGACAATTTTACGGTCGTCCAGTGACTCTGACAGCGATTTCGGCGGTTTTTATAGACTGCACTCATACGTCATCGTAGTGTCCATTGCACTGGGTCTGGCTTGTGGTGCTGGGCAACGAAAACTTTAAAACCAAACTAAAATATTTTGTACGTGTTTCCTGGCTTCCGCGTGCGGAGGGCGTTAACAATACATGGCTAGAAAACGAAAAATGTACATTTTGAGCTGCCGAAAAATCGTGTCAGTACTCCTTTAAACTAAGCGTGTCTGCGTGATGCACAGCACAGGGATATCTGTGGAAAGCAACTGCCGCAGGCTTATCTAGGAAGGAGAGCGATTACTTGGAATGTGTTAAAAAAAAGCTGGGGCAAGTATGCCAGCTCTTAAGCCCCCAGGTCTGCATGTAACATTACCCAATCACTCTAGCATGTGCCACTGTTTTGTAACAATCTCTCTTCCAGTGCTAATGCCTTTTCATTCATCATCATCAAAGTGCAGTCTGCCTCGCCAACAGAGGATCAGTTGGCTGATGATCACGGATCAGACTAGGATGAAAGCGATCAGAAAGTATGCCCAAAAAAATATTGGCTGCAGTCCATTAAAAAGTGCAAAGTACTTTTGTATGTTGTTGGAACTTACAGTATATTACTGCATATGTGAAGTTTATTTTCCTTTTCGTACAAAGGAGATCACATGTGTATTATGATCAGTGAAAAAACAATTTAGAGTGTAGCCCCATTACTAGACCATTAAATTACCTCTCCCTGAGTACAGTGCTTGAATTGCATTTATAAGTGTGCCTCTCGTTGCACGACTTGAGCAGAGGCTGGTGCTCCACACATGGTGACAGTCCCGCACTTTATTTTCAATTATAATTAGAGAAATACGGCGTCAGGCGTTCCCGTAGTGCGACAAATGGCACCATGCAGACGCACACAGACGAGGCGCACAATATAGGAAAGAGTTTCTTTTTATCTTATAATCGATAGAGCGAATTCGATTCTTTCAGTCCACTTTGTCAGGCCGTGGGCGGGGCTGTGAGGGGCTCGAAGTGGGCGCGTGTGACCCGGTCCATGCTGCCCTCGACGAGCCGCAGACGCTCGTGCCACTGGACGAGGCTCTCCTTGAGCTGCACCCACTGGTGGCGGCCGAAGGTGCGGTGCACCGTGGTGCCCACGATGACCTTGCGGCCCATTTGGTCGATCTTGGCAGTGAGCATGCGCGTCCGCAGGGCCTCCACCACGAACCCTTCGACGTCCTGCAGCTGCAGCTCCTGCTGGAGCAGCTCGAAGGGCAGCTCGCGCCGCGACTCCGCCAGCTGCATCAGCGTCAGCAGCCGCATCTTGTGCAGGCTCTGCTCGTGCGAGAGGCCCAGGGAAGACACGAAGTCCTTGTTCGCCTGGCGGTGACGAAAAGGGAACGAGGCATGAGCACGACAAGGGACTTGCAAGCATTGCAATACGCAGGCAAAGTGCAACGTCGTCACCTCACTGGCCTTTCTCAACCTTCATACATGTGATTATCTTATGCTCAAAGTTATGCGGGAAAGTTTCTGCTAAACGAAACAAAAAAAATTCACAGCATATCCACGGAGTGAATGATGATGAGTGGGCGAAGCTCCGGAGGTTCACCGTAGATCGTGCCGAGTTCCGGATTAATTTAGTTAACGCGCACGCTACGACTCTATGGTTCAACTACGCACAAGTGAAATCTCCCACCGGCACTTCATTGCAAGTCAAGATCCAGTGCCTATATATATATATATATATATATATATATATATGGGTGGCCGGTGAACAGTTCTCCAGCGCGAGCAGTCGGTATTTTTCAATCAAGAAACTCACTAGAAGACGCTGCCTGCGTCAAGCTTGTGTCTCGCGGGTGAGGGCGCGTTCTCCTTCTTTGCGAGCTGGTAGCACATTCATCGAAGAAAGAGCGTTTCCATAGTCAACGCGTGCGTGCCTTTCACTCTCTCTGTCTCTCGCTCTCTCTCTCACAAGACAGCAGATGGAAGAGTGAGAGAGCTCGCGCGTGCCTCCCACACGCGCCCTCCTAGTAGCGCGTTCCTAGTAGGTAACGCGCTACTACAACGGACAGACAGACCCAAACCTTAAGGAGCTTCGCCCCTAAAATGTGTGTTAGTATACTACAGTATAACATCTTTACAACAGGCATACAGGTACAACTTACCAAACTGTAGTGTTATGCTTATGTTCCCAACTCTCACTGATTGAGCTTCTTTTATGATGGATCCCGATGCAAGATACATTAGGATATATAATGGACTAAATTACAATGCCAGCAAGCTGGTCAGCACTCCTTTGGAGCATACATGCCAGCCTTAGGAGCCTGAAAATTTGATTCGGAAAAGAAAAAAAAAAATGGATTGCGAGAGCATCACAAGATTGAAAAACGGGAAAAGCTTGCACATGGTTCACTTTCTTGCTTCTCAAGGCTGCAGTAACATCGTACACACCTCTGAATGATTTCCAGCAAAAGTTTTAGACATTGGTGATCATTTTCGACAGTGCCACATATGCACGAATGGAAAAAGGTGACATGACCCATGACCTGCAAATGCTAAGCACCGCTCTCCACACACGCACATATAACAAGTTTCGCAGCATAGCACGACTGCGTGGTGGGGTACTAACTTTGCGTGTACTGCAGACTGATGTTATCACAAGTTCCTCATCACGATAAAGGCAACATGCCGAGCCTTAAATAATCAAGTCCATACATAAATGTCGTGGCCTTAACTTCCTTAACATCAGTGGGGAGGGTCTCAGTGAATAGAGAGGAGGGTCTGACTGGCAGGCTGCAGGGGGACCTCAAGGCCAGAAAGGTGTTTAGAACGGCACTCCTTTGTTATTTTCTTTTCGTGGTGTGGTAAGGTCTATTTATAGGAAGATTTATGACAATGCCTATAAAAGTGGGAGGGCTGATCAGAAATTCGGAGTCTTCCGGACAAATTGGGAGAGCTGGCACACATGCAGCAGACTTCTGTACCGTGCACATACAAAATTCAATTGCTTCCAGTTTCAAATGTCGCTTGGTGTACTTCGCAGTTTAGAGACATTGCCAATGGGATCGACGCAATGAGGTATTATGGCAGCAGATGAGGTTAACAGGCTTGCAATGATCGAGATGCATATAGTCCAAGCTGCGCAAGCCATACTGCACAATTGAAGCTGACAAGCTTCTTTAAGAAAACTTGGAGAAAGAAAGATCTCTTCTTTAACTGTTTTTCTGGCTTAAGTTTCACTCCAATTATAACAGAATAGTTACTATTTACGTAAAAGTCTGTTGCAAGAGCATTTGTACTCTTATGTACTCCTTTTACAACAGACAAAAGTATTCTTCACTATCTGTAATGAGGTGACACTCTGAGAACACAAACAAGCTACACTACACCCGTGCTGAATACTGAAATCGCACCAGCGTGTGCCATACCTGGTAGAAGGCGAGGTAGGCAGACAGCTTGTCGGCCACAAAGATGGTGAGCAGGTCGTGCACAAGCTCGCCCTCGAGGAAGCGCACGGGTTTCAAGGGCAGCAGGTGGTCCAGCAGGAAGGTGGACGGGTCGGCCAGGCACGAGACGATGCAGCGGTGCGCGTCGTCACGTGCCTGTGACGCATTGTCCTCTGTGTAGGTGGACAACAGCTCGACCATGACGCGCGAGGCCAGCTCTCCACCCTGGCGGCACTCCAGCAGGGCTTCGTGCAGCGCTCGCAGAAGCCGCTGCACCCGTGGCACGGGCACCCGCAGCGCCGTCATCCACGACTTCAACTGCATTACACAAACGGGTGGAGGAAGATGATGACCAACTTGCACATATTGGGCAATGAATGATCCTAGCATGTTTCAGTTTATTGCTTTCAAAAATGTAGTACAAGAACATAAAATATACAGGCGAGGGTCCCAAAGTGAAAGAACTGTAGTGGGACCCCCGATTAATTATACAAGCACTGAGGGTAATAACACAGCAAGTGAATGGAATTGTTGGCAATTCCATTCCCCTCCCCCTCCTCTGCACCTTTCCCTCTTCCGCGTTTCCGCGCGTTGTACATCATATGGGGGATGTTGACAAGACGATTCACATTTGAGAAAATCAGCGAATCGCATCACCACGCAACGAATAGCGCATAGAATGAACTAAGGAATCAACACATTCGAAGTAGCAGCACCGCAAGCGGTACGCTTGACGCTGCCGGCAGCAACAACAGGGCAGCGATGGTTTCGCCGTGGCGTTACCTTTGGAAGGTCGCTGAACACCGACATAATCATGTCCGTTTTGGCGGCCGCTTTGACCAAGTTGTAGTAGACGTCGTAGCGCAGGGGGCTGTCCACGCTCAGCGCCTCGAACAGGTTCTGAAGCACGCGCACCGCCATCACGCCGAGGCGATTGGAAGGGGCCTGCGCCAGCTTCGCACAGAACGCGTTCACCAGCGGTTCGCCCTCGGACGGCACCACGTCCACGAGAAGCGAAACGATGCTGTTCAGCACGGCCTCGATGTCGGAGTCGGAGGCCTCGCGGAAGCACACGTCGCACACGTTGATGATCTCGGCCAGGTTGAGTGCCAGGCTCTGCGGGGGCTGCTCCTCCGATATGTCGGCGCCCAGGCTCTTGAAGTAGGCGCGCAGATCGAGGCACTGCTCGTCCACGCCCACATCGATGAACGTCGGTGTACTCATGCTGATGACGTCCTGCGACTCAAGCGGCCAGCTCAGCCACGGGTAATTAAATAGTTCGGAAAGGCCGGCGGAGACGCCGCAATATGGACCAAGACAACGAGCGCGCACGCGGACGAGAAAGACACAGTGTTGCGAGACTGCCCTGCTCGAGCCGCTGAACCACAGAACAACGCGTATTGGCTCAACGGGAGAACGACCCTTACAATATTCAACTGTAAAACAATAACAATGTAGCGCAGTGTATTTAAATATTTAACAAACATTATAATTATTTGAAATTTTTGTTTCAATGATGTAATTCACTCAGTGTCGTCAGCAAAGGCGGCGCTGCCGTCTCAGGCGCTAAGTTTGTCGTCTGCTACAGTTTAGCGCGATCAGCAGAGCGATGGTCGTTTAGCGATGGGCTTAATTTTATAGGCAATGCAAAATGCATTTAAGAGGACGCGTTTTTGGTCTAGTTGGTTCATACTTGATATGTGATGCGCCTGTCCCGTGTGTCTTCTTCTTGTCCCCGTTTTTTAGCGCTCCAAATTGTCCGTATCAAGCGAAATGCAGACTGAGTCAGCGCTAAAAGTAGCGACTGCAAAGAAAGCATAATTTCATCGCTCGTACGCTTCTTTAGAACAGCTGTTTTACGACAACCAGGTTGTGAACGTGCCCATCAACGTATGTACGTTCAAACCACTGGGCATGGTCTACCGCGGCACATGAACAACGACACCGCCATCGACGTTATCAGCAGGCTTCACTGCAACACACAGTGTGGGAAAGCTAACTTACCAATACCAACCTTAAGAAAAGGATGGGCACGGCATTCCGTTCTCTCGTAAGCAAGGCAAAGAAGGGAGAGGCGCTCGGTGGAAGAGGTGGCCTGACGCAGGACCTGATCAAAAGGCTCACCAGTTATTATGGCCTAGCACTGCGAAGCAAGACTGACGTTGAAGACACGAAGAAAGCATGCAGTGATGGCCACTTTTCATCACATTTCATCAACAGATTTAGGGCCTAATCACGAGCTGTGTCCTCCCGGTGCCTGCAGCTGATGCAGGCACCGTGCGGCAGAGGCAGAGGGAAGGCCACAGAAGCGTGCCGGCTCGCTGCAGTGGAAACAAGACTCAAAATGCAGCCGAAGCCTTCACTCGGTGATTTGGTCGTTAATTTCCAAGAAGCAGCATGCCTCCCTCTTCACTGTAGAAGCACCAGTGCATGAGGCAGTTGCGAGGTACAATTCAGGTAATTTGCAAGCGTACACCAAGATTTGTGCTGCAATGGGTGTGCAACCTGGGGCCCTAATTACCCTCCACAGGGCTGCTGAAAAAGACGCTCAGCGAGCAAAGAAGTCGTCAAGCATGCATGAAATGAAAGGGCAGAGACCCAAAAGGTTGCCTGCACACAAAGATACCAAGAACTACAGTGCTTGTGTGTCCTAACAAATGCAAATGACTTCGAAAACTTTGATAGGCTTTTTCTCACATGTGTGTTTTGGACATTGTGCATTGCTCGTGGAAAGAGTCGCACGGGAATGACTGGACCAATTTTGATGGTGTTTTTTTCCATGAATCCCTGAACAGTGCTTGAGGGTGTGACATTCTTCTATTTCTTGTTTATGGCCCAGTTGTTCTTCTAGAAGATGATTTGTACGTGACACTGTTTCTGACAATGTGTGTAGGCAGCCATGATGGTCTCTATAAAAAAAAAAGATGTCATAAAAAAATTCTGAGAGTGTCAGACCCTGCAGTCTTCTTTTGAGTAAAGATCAACACCATTTGCAGCTTCGTGGCACGTTTTGTTACAGCGCTAGGCTTTCCACGAGCAGACCATATAGTTGGACCGTGTAGCATGGTGTAACTTGAGAGCTACTCAAGGTATCACGATGAAACTGCATATTTCCCTATTCGAGACACTTCTGAGTATGCATGCCAAATTACATTGCTCTAGGTCAACAAACAAAAAAGTGTTTTTTGACTGCCACCTCCCCATTAACCAACAAGCATTGAAACCTAGAAAAGCATAGGGGAAGTTATTGAGGTTATTAATTGTGGTATTGTAATTGTGAAGTAATTAGAAAGGAATTAAAGTAGATGAAAAGAGAAACGTGCCTTTGGTGGGGACACTGAATTTCACTATCAAGTGTGGCTTTACGATGTATCAGCCCTAAAGCCGACATGGCTTCAGGGCCCCAAAAAGATCCATGTGTGTGTTACCAGAATGCAACCATCTTAGTATTGTTTACTGTTGTCTTGACCACCTTGGACTATTTTTAAAATGAGCCGAAGCAATTCATATAAATTACTTAACCAAATTTTAAACTCTTGCTCTCAGTGTAAATGCCCAATGGACATTGTGCAGCATGTTAATTATTGTCTGCATAATGTAGTTTCATAACAGGGGCAGTGGTTTCAAAATTTGTGGGCTTCCAAGAAAATGTGCAAGATCTGAGAAACACAACGTAACTAAGCGCCTGCACGCAGTGACATTAGCGCCCTTGAACATGCTACAAACAAGTGTGCTAATGTCACGTCGTGCAGTACTTTTTAAAATCTTGCGTGCTTTCAGGTGCCTGGAAAAATTAAAACCACTGAACCTTTTTATCACGAAACTACATTATCCAGACACTCACATGCTCTACAACTTCCACATTTAACATTTTGTGTTTAAAGCAACCGTTCAAAAGACGGTTAACTGTTGAATACTAACGAACTACCCAAGTTCACTGAAAAAAAGTCATTCATTGATTTCTGGAGTTTTACGTCCCAAAAGCAGCTGCGATTATGAGAGACTATGAGATTATGAGAGCTGCGATTATGAGATTATGAGAGGATAGTGGAGGGCTCCGGAAATTTTGACCACCCAGGCCTCAACATTTCGCCTCCATCAAAATGCAGCCGCCGTGGCCGGGATTTGATCCCACGACCCTCGGATCTCCGAGATTGTCAAGACGACAGCAAGACATACTAAGGTGGTTGCACTCTTCAAACATGCACATGCATTTTTTAAAAAGCTTGGCTCAACTTAACTGAAACACCCAGTGCTTGTACATTAAAGGCTTCCTTTCTCCCGTACAAGTCCCAGTGTCCGCTTTGTCATGTTCCCAGCATGACCCTTGCTAAAAAGCCAGCACGACGTCCCGAATGTGACTTAACAGTTATGCGTGCATGTACTCCATAATCACTTTGGTAATTTCATTAACAAATGTATCCCCTGATCCCCATTATTAATAACTGACGTGTCCATTCTGTATCTGGTGAAACCCTGTCAATACATTACTGTCATGTACCCAAACTTTCAAGGACTCCAAAACACAAATGTTCTTAACTTGCTATAGGGTCATGCTGCAGAGTAAGATAAAACAGCAGCACAGACTCTGCCATGTCCCAACGCCTTGCCTCGGGACAAACCGCACAACATGGATGCTGGAGGTCCAGTTCATTCCTTTGCTCTCCCCTTTCTGCCCCTCTTCACGCTTTCTCCTTTCCCTCTGCTATAGGCATGCTGTGACATCATCTGTCGAGACAAATGGAAACCTTTCAACAGCTTGTGTTTATGTGTGCATGTGCTGGCTGGTGGTGGCTGGGGCCGGTGGTGGCAGCGTGGGGACATGGCGCGCCTGTCTTTTGCTAGAAACTGAGGCTCTCGGCAGTCTCAGTTTTTTAGCAATGAAAGCTCCGAAAAAAATGTAAATCATGAGCACACAAAAAATGAAAACATAAATAAGCGCGTAGTACTGCTTTAGCTGCACTTTTGCAGAGTATACATGCCTTTAGAGGAAACAAACGAAACAGAGCAGAACTACTTGCTCTTCTCAGGACCAAAATAAAGTTCTGTGCCTGCCTGCCTGCCTACTTGCTCTTCACGCCTGTGTAAGTGAGCATGGAAGTGATAGCACAAGCTCTTAAGAGTTTCACGGTTTGTTCACAATGTGTGCAGTATGTTTGTTTACGCTAAACTAGGTGTATTGATGCTTGTGCAATGAAGAGCAACAGCAGCAGGAGAGGAAAATATGAACTGTTTTGTTCCTGTGCGCAAATCAGCATCAGCATCAGCAAGGACTGTAAAAGTGTAGGCTTTTTGCGGCACCATCGGATTCGCAACTTCTGTCCATATGGCAACAGAAGACTCTCGCAAGCGGCCACTGAAAGTGAAGGGCAAAATATGTGCGCGACACTTCAGAACATGATCCAGAAAACCGTTCCGAGCTTGACTGCCACCAAGAAAGGCGACAGGTTAATGTATGCAAATGTCCACCTCTATCACCTACTGCATGAAGCCGAGGACTACATTTCTTTGCATGCAGAGCCCACAAAGGTCCATGAAGAAACATCATGTGTTAGGGACACAACCTCAGCTTGTCTCGCGATGCCTGCACGCAAGAAACAGTGTAGGTTGAATCCTCCATTATGTCATAAATAGTGTATGTTGCAATTTTTCTCACCAAAGCATAGGGTGACAGAAAAGGCGCTGTTGGAAACAGGCGAAGCATCTTTGCACCTAATGGATGCTTATATATAGTATTGAACATCAGTTTTTCATAAAAATCCTCCTTTCACTGCCGAGCGTCATTACTTAAAGGGACAGACAACCACCCAAAACTTGAATTGAGGTGACCCCACTGGCAGAAAGATTGCGTGTTGCATTGGCTCAAACGACGCCACTTTTCATCAATAAACACGGGTTTGTGTTTTTATTTCTTCATGCAAAGTCGCGAAAACTGACGTTGGTAACTCACGCGGCAAACATATGAACTAGAGTTAGAGTGCGGTCACGTGACCTTCTACAAATTTACGCAATATGTCATCTGTTTATTAGTACCGGACGGCATGAAACTTTTGATATTATAAGCTTTTTGTCACTTACAATGTGCAGATAACCTTTCGTTTGTAGCGCGCGTTGCTACTGCACGCTTCTGCCGTCACGTGCGAAAGCGTGGTTTCGGATTTAGCTGGCCTGGCTTGGCTCGGCTATGGGCAGAGTGGCAGCGCCGGAACCCGGCCATTCATGAAGTAGGCGTGGACATGTGAAAGAACGCCTTACAAGTACAAGATCGGCCTGGCAAACAATGCCAGCTCGTCGCACCGTCCTTTTGTTTCGAAAAGTAGTTGAACAGGTCAAAGTGTGGGTGGTTAATCACAGCCATGCTCACTCCTGTGAAAGCGGAACGATGTCCGGGAGCGAGGTGGATTATCGGTATCGCGATCACTTTTCAACGTTGCTAGAGTGCGCACTCTGCCTTTTTTAGAGGCTTCTCAGATCGAAAAATTCCGCGTGCGAAATATCTACGCGCTTTTGGAAGTAACCGCTGCAGGGGAAAACAGTACAGAGGGCGAGCTTTCGATTGCGCCATAAAAAGAAGGGTCCTTAAAAATTGGTTGTCAGTCCCTTTAACACCGACCAAACAGCCGCTGCATGCCCCTGCCGTTTTCCTACCGTTCCCTTCAGTGTTCAGTCTCTCGCTTGTTTCCTGTTCCCATGTGTTGTATAATTGCATGGAGACCACCAAACGCTCATGGATTTCGTGTGTGTGAAAGTAATTAAATGAAATGTTATGTAACCTTGTGTCATTTATTAATGCCTCTTCGTGAGCTGCGCGAACTATGTGCGCGGCAGGTGTCATTGCATGCATGTAACGGACCAAGCAGCTTAGCAGGAGCAAAAACGCACCCAGGTAAGACATTGCACCGTTGCCATGGCAACAACACACTCGTGCTTGGTGTGCCCGCGCCTCTACTTCTTCGGTTCGACGCGGGACGCACGTCATGCCTCTGCAGTTATATTGAATCACAGCGCCGTCTCTGGAACAAAACGCAAAGCAGGAAGCAGTGTTCTAGAATGTGTCCTTCCCAGACTAGCAGAGTCAGCACTCCTGGCTTATCTTGTTCCGTGGGTCATGCGTATTAACCTCCCGTTTCCCTTCAAAGTTGCGATGCACCAAAAGGTGCGACTGCTACTTACCAGCACAGAAAACCTACACTAGAACTGCAATGACTTCGCACAAGAATGCAGCAATGTTTCAAGCACGGTTTACTTCAACATTTTATTAGATGTACCGCAAAGAAAGAACATGACAATATTAAAATGTATTAGTCGACAGTTAAAAGGAGATGACTAAATCCAGTGCCTCGTCTATGGCAGCCTGTGCTCATTTAGTGACTACGGAAGGCACGGGTGTGTCGGACTTGAAGTACTCCAGGTTGGCATAGATGAGCACGTTGATGCCCACAAAGGCCACTGCGAGGGCCACCTTGAGAAGCAGGGACATGCCCTTCCTCTGCTGCTGGCCGGCCTTTGCCCCTACGTGGTTGGCGCTCCTTGACTCTTCTTGCCTTGCTGCTGCACCCCTGCAAACACCAACAGAGGCTTTTTAAAATTTGCAAGTGCGCTTCTCTGTACTGCGCCTTCGACAAACTAATGGTAGTGCCTGTCCCGATTTAAATGTAAACAGCACTACAGCTCCACATGCTAGGGCCTGTATTTTTTGCAGGGTTATATCGCGGGGCCCGAGCCAACATTTTTCGCGTTAAAAGTGCCGGCAATCTGTGCTCGTATGCGCCGTTTGCAGAGCCGACTACGACGATGGCATTAGTTGCGCATTTTGCATGGCAGAAAAGCTAGCTTTATAATCTTCTAAAGGGCCCACTCAACATGATGAAGGCGCAACCTCGCGTCAGGAATGAACACAAGTGAAGAGGCCCATTAGCATCGTGTACACTGTGTGCCAGGTGAGTAACACTAGAGTTTCTTGCCTAAGGCATGCCTAACACACAAAAACCTGCCACGTCCATCATGTCGACGAGGCGTCTTCTCTTTCTTACAGCTACGACGGGTTTCATATATCAGCAAAGCCAGCGAAGCACTGGGAAACAGACCTTTCAAACAATCGCACTGTTGTCATATAAAATTCTTCTGGTATTCAACAGTTCTGTTTATACAACCCAGATGGGCCTAGGCATGTGCCTTATCACATCAGCTGACATGCATCTGTATAGATAGGCTCATCATGGACAAATAATAAGCAGTGTTATTCGAGGAAAGGGCTGGTACGGTTCACTTCGCCGTTCTCTGGCACTCCAGGCATAGTCAGGCAGGACATCGGCGGATACAACAGTTTTATAAATGGCGGTTGCAATATGAACCACTGATCCCTTCAAAATGCCCTCCACCAGATATGGCCATTTTGAGATGAAAAGCGCACAATGCATACACTGCACACTCCTGATCGTGTCTGCCGATAATAATATCACTAGGTGTCACGGACATTGCTCAGATTTCAAAGTAAATGTTTGCTCTTCTTGTAACAATGCCCGATTTAACACTAGAATAGCTTCGTTATGCCCAAAACTTTGTTATAAACACACATTTCTGGCATAATGTCATGGGCAAGGCTGTTATGCAACATAATGCCACAATAGCTCATAACTCATTATGCAGTCGAACCTCTTCGAAAGGAACACTGACCCAAGAGAAAACTGGGTATAGCAAACATTTACCAAAATGACTGGCTGCCCTGTCTCTTCCTGTAGTTGGACCTCTATTGTAACAGACATGCCCCTGAGAAATGGACAAAAATATACTTAAAACTAGGGGTGTGCAAATATTTGAAATTTCAAATAATTTTATAATAGTGTTTGCTATTGAATTTGATTTACACTTCACGTTTACTATTCAAATAGATAGTTCGAATAGTAAGTTGGCAAAAAAGTTGGTAATTAAGGGGAAAAAATGCGCTGTCTCGTGGCAAGTGGCCCATTCCCGCATGTAGTCCGCTTCGCCGCACAACACCCATGTACTGCGGCCAAACTAACACTCGCCTACTGCAGCAAGTTAATTTAGCTTTCTCTTGCACAGTTCACTGTTGGACTGTTCTTCAGGACCTTTGGAATAACACTGTGGGAGTACACAGTCACACAATACATTTTTTACCAATGTTTAATGGTACATTTCTCCATAATTGGATATGGTATTGTTAAAAAATATTAAAAAATTATTCGATTTGCACTTGTACATAAATATTAGAATTTGCTCTGCACTCGAAATTTTGCTATTTGCGCAGCTGTACTTAAAACAATCTTGCTTGTAGCAGATATTTACACTAGAAGCAGCTCTGTTGGCTGCCAAATGAAATAAGTTCACTGTGAAAACAAAGGGAAATGATAACCAAGTAATGTGATAAACTGCTCTCTGTTTAGAATAACGCAGTCTTCCAGGCATATCACCTAACATTAAAGCAATTCGCATTACAATAAGCCCTGTGCAACAGGAAGTAGCCTTCTTCTGTGCTCAGTTTAGATGCACTGTGCTCTCACATTGAAATAAGCGGCAATCAGAAAATTGAAACATGCCAAACTGTTTATAAGAGGCCTCTCATATAAGGGACAGAAACCGCTTCTTAGTACAAGTCTTTTATAAAGGGACTCAACTCTACCATAACAAGGTTTGACTGTATGAAGTAGACCAGGAATGACATTCAAGAAAAGAGTTAACACTCACGGCCTGTTACGCAGTGACATCTGCAGCGGTGGACTTGCCCCTGTGAAAGATGTGCTTGTCCGGCTGGTCAGGGGGCTCTCGAAAGCATCCGACGTGCCGAACACACCGCCATAGGTGCTGCCATAGCCGAGATAAGAACCACTCCCGCTTGCACTGGAATTAAGTAGACAACTGAACATGGCCGCCAAATGCAATGGTACACTCAAACTTGCATATGCGCAGCACTGACAGAATGAAACGCGACATGTAAACAGTGGATCATGCACGGTTTGCTCCCGACAGCAATGTTATGTTGCTACAAACTGGGTCACCAGAGATGGCGTGGGTGAGTGAACAAACCAGTATTGTGCACTTCTTAGGTCGATAAACCGTTGCATTTCATTTTGTAAGCACTGCAAAATTGTCTCAAAGGGAACTACAGTAGAATCTCGTTAATTCGGCCCCCGTTAATTCGGAAATTCGGATAATTCGTCATTCCCACACCCTCCCTTCAAAAATGTTCGTAGCCCTATGGCAACAAACATTCGCTAATTCGATGCAAAATTGCACGCGCACTGGTTAATTCGGACTGGAGGCAAGCCAAAGACGGTGAAACCGAAACTGTATCTCGGAGGCCATAATATTTACCGCATTGCATTTTCTTTGCCACACGTGTGCAAACTTATGGCCTCAGAGATGGGCTCCGGCAGCAACGGTGCACTGTCAATGCCGATCACGGAGGCCAAGAAAAGCCGAAATTTTTTTTTTTTGAAACTTATGAAAGGGGACGCAAGGTGGCGTTTCGGAGCACGCATCTTTCTGTCATCGGTGGAAAAGGATAACAAAGAAACAAGGCCTCAGATGAATAGCGTGTGGACCTGCAGGAGTCTGTTGTGCTTTTTCCCCCCTCTTCGGTGCGTTGTGACATATCGGCATATCGGAAGTGTCGGTGCGTGAGGTGGTGGTCGGGCCATAGTGGTGGTGCGAGATATCCCCATGCCGCGATGTGGGAACCGGACGAGGCGTCCGACGAAGGCCCGTGCGATGAACAATGCCCGGTGCGTCGTACCGCAAAAGACCGCGGACGCTCTCCTCATTCTAGAGGAGTTTTGTTACGATGTCCCAGGCTTGCGATGTCTTGCGCTAGAGGGTTTGTCACATGCCCACAAACTAGTCCTTGCCGCCCAACTAACCGCAAAAAAAACAAACAAGCATCACGGACTACCTCTCAAAATAAAGGCATGCGATAAAGGAATTGAAAATGTGCGTTTTTGTTATGCATTCGTTAATTCGACATTCGGATAATTCGGACATTTTCTTCACTCCCTTGAGATCCGAATTAACGAGGTTTTACTGTACGACACAGTGTATTCTGGTGGTACTCTCGTGACACACAATTCAAAATACTTGTATGTACGCTTCAACTAATCATGGTTTAGGGGCCAGCAATGTCTGCTGTGCTTCACACAAGAGGGAGAAGATGACCTGCTCTTGACCTGGACCCAGAGCCCACACTCTTGGTGCCGCTCTATTGCTACATGACAGCAATTATGCAAAAAGTAATGCAGAAAGAGATGAAAAAAGAACAAAAAAGGAAGAAAGCGCGCAATAAAAGAAAAGAAAGCCAAGTGTTACATCACAGTAATTATGCAAGGGTCAGTACAGAGAGAGAGAGAGAGAGAGATAAAGAATAAACAAGGGAAAGGAATGTCTGGGGATATACAGAAGGGAAAATCCTCTTGCCCATAACCCACACCATTGCCCTCAGCATGCTGCTACATGGTAGTGAACTTGACAGCTTTCCCAGAAAACAAGGAGGCATGTTTGGGGCTATCTTCCATTGTGCACCAACATAGCACAACCTAGTTGATGCATTCCTGTTACACACTCCTGGTTCCAGTGCTAGTGACCAGGAACACACAGTAAAGAAAGATCTGATAAGATTACACGTCGTTTTAATCTGTACATCTGCTACCTGGAAAACGCGATTTATCCCCAATGTTTGGTTTATTGCCAAACTATGGTTGCACAAACCGTTTTCTGGCTGCTAGACCCCATTTGCAACGAAGACAGGCACAGAAGACAGAGCAGTGGTGGTTCAGTGAAGCAGCCTTTTTTGCTTTTGTCACAAGAAAATTTTGTCAGGACTACAGAACAGGTTTCTATCAATAACAGCAGCCTTATGTCCCCCGTGCAGGGTAAGCACACTCAAGCAGCATATAGCAATCATACTTTTCTATCTCAAACTGCAGGTTGTGCAGGGTGGCACTGTGGCACTGCTGACGCAACCAGAGTTACGTCAGCAGTGCCATCTATTGCAAAGGCATGACACTACACATAATTTAGAAGGGACCCAGAGTCTCTGTTTGGCTGGTCAGTTGAAAAGACAACACAGCAGCTATGTAAATATTATAGGAACAAAAAAAGTAATAACGAGGAGGCAGGCATGCAGGCTTACCCAAGTCCCAGCCGTGGTGGGGGGACGTCCTGCAGAGGGGTGCCTTCGTAGTCATCCTCGTCATTCTCGGGTTCCTCCTCTGTAGCGGAGAACTCTGCTGTGTTGTTGTTGCCCTCATGGCTGGCGACAGGCTTGGGAGTGCCGCTGCTGTCAAGGTACCGCTGGAGGCGCTTTTCGTATACGCTCCGTGTGGTGTCTGCAAGCACCGCCAGCAGAACACACAATGCCAGGTGAGTTTGTGCACAAAATGTTTAAAAGGAGGTATGTGCGAATGTTTGAACTTTCAAACAGTTTTCGAATAGCGTTTGCTACTTGACTTGGTTCACACCTTACTGTTACTATTCGAAGTTTGAATTTAAGGGGAAAGATATGCAAGTCTCGTGACAAGTGGCCCATTACCACATGTATGCTTTGTCACATAACACTTCTGTACTATGGCAAAGTTAGTTCATGGATAGTCCTCTTTTGGACTGTTCTTCAGGATCTGGCTGTCCTTTCTGTAAGGACGACATTGTGGGAGTGCATTAGTCATGCAATAAGTTTGCTAATTCTCTGTAATTTAACATGGTACTTAAGTACATTGGAAACTACTGCTAGATTTGCACTTAAAATTTTGCTATACGTACAGCTGTACCAAAAAGGTTGATTTTGATTTCCTGTGTTTTATGTCCCACAACAACAACATGATACTGAGAGACACCGTAGTACGGAGCTCCAAAACTTTCAACCATTTAGGTCCTTTAACGTGCACTGACATTGCACAGCAATGGGCCGCAACGTTTAAACTCCATTCAAATGCAGCTGCCACGGCCAGATTTCGATCCTGTGACCTCTGGATCAGCAGCCAAATGCGACAGCCACTAGACCACCGTGCACGCGGGGCCTACCGAAAAGGTTCAAGGAAAAATGAGAAGACACAAAAGGTGCGAATGAGCATGATATTACTAGACAGAAACAGGGACACATTCATCTGAGAGCTGCGTGAAGCTGCGTGAAACAAGGGTTTTGGCATAGAGTGTCTTACAATTACACCAGTAAAACATATTTACCGTATTTACCCCCGTAATTTGCGCACTTTTCTTTCGTGATTTTAGAGCTCCGAAGAGGGGGTGCGCAAATTACGCGGAGATTTCGCGAACACATTCGAAATAACATGTAATATAATGCAACTGAGTGCAGTAACTCTTTTGGATACAATCTCACATAACACTACAAGACGCTGGTGTAAGATTACACAGCAGCTCTATGGACACTTTTCACAGTCTTTTCGCGTTGACAGTGTAGCACGTAGAAGGATTTATGAGCCGCCCGCCGGTGGCTCGTAATCGGAAAAAAGGGACATCGCACTCGCAGCACGGCCGCGCGGGACGGGGAGTGCAAAATATGAGAGGAATTTTTTTTTTGTGTAAAGCTGGCTAAATACGGTAGTTGTGGTGTTGCTGTTGTGTCAGCGTCTGCAACAAACACGTAGCCGTAAGAATTTCTTGAAACGGTGCCGAAATAGTGGAGTTACATGCATTTGTGTATTAAAACGCAGCGCTTGCTTGTTTCGCTCTCTCCTGTGCCGCGCACCGGCCGCCTGCCGGTGCCACCTCCTTGCCGAGCGCTCTTCCGAGTGTCACGTGACATACATCGTCGATGACGCCCAGCTCAAATTGTTCACTTCCGGTTGACGCACCCCCGCCGGCCTCTGCGCTCGCGCAAGTGTTTTGTTGGTTCTGTGCTAATGCTCTGTGCTAGTGCTCCCTGTTGTGTTCTGCTCGCTGGTACAGTTGTTAGTTTCTAGTCCACACAAATGACACACGATGAGGAAGAACAGACAGGCAGGACGCTAGCAGACCAACTGGAAGTCGAAATTCTCCTTCAACCAATCAGTGGAGCTCAGCTTCTGATGATGTCACCAAAAGCAATGTTGCTGCCCCTTGCCGTCGTCGCGGCTCAGGAATGCCCGGAGAAGCGCATGGGACTGTTTGTCAAGTTTGTGGCATGGCCACGGCGCGTTGCGCTGCCGCACCTGGCATCGTTCATCGTGACGGCATTCTCAACTTGATGCACATGTTAACTTTAAATGTTCAAAAAAAAGTGTCGGAGGTGGTTTAGGGGCAAAACCAGTCAAACAATATGCACACAGAAAACTGAACGACTCTTTCCCATCTTTGCAACTTCCCATGCGTGTTATCTGGTGGGTCTAATATTTACAAGTTTGTAAATATTAGACCCACCAAATAGTAAAGCCTTCCCATTTCCCCCAGTGCAGGGTAGCCAAACAGATGGTTTCTGGTTAACCTCCCTGCCTTTCTGTTTCCTTCCTCCTCCTCCAATTACCTGGAGCCGCGACACTGTTGTATGCATGGCAATGCCAGGATACGTCGGCTTTCGATGAGCATCATTCACAAAGAGCATTGACAACCTGAAGGCAAGAAGTCAGAATCACTTGTTTCATACTCAAGCAGCACATAAGCTATTTTCTGGCTTTAGACAGAAGGAGGTTTCACAACATGCCGAAAGCTCAAAGCAACCTAGCACTGAATGATAGCTGATGTGCAATGGCTCGCTGTTTCACAGTTGATGTTCCTTTAGAGGTAAAACACAACAGAGGCGGGCAAGAGATTAGATGGAGCGATAAAATTAAGAAGTTCGTGTGCATAAAGTGGAACGAGCTCGCTCAGAATAGGGCGGATTGTAAATTGTTGGTGGAGGCCTTTGTCCTGCAATGGACTTTAAAAAAGCTGGCAATGTGAAGGTTTTGTGTGAACGGCCACATCTGCAGTGCAACATTTGAGAGTGGTTTCAGAGTATACCATGCCGCAAAAATCTGCCTAACTTTACCACAACCAGATGTATACAAAGAGATGAATGTTTGGCCTCATTTAGGTATAAATGGCAGGAAGTTCTAGGCGGCAGTAGTAGTAGTAGTAGTAGTAGTAGTAGTAGTAGTAGTAGTAGTAGTATAAACAACAACTGCCATGGTTGGGCGTTGCAAAATGGCAATACTATTAATGCAATTATAGATGTGACTGCTGTGGCGAGGATTGAACCCATGTTTTTCGGGTCGAATCCAGGCACAACAGCCAGCGTAACAGCGCAGCAGCTGTTGTCGCGAGTTTTTTTTTTTTCATCACTGCAGGTTACAAGCACTCACCAACAATGGGGCCAACTGGGTCGCCAAACTCTTTCAGCTTGGTGTACAGCTCATCATTGGTCAGGCCACGGACCCCCTGGGAGACCTCCACGGGGAGGCTTGTGTCATGGACCTGCAGAAAGTGGCATCACATGACATGAGGCAATGTTCTCACACACGAAATATGACCTTTCACGGGGAAGCCAACTATGCCGACCCCACACGGTCATGGTTGGGACATGAGCAGCTGGTCCACACGTGGACGTTAAAACCGTCTTCACACATTGCACCTTGCTGCAAAAACTAAGGCTCCACTGTCACTAAACGTTGTGCCATCTCGTCTCTCCTCCCGCTGAGCTGGCTGTCGCTATCTATACTGTCAACTGTGGCTCCTCCAGTGCAGTGCCAAACAAACTAGCAGTGCCCTCTGACTGTGGCATTGGAAGGGGAGAGGCATTCCTGCACGCATGTACCTTAGCAGTCCAGCCTGAGATACCGTGAAATGTGCCGACTGCTCAAGCTACTGGCACTGATTACACTGTTTGGCACCGCAAAAAAGAGGTGCGAGAGAGGACTTGACACTATTCAGCCAACAAGAGGGCTGAGATTTGGAGGAAAGTACAGGGGAAGAGGATGTAAGCAAAATATAAAAGGCGGCGCTGCTTTAATGTATTTAGAGGTTTCAATAAAAACGAGGGCCACCTTCTGCCTTACACTTGCTAGGCGCAGGCACAGCGCAAGCAGACACTAGCTCTCCTGGTGTGCAGGTAATTGAATAGCACACCATGATGAAAGCACAGGGTTTCACACGGGTCCACGAGACAAAAATTCCAGGACACTCGAGGACTTTTGAAGAACCCGTCGAAAGATTTTTCAAGCATGTCGAGAGGCATTCCACGTAGCACATCTCTACAAGAGCAGCATTCTCAAAACACTAGAGACAACTTCACTGCATGAGATGCAAAATGTTTGGCCCTGTGTTTTTGCCACGCCTCAGGCAAGCAAAGGGATCTCAGCACACGGTCAAAGTAAAGCCGCGGGCACCTCTGGCTGCAATAAAGACAATGCGACCCCTTTCACTGTGAGAGCAGGTGAAAAACAAGTTGAAGTGGTTGAAGCAGTGCACTGACAAATTGCAGAATCTGCTGAACCCGGAAGGCCAAACAAACAGCGGTGGTAGACAAGTGAGCACATCTGGGTTTTTGTTTCAGCCCCAGCTTCCCTGTCAACAAATGACTATGAGCACCTTTCAAGGCAGAACAATGGTGTCCCGAGATGGGCCAAGCCAGAGCACATACATAGCCTCAAGCTCAATGGGAAAAGCATCATGCTAGGACTGAAGGCACAGCGCTTGTGCTTGTCCTTGTTGCCTTTAGTCTATTGCTCTGCTGCTTTCCTACGAATCATTCACGCACCAACTAGCCCGGCAACGTGTTTTTTGGCAGTCATCCAAACCAGGCGCACACGATTGTCGACGCAACTACGTCCTCAGATGGCATGCCGTTAGTTGTACCCTCTGTCATGTTTTCACCAACATGCCCAAACAGTCAGCTTAGTCGTAGCATAGCGCATGATGCAATGGATACGAAGTGACAAATGGTCACAGGCTCCTTCAGTCGCTGTGCTACGAGCCAGTTTATGATGAACCAACAAGCCCAACTTGGTATCCTTGCCGTCCAGTTATCTTTCGTCAACGGGCACGCAGTTCACTGCAGCCGATTTTTCATCACACAGTACAGAACAGCCATTATGTGAGCACAGATGTCTCTGTTACTGCAGACAGTTTGAAAACACGATGTCGGTGCTCGTATTTCAACAGAGCAAATAAACTGGTGAGTCAGCTGAAACCATAACTATTTCCGCCAGTTGCATCACACCAGCAGCAACTGTGACCAATGCGACGGCGCGCAGCATCTGTCATCACGGAGGAATGACCCCGGCATCACAAAAGCTAACACAGTGTTAGATTAGAACGGCGAACTGGCGCGAAGTTGGCAGCGTGCCACTGGCAGCGTTCCATTGGAATTCCACTCACTCCCAACACTCGCAACGCGGGCATCGAGGATGCCTACGACGGAAACCAGCGCAACGAGCTGCGCACCGTTCGAACGGGGCGCCAATGGCCGGCCGTCATCGAGGCCGGCGGGGCAGCCGGAGCTGACAAGTAGTGTACTCGCCTTGGTCTCCGCTTCTTCGTCGCTCGAGAAGTCCAAGAGGCTGTCGCGCGCGCTGTCCGATGCGGGAAAGTGCTCGCGGTAGAGACGCACGAGGGTCTCCTTGGGGGAGCCGGGTGGCACCGAGACTCCTTTCTGATGCAGCGCCTCACGGAGGCTCGTCTTCGTCAGCGTGGCCATTTTCTCCTTGTCTCACGAGTTCGGCTGTGGGAAAGCGCAGCAACACCAACGGAAGACGCGACCACAACAGCGGGCCAACTACGACGATTACGACACGACAGTCAGGGCTGCGGGTACGGCACGAGCACGGGCCTCGCTTCACTCAAAACACCGCGTGCCGGTCCGTTCGTGCGCGAGAGGCTTTGAGGAACGTCACTTTTGTTGTTTGCTATTTATGGCCAGACCTATTGTGATGGTGCCAGGAACGAAACTTTCCATGTAAAAGCTGCCATATATGGAAAAAAAATTTTACGTAATACGGAGCCTAGCGTCATCTAATATCTTGAATAGAAACTATAAAATTCAGTTTTATTGATGCACGCTTTCTAAGTTAGTTTACAACTTTAATAATAGATGGCGCGACAATTTATTAAACACAAAAAATTTGCCATTCTTGGTCTATTTTGCACGTGAAGGTATGTGTGCGTGTGTGTCACGTTAGCGTAGTGCGATAGCTTTTGCCGCGCTTTCCTTAAAAACGGCGGGTGCACGACTCGCCGGTCATGTGCGCGTGGTCGTGGCTGTGGTGGCGTCTATTGTTTGCCATTTCGTTGTGTGGTGGACTGCGCAGCACGTCCATTGTTCCTTGCCATGTCACCTAATGGCATGTCGTCAATCGTGCAGAAATGAGCTGGTTACATGGGTGAGCCTGTCGTTTTTCGCATGAAAAGAAAAAAAAAAGTCGCGCGAGCAACGTGCCGCCCGCGCTGCGTTGGCTGCATCTGCTGTTGGTGGTGGGTGTGGGAAAGGGGTTAGGGACTAGTTTTCCCAATAACTGCCCGGCGTGTTTAAGTTTATTTGCACTGATTGTTGCAACTTCTAAACCAACCTACGCTGTCAGCAACGAGCAGCCTCGTCGTCCGTGCATGTCGCAAGCGAGACCTGCCGTGTCTCTCAAGCCTTTGTGATTGGAAGTGCGTATGATTTCGTATGTAGTTTCCTCTGTCCCAAAACTATAATAGGTGAAAGCCTGGTTGAAACATCTTTGGCACGAGATCCCAGGGTCGAAAACATGGTGTAGCACTGGATGTCTCGCGGTTTGTTTTACGAATTAGGCTCCGCCCTGTCGCAGCTAGCAGCCCTTGAAGATATGTATTGCGATTTTTTTATGTAGCTCTTTGGCACGAGACAGCGTGTATGATTTGTCGCACTGTTGCCTTGTGTGATAATAACGGTAATTGTTTGTGCCTTTTAAACGGGCGTGGAGGAAAGAAGCAAAACTTCGAAATAAAGGGCTTAGCGACCAGTGCCCACACGACCGCACTCTTTGGTACTCGGACGATATGAAACAGTCTTTAGATAAAAGGACACAATTCAGGTTGATATACGTTCTCGGAGCTCACTCGTCGCCAGATCATATACTAAACATTGTCACACGTGGACAAATGGGTTATATTGCGAATGTTCATTGTGCACTTGATATCATTGACAGCAGCTATGTTATCTTGGTTCGGGTTTATTTCTTTGGAAATGTGTTCCCTCAAGTATTGCATGCATATTACGACATGTTCTTTCTGTGACTTCTTACCCGCCCCACATGTAACGCCTTGTAGAAGGCCTTAAGTGGTGATGATGGAATGCCACCAAGCAACTCGTTCGCAGGTTTGTGGGAAGGCCACCTACAATAGCTTCATGGAATTTTGAGCACCTGTATGATTACCGATTCCTAAGAACCCACTGGCAGTCATTAAACTGTGGCTCCACAAACAAAAGCAAAATACGAGGTTTCTTTTGTTGTCCTGCCCGTTCCCTCTTCAGTCTCCTGAATTTCAGCCTCCCCAGATAGGCTGGCATGACCCCTTGAGTAATGCAGAAAACAGCTGCTGATTCTGTTGCAGATGTTGATAAATGTTGCACTGTCACTTGACACCCAATGATAAGAGTTCGCGTGTTGTAACACACGATGCATTGCTGTGTAACCTACTTGGCCTGTCCTCCTTTGTGAATAAGCATCACAAATGTGATTCATCATCATTTCACAAGACAAGGTAGTACTGACAATGTAGTGCACATCCTGTTCTTTCTATCCATATTTAAGTGCATAGTACTGTTATGGAGACGTAAAATGTATACAGGGTGTTTCAGGTGACATTTGACACCCTCTAAAAATATCCACAAGCACGTAACGGGGATGCAACCAAGTTATTATTATTCACTGTAGTCCTGACCACCTCCGCCTATTTTTTAAAATGCTTTCAGGTAAGTAATTAATATTAATAGCCAGCCTTAACAAATGGTTAATTTAAATGTGATGGTTAATTTAAATGTGATACGTTCAATGGTAAAGCTTTAAAGCATGTTACTTAGCATTATCACGCCAGTAAGTGCGGGCTTCTAACAAAGTGTTTCTGTACTTCGATCGGATCCCGCACATCCTGATGTGGGACATGGCCGCAGGCAGTGATAGCAACCGAATCCTGTAAATTACGTGTCCCGAAGTGGGAGCAGCCCACTGCTCTACCGTCTTCAGCAGTAGCGTTCCTCAGGACATATGTCTGTCTGTCTGTCTGTCTGTCTGTCTTCTGTCTAACAAAGTGCATCAGACTTAAAAAAAAAGTACCACTTGACTAGTGCTTGCATGCAGTACGACTAGCAGCCCTCAGACATGTTATTATGAGTAACCGCAATGACTATACCGCAAACCTCCCATTATTTTACACGGCGCTCTTTGGCCACAATTGGCCCTTGTACCACGAAACGCCAAATATCCTCATGAGTAACCTCAATGACTATGTGGCTGTATGTATTCTGTGTTATATGTTTATCAGGTGTACATATTATAATCATCCCCCAGAATCTGGAGTAGCATGTCAGACCCATTGCCAGCAAACATCTCCATTACATAATTAAAGATGTTCTCTCTCTCTCAATGAATAGGAGTGGTCCCTTTACAGAAGTCTTGGGTTATCTCCAGGTGTAGTACTTTTGACTGGTGTGAAAGCTTGCTTCCTAGCAAGTGCACTTGATATGTCATCGTCTCATGCTGTTCATCTGTGAAGGGATGTTTTTTTGCTCTAGTTCACACAGAACAGGTTGCTGCAGTTAAAGGGACTCTTCACCGCTCGTGAAATTATATTTTTTTTGGTTGTGGCGGGGGGGGGGTGACAGTGCGAAGATCGTTCCTTACACTGATGAAAATAAGCATAAGCAAGGAATAATATTGTCACGGTGCAAGAACAGGGATGAAGACGACGATCTCGAAGGGAACAAAGAAGACACAGGAGTGGGGCGCAGGCTGACGGTCGGCCATTGGGGCTGCGCCGGCTAATCTGCTTATTGTAAATTAGACTACCGTTAGAAGCGTATCCCTGTGCCTGTTTCATTTTGGTGGAGGTGCAGGGTAGCGCACAAGACGGAACTCCGCAGCGGATTTGTCATCAACTGTTGTACAATGCCCACCGACGACCAGGCCTCCGGATCAAACACGGCGCCAGCATCGGCGCTGTCAGCATCCCAGACGCTACAACACTCAGTCGTCCTGACTCACCCCCATGACCCTGGAACTTTTTCGGGCAAGTCCAACGAGAACTTGGAAAAGTGGCTTGGCCTCTACGAACGAGTTGCAGCACACAACCGCTGGTACCCCACGGTGATGCTCACTGTTACAGGGCGGAGTTCAAGCTCCCCGGCGCGAAGTCGGTGAAGGGAACTACGGCAGTTTCGGTCGTTCCGTACGCAAGCAGACACAGTGAAAGGATCAGAGTTGTGGTTGAAAAACAAAACAACAAAATTTAATCTATGATAGGGCAGCGCAAAGAATACAAGGTGAACACTACACTTCACTCAAACTAACAATGAACAGCAATGAAAAAGCTTAACAAAAATACTAACGCGCGAGAACAACAAACAAATAGGAAATATAAACTAACAAGCAAGCAGTAACTAGGGCAATGTAAACAATACAAGAGTCTAATTTGCAACAGCTGTGAAAGTTCAGGCGGAGAGTTCAGGAAAACAAGCGATGGCATACGTAATGTGATGACCGGCAGCGTCGAAGGGTCCACGACGGTCTTTTGCGGCACAGCCTGGTACGGCACAGCGTTGAGGTCGATGGAGTTGCGGCGCTGATGTTCCCGGGGAGCTAGTGCTTGATGGCAAACCCGAGCAGTTTTAACTAACTCGAGCCGAAGTCCCGATGCCTACGTTGCAGACGGTAAGCGCACATCTCAACTAGGCGAAGCGGCTAAGGTTAGGCGGCCAGCCGGTACAGAGCCACGCTAACAACTACTAGAGCGATACGATGATCGGCTTCTACGCCATGTAAGCCAAGCGACTAGAACCCCATGCTCCTCAATGCTCCTCGCTTAAATAGCCGCATGTTTTTCCTGATTCGCTGTCTTCGGACTCGGGGCGTGTTTGTGAGACAATTGCTCCGTAACTTCATTTCTGGCTCCACCCAAAATATCCCTCTCGCAATTAATGCACTGGAGAGAGTGATGGGCAAACCCTTTCTCGTGGTCGCCGACGGGCCTCTTCATTCTGCTCCCCCAATTGACAGGTCATCAGCGTGGCGGGGGGCGCCCTTCGCCGGTCAACAACGGTATGCGTACTCGTCCCCTTTGGACACGGTGGCCGCCGAGCAAACAATAGTGTACGCGCGCGCGTGGCCAGTGCACGTCGAACGGCTGCCCGCTGTCTTGCCCCTTATTGTTGGTCCGAAGCACCGTTGTTCGGCCATCAAGAACCACGCCGGGGGGTCGCAGGGGAACGCTTCGAGTTCAAGCTTCCCAGCTCAGGGAGGCCATCATCTCCATGTCTTCTCCGGAAAGGCCGAGAACTTTCGACGTATTTGGAGAGTGGTTGAAGCACTTCTAAAATTGCACGTGCGGCCATGCCGTCCACCTTCACTTATATTTCACCACGAGGCAATGTCAATCCGTGACACTCACAAACCTTCTCTTCTATCTCCAGGGGCCAGCACACATTTGGTTTGATACACATGAAGAAGAGCTGACCAACTGGGACTTTTGTAAGCAGAAATTGCGTGATCTCTTTGGCCCGCCTGCCGGTAGCAAGTCCGCTGCCATGAAAAACCTGTCCTGTCGGGCCCAAACAGCCACAGAGTCGTACGTTGCTTACATCCTTGACGTTCTAGCTCTTTGCCGCCACGTCGACGCCACCATGACCGAGGTTGACAAAGTAGGCCATATCCTCAAGGGCATCGCCGATGACGTGTTCAACTTGCTCGTCTTTAGAGACTGCTCGACGGTTGATGGAATCATCAATGAGTGCCACCGTTTCGAAGACTCCAAGAGCCGTCGCATCACCCAACAGTTTATGCGGCTTCCAAACACCGCTGCAACGTCTTCGTGCAAAGACTCTCATCAATCCCTTCAACCACACACCGAGGATAGCGTTGTGCGCATCGTGCGGTGGGAAATAGAGGCTGCGGCACCATCTCTTGTACGCCCATCAGAGAATGCAGAGGCGACGGTCTCTCATCAAGGCAGTTGTCCGCGAGGAACTTGCGAACGCTGGCATTCAACCGGTGTGCTCCATGACCGGGCCTGCAGTCACACCTGCCGCTTCGCTTCGTCGGCGATCAATGACGTTTCGACGATACCGAGGCCCAGCCCAGTGGTGAACGCATGACAACAGGCCCATATGCTTCTATTGTAGTGGCGTGGGTCACATTTCTCGCTATTGCCCTCACCGCCAGTCCACGTTTTCACGATCTACATTTTTCTACCATTGAAATGACAGCCGACGTCCGCAGTTTAGTGCCGCTCCGAATGATCCGACGTACTGCGACCCTATGTACCGTGACCAGTCCTATGGCGACTCGTACCGCAGCCCTCCTGCATCATTCAGACGCTTGAGCCGTTCACTGTCGCCAAACGATCGTCGATCCTGCTCGCCTCTGCCCCGTCTTCCTTTGTCGCTGCATCCTTCCATACGATCATCTCGCGAAAACTGATCAATGCAGCTCCCGGAGGTGACGCTGCATTGGACCCCCGACCTGCAAATCCTCTGATTACTTTGCTGACCGACCAGAACCAAATCGCTGTGGATGTTGATGCTCTACCAGTAACTGCCCTGATCGACACCGGTGCTCACATCTCAGTCATGAGCGATGACCTTCGGAAGCGGCTGAAGAAAGTTCTGACACCTGCCGAGTCCAGTATTGTACAAGTTGCTGACGGAGGGACACCAGCTGTGCTGGGAATGTGTGCCGCTCGTGTAAGCGTTGAGGGTTGTCACACATCCGTTTTGTTCCACGTCCTTGACCATTGCCCTCGAGACGTGATCCTCGGCCTTGATTTTTTTATCGGCTCACTCAGCTGTGATTGACTGTTCAGCTGGTGTGCTCCAGCTTGATTTGCCTGATGCTCCTCAACTTCCCGACACAGCGCAAGTCCATCTCTGTTCTGCTGACTTTGTTTGTCTACCGCCACAGGCACTGATGTGTATCAGTGCTGTGCCCAATTTCTGTGTGCCGGATGGCGACTATGTGGTCACCCCGGACGTCGGCACCTTACTCTCGCATGGCGTGTCTTTCCCTCACACGGTAGTGACCATATCGGATCAAAAAGCTTATGTGCCACTACTGAATTTTGCACTCTGCCCTCAGGTTTTACCTAGAGGCATATCCCTCGCCACTCTGTCACCGTCACACGAATACCAGCTTTTGTCCCTCTTGCCGAATCAGTCTTCGACCAGCTCTTCGGCCACCTGCAATTCGCCTGTGGCCACATCACCTCGAACGCACGACGACATCACGAAAATGATAGCCCTAGACCTTTCACCCTCACAAACCCACGAACTCCGGCATCTGCTGACCCAGTACTCCGATATTTTTGACATAAGCGGTCGGCCTTTTGGACAAACGTCGCTGGTGCAGAATCGCATACATACCGGTGGTGCCCCAGCCATTCACAGGCGGCCTTATGACGTGTCGCACGCCGAGCGCAGAGTCATCCAGGAGGAGGTTGATAAGATGCTCAGCAAAGGCATTATTGAACCATCATCCAGTCTGTGGGCTTCTCCTGTTGTTTTGGTAAAGAAGAAAGACAACACCTGGAGATTCTGTGTGGTGTGTGGACTATCGACATCTGAACAAGGTTACAAAAAAAGATGTATATCCTCTGCAGCGCATTGATAACGCGTTGGATTGTCTACACGGTGCAACGTATTTTTCATCAATAGATCTCCGCTCCGGTTACTGGCTAATCTCCGTCGACGACAAGGACCGCGAGAAGACCGCCTTTGTTACGCCAGATGGCCTTTACCAGTTCTGGGTCATGCCTTTCGGCTTGTGCAACGCTCCCGCCACCTTCGAGCGTATGGTGGACACGCTCTTGCACAGCTTTAAATGGTCCATCTGCCTGTGTTACTTAGACATTGTGTTTTCTCCGACCTTCGAAACCCATCTTGAATGTCTTTCGTCTATTCTTTTGGTGTTCCGCACTGCAGGCCTACAGTTAAATTCTTCAAAGTGCCACTTTGGTCGCCGCCAAATTACTATCCTCGGCCATCTTGTCGATTCATCTGGCGTCCGCCCGGACCCCGCAAAAGTTTGCGCTGTCCTCTATTTTCCTGTGCCAACATGTGCTAAAGACGTCCACAGTTTTGTAGGCTTACGCTCCTACTTCCATCGATTCGTAAGGAACATTGCGAACATTGCTCGACCTTTGACCGACCTCCTCAAGAAAGGCGCGCCCTTTTCATGAGGCCCTGATCAAGCTGCTGCTTTCTCAAGCCTTATCACACTGCTCACCACACCGCCGATTCTTGCTACCGTTTCAATATTGCTACGATGCTATGGTGTCCGTATCAACGTGTTGGCTTGTCAGAAAAGTTATCATGATACACGGGTCCTTACCGTATCGCCCGCCAAGTAATGGATGTTACCTATGAGGTTGTTCCAGTCTCCCCGACTCTGTCTACTGCAGCTCCTCCCAGCGAAGTAGTTCACGTGAACAGACTCAAGCATTACTACCCCCCGTCTAACAACAGAGCTTAAAGCGCGCTGAGACGGTGCTTCCACTACTGGGGGTGATGCTATGAAGCAACCATAGCCCTTCGGGATGGCACATACCATGTATGGAGAAGAAGACGGGACTGGCTGATGGGCAGGCTGTCCACCATTTTGGTTGCTGCTAAAAGCCTCCCTGTAAATACATTTGTGAATAGCCATCCCCTGTGTCTTTCTCGTAACAGTATATTTAACTTTGCCCTGAAAGTCATGTAAAAATGACCAGTGGTGCCATTCTCAGCGATTGGTGTCAATTTCTAAGTGTAACAAAAAACCAGGAAATACCTTGTGGGGTTCAATTATCATGTTTTAAAAGGAAAATTTATTACTTTCAATTGTATTTTACACACACCTCGTAATTTATGATGGAAAGTAACTGTGTATTTCGTTATAATATTTCACTACAAGGTGAAAGAAGGTTCAAGGATCATGAAAAAAAAAAAAATTGAAAAATGGAGAATTTTGATCAAATTGAGTATTCCTATTGCCACGTCCCCCCTTAAATGGATATTGCAAAAACTCGGTAACCAGTGTTGCCGACGGCCCCGCCACGGTGGTCTAGTGGCTAAGGTACTCGGCTGCTGATCCGAGGGTCGCGTGATTGAATCCTGGCCGCGGCGGCTGCATTTCGATGGAGGCGAAATGTTGAGGCCCGTGTGCTGTGCGATGTCAGTGCACGCTAAAGAACCCCAGGTGGTCGAAATTTCCGGAGCCCTCCACTACGGCGTCTCTCATAATCAGAACTGGTTTTGGGACGTTAAACCCCACAAATCAATCAATCAGTGTTGCCGACGACCTCTTCGGTATGTTTGTGCTTACCCATGAACATACAGAAGGGGTAATGGCAAAGAGAAAAATTCTGTTTTGAAAATTTATGCCGAGTTCCCAGCAAAAGCACTACGAGCTGGTACACTTCTAACAGTGCACTTTCCATTGCAATAAAAAACAGGAAATCGATGAAGGATGGTACACAGTCCCTTTGACTGTTTCATGTAAACATGACCGACAGTCCAGGTTAGTTTGAAATACATAATTATGTTGTCTGTTCTTTTTCAGATACTATGCAAGAAACGTAACGGTGACTTGAAACAACACACCGAGGTCATGAATACAGCAGGTGGTGAGTCTGTTCCATACATACCTTTTTTTATCGGAACAGGTGATCACCCGAGCAAGAAGGGAGAGCTGACACTGAATTTGTCGCCTATGCTACGTTGTCTTGGATCGTGATATTAAGCAAGTGGTCCTGGAATCTGTTGCACAACCAAGATTTGTTGATAAGAATATGAAATTGTGTACCGTGTGCAGAGGCGATGGCCAAAGACGTGGCGGTGGTCGTACAATTGCAGACTCAACAATGCGATAACATATGGCTTGGGCAATCTTAAGTCAATAAGGTGCGAACGTGTTGCGAATTACTGTCATGAGTAAAGGGGCTGTTGCGACTGGCCTGCTGAATGAGCCGACCAGCGGGTAGCGTGTTGCGGAGCGGCGGAGACGACTCGCAGGCACTTGGGATTCGGGAGTCGAGAGCCGAGGCAGAGGTAGAGGAAAACTTAAAAGACGTTTATTTGCATATTTACAAGTCATTCCCTTCAGAGAGTTTTCTTCTAGCGTCCTTCTCTGGGTCCCGCGCTTTTTGTTGCCCGGGATTCTCCCCCATTGGCTCCTGGGCGAGGGAGGAGGGAGAGTATGGGAGGTGTCCGTACTTGACCCGCCCATGGCTGTAATTAGCGAAGGTTCGGGAAACGACGCCGGAGACGATCACGTCACGCAGCCAACGCCACCGCTATCACACGTGCACGTGTGGAGACACACATCTGTTCACAGTTTGTGTGGTCCGATGCTGATAAGGTGCACACTCGCCGGATGAACCACTTCCAGATGTGCCGGACGGGGTCACCTCATCGGCTCGGGACCGGACGTTCTTCCCGGCTGGCCTTCCTTTCGTGCTAACTAAAAACGTTCGCACACACAAGCACACTCGCACGTGCAGCACAGGAACTCGTGTCCCTTGGCGGCGCCACACCGTTGCAAGCACACCTGCAGGCGCTTTGTAACAGGGCGAAGAACGAGAGATGACGTGCGAATTAACGGAGAGGCGCCAGAATGCACGTGCCGGTGACACGTTCAGATTCGTGGTTGGTGGATGGCTGGCTCGTGGCGCACGACCCGCGCCGTGATTGGAAGTGGAAAAAACGCCGAGCTGGCAATTGTCTGGGTGTGACGGCCGAGGAAGGACGCATTGGCAGCTACGCTTTGTCAACGGGATGAGGTGTTCGGTTCGGGAGCCCGTGACAATAATTGGCGAGCCTCTACCAGGATATTTAACATCTTCCGGCCCAATCACGAAAGATCGTCGGGGGTTGCGGAGATGGATTGGGAGCGTTTGGCGGCGATAGCTAAGAGCAGGAATCTCTATGGCAAAGATGCTTTATTATTTTTTGAGGAATGCCAATGAGAAAGGGAGAGAGACCTTGAAGCCAAATGAAAAAAAACGCCACCTGTAACTTGAACGGGAACGCGAATTTGAAGTTGAGTGCAAAGAACGCCAACTCCAACTTGAATGGGAACGCGAGCGATAGCATGAAAAAATAGTGGCGAGACTAAAGAAACAGATAAATGAGGCTGAACAAAAGTCGATGCACCAGAGTCGGGCGATATCATGTTCAGGTTTAACAGTAGCTCGATCAGCTGAGTCTAGTGAACATGAACGGGAAGTTAGCCAATTTCAGGAAGTCGAGATCATTCAGGAGGTTGTTGCGCTCGGACCAGAACAGTTTGATGAGAATACCGCTAGGCCAGAGGAGACTGACTTGGGGCCAGATGAACAGATGGATGTAGGCGCCCGAAATTGGTTAAACGAAGCAGTGGCAGAGAACGCGTCCTCGGTGAAGGACCGCCATCTGGGTAGTGCAGGCTGCTGCAAGCCCATTTTTCATGGGGTATGTACTGATGGATGCTCCACATCAAATGTTGCGACTATGGATTACAATCCATTAGATGACCGCGCAAAGTTAGAGCGTGAGACGTGCCCGTGAGTTAAGACGTGCCCGAGAACGCGCGTTCGCAAGAAGCAAAAAGTGAACGAATGCAGTAAATGTTCACGTTCGCGATCGCGTCTAGCGAGCAGGCGCGAGATGGACATGCTCTTCAAGAAGCGTTTCATTAGCATGGAGACGATGACAGAACGCGGCAGGTGTTCAAGGCGTTTGCGACCACGTTGGGCTAAGCACAAGGAAAAAGTTTCAGAGAAGCGTTCCGTGAGGGGATCCAGCAGGATTGTTAAGCGTTCACGACAGTCTACTTCAAGGAGACTTGCTAGAGCGAAGCGCATGAAGGCGCGTTGGACGAGGCGTTTGTTGAGCTCGAAATAGATGGCCAAACGCAGCAGCTGGGTGAAGGGCTCGAGAGAATGTGCTGTTAGCAGACACGAGAGGATGTTACGCGAGACGCCGGGAAAGGGGCGAGCTAGAATTAAGGCAGATATGTTCTTTTTGTGGCCACCAAAGAAAAAGAAGCAGGTTCTGTGGAACGTTGGCTACTGACGGAAAATAACAGGGACAGGATCAAGGACATGTATCAAGGAACGGACATAATAAAGTAAAGCACAGAAGGTGTCATGAGTACAGAACAGTAGAGTAGAAGGAAGTGCCAGATACAAGGGTTAAAATAGAGGTTTTAAAAACCAGGAAAAAAAAAATGAGTAATGACCAGACAAATGTATTAAGATTTCCTAGAGAAGGACCCAGCAGGAGCGGGGCTGTAATGAGAGCTGGTTACCTGAGGTCGACAGTTTTTTTCGAGTAGGAGTTGTAGAGCGATGTCCAGAGGATTAAAATACTAAACAGAGGTCATAGCATGTACGTTATGCATTGGTCATTCGAAATAATGCGTCATTCGTATATGCGCATTGAATACAGTGCTGTAGTGAGAAGGAGTTGTAGAGCGATGTCCAGAGGATTAAAATACTAAACAGAGGTCATAGCATGTACGTTATGCATTGGTCATTCGAAATAATGCGTCATTCGTATATGCGCATTGAATACAGTGCTGTAGTGAGAAGGTGTAGATATTGTCAGAAGGGGTGTGTTGGTAGTGAAGTGGAGCACTGTTTAGTGGAGAAAAACCTGAATATAGAGATACTATTGGGAGGACATGAACATTAAGTAAAGTGATGTGATGAATATGCTTCCATGTTATTGAACTAATGCTGATTTAGTGTCGCATTTTGTATACTCAGTGGTGATGCTAATGGGATGAACTGAAAGTGAAAGTGATTTGATGAATATTCTTTGATGTTTTAGAGTTATTGATTTCTCTTGTGCATTGTATGCTCATTTGGTGTTAGCGTGGTGAATAGGCCAACAGCGGAGAGAAATATGGTTGAAAGTGAACATTGGGTGAAGTGCTTATGTCATAGTGTTGTGTGTGGCGCAACATCACTTGTGAAGTGCGCGTGACAAGTGTGTGGTGAGACGCCAAGTAAGCAGCACTGTCAGTTTTCAAGATGGCACGCACTACGACAGAGAAGTTTCTTTTCTATTAAAAAAAAAAAACTTGTCTCGTCATTTGCATAGCAGTATGAAGAGTGCACCTTTTGAGGGGAAAATTATATGGCTTATAGGAATGTTGCTCGAAGGAAATTGACAAAAAATATTATTTATTTAAACTGTTGCTTGTGCACATTATTTTTGTATGAGCTTTTCTAGAATTGATATCAGCCTCTCTTCCCGCTCCCCTGCAGCCTTGTCCAGCTGCAGTTCCTTCTCCTTCGTGCGCTCTAAAGAGCGACGAAGTTAGGAGAGCTTGCTGAGGCGTTTGCTTTTTTTTTTTTTTGCCTTTTCTTTTGTGTGAGGTGTCTGTGTATTTTCTCTTGCTTGAGGTGTTGCTTGAGGTGTCGCTTCGGTACAACCTTCACTGTTGTCATCTTGCACCGGTGACTGTGGTTCGGTGGGGCCGATGACGGCATTCTCTTCGGGCACAGTTTCACCATTTTCCATATTCCATACAATCTGAAAAATAAGAACATTGAACCCATTCTTACGTGGTGTGTCCCTGAAAATATTCATTTCATATGTGTGAACCAGCCGAAGGAAAGCACCGCACTGAATTTGCAAATATTTCAGTGAAGTTAATAAAAGTTGATGCTATTCACAATACTGTTATGCATGCTATACTCTGTTGCATGTTTATGTAATCTTGGTTGTATAGATGATGGCGGCAGTTATAGACATCACTTCAAACACTGTTTGGAAAAATGCGTACTGTCACCATTGCATTTACCTCCTCTACTGTGCCACTGTCGTTAAATGACGTCTCTTGGAGCAGGCTCCCGTCGTTCATAGGTAAGGCTTGGAGGAATCTGTTTATTTCCCAATAAAATGGCCAAGTAATCTTGCCGCTTCAGGTCCCCTTTTTCTTATTGATGTCTCTGCAATAACAGGGTTAAAGGACACTTGTTTCTGCTTCACATCGTCAAATAAACTCGCATATTTGTAGTACAGATTCAAATAACAGACAGCAAACATAATCCCACCAAAAATGAACACTGCAATACAGAGAGGACATGCTCACTCCGTGAGCTTTGTTCTTTTGCTCTTTTTTTTCACGCTGTTAACGCACTGTCACTAATGCCAGTCACACAGGGCACTTTGCGTCACGATAGGACTCGGTCAAAAGAGCACTATTACGGGACGATAAGGTATCGATGTCGGCCCCCGTAGCCTGACGAACACAGTGAAACATGACCAGAACGTGGTCGCTCAACGTATGGGTGCCACGGCAGAAAAAAAAAAAAAGCGTATCTATCGAACCTCCCTACGACGCGAAGTGACATGAGTGCACGGCCGCGGCACAACTTGCAATGTGACAGAACAGAATAAACCCAGAACGTCCCAGATTTGCTGGCCTGAAGAACGCCGCTTTACACATGTGCATGCTAGAAAACAACTTGCCACACATGTTGCAGTGATACTGCGCACAGCACAATCTCTTATTTGTTTTACTTTAAGAATATGCATAACACCACAAAAGCACTTGCCTGTATTTGTTGCCCAGGTTTTCTATTTTTGTCTTCGTCTCCTTTAGTGTTTTTGTTATCCCGAGCTTGAGCAGCTCCTCCACAATCTTGGCGTACACATTTGCGTTCCTCTTGGCCTTCCTGAGGTTGTTAAGGTTGTCTTGCCACAACCTAATGAGCGCAAATGTCTCATCATGCGTCCAATGCGCACGTGCTGCGGAAGCCATCGAATACACGTGCACTCGGGCTTGTGCTTGTTGACAATATGGTGACGCCGACAAGACGCCACTGAGGTGGAGAGTGAAAGCCTACGTGTGACGGCTTACCGCACAACTTCTTTCTCGTTAAAATGATGCATACGTTCAAAGCCGCAAAGCTATTTTACTTTTCACGCGAACACTTCTCAAATTACGAGTGCTGAAATGCATACTGTGCCGTGTCTCTGGGGCAGAGAGTATACAATCGGTTCGAAAGCGCAGTCGAATGAGTTCGGAAAACTCATTCGATTGCCAAGTCATTCGATTCTAATGACATTAAATATTGCTGCGTAGCAGCTGAATAATGTCATTAGATGCTAATGTCATTCCAGTCGAATGACATTAAAACGGCTGGTGTGACAGGGGTATTATTTACCTAATAGAACTTGAATTCACATAATTCACTGGGCAAGAATTACAAAACATAGAAAATGAAGTCATACCCCGTAGGCTTGCAGGGCTGGTCTTTGGTGGTGATATGCGCTGTGTGCCCCCGAGTCCACTTGCTCCAAAAAGGCCCGAGTCGCTGCTTAAATGGAATTTGGGTGGCGGTAGTGGCTTGGAGAAGGAAGAGATGCTTCTATTTGCAGTCCATGAGGGAGCACGGCTAAGTGTCTTGAGGATGGGGAAGGGCGCGAAAAGATGATAGGGAGAGCGGAAATCATTGAACCGATGGGCTATCCGCTGTACAAATCATGATTACCCATCATGTTGCGAAATAACATGAAGGGCATCAGATGCTTCAGCAGTGAGTCACTGTATTTGAAGACTGTCAAGTCCATCGTGGGTGTCGGGCACACCTGATCTAGCGGGCTCAGCTCCTCCAGGTCCCACATCTGGAGTTGCCACTGAGTGGGCGGGAACATGCAGTGCGTAACGGGATTTCCCTGTGCATCCTTGAGAAATTTGCCGCCGAGCACTTCCTCCAACACCACCACACAGCCAGCCCGGATGCCGTTGTGGTGGAATCCCAGGTGGAGCCGAACAGCCTGGCATAGTAGAGGCACTCTGCCTTGCCCGTGTCCTTGTCTTGGTCATATGCCAACCCTGCTTGTTAGTAGACCGACCTGTACGTAGTAAATGTGCCATGCCATGAACAAGTGCTCTGCAGCGACGGAGGCCATTGGTGTTAGGATACGGCTGTCTGTAGGGACAGTGCCTTCTATAACTTTCAGTGCCTGCTGGAAGGGGAGGAGAACAGTAGATGGCGGCCGTCGAAGCGAGTGCAGCTGCTCACCACCAGGCGCTGCCACATAAACATGGGTCTCTCGTGTTGTCGGTCCCGGCTCGCGCGTCACCTCCGCAGATGCGGCTGCTAGTCTCGTTTCTCGGGTTCCGATTGCCTGGGTGCTGATAACGATCGGTAAAGGCCGCAAAAGGGCTTCCTCGACTGGTAAGCTCTCGAACTTGCTCGCGACAGCATGTCAGTCAACAAGACAAGGACAAGACTTGGCAAAACCAGGGGTTGCTATAGTGCCCCACCAAAGAAACAAGTTTATTCCAAATATCTCGTGAAATCGAAGTGAACCAAAAAATGAGTGCATTCTTCGGCCTGGGGTGCAGCCTACAGTTCCCCGGTAGTAATTGGACCACAAGAAAAAAAAAATAGTAACCTAGTTCACAGCCTTACATATATTGGCCTACAGATCAAATGTTTGGTGGCAAAAGAACAGCATATAAACTACGAAGAAACAGTATTTGTCACAGTCCCATGTACATTGGCCTAAGGCTAAAATATTTGGTCATAAATAAATCAAAAACAATATTTGCCCAGTCTTATTTACTGGCCTATACGCCATGCGCAGCGCCTATAGGGGCGCCACTGAAAGCCGCGTAGCGGCGGCCGTTGGAACCGGTGGTGGGTCGCGTAGCAGACGCCTCATTTCACTGCAAGCATCGCGGAAGCGCGCGCGTGCGATTTGACGCTTGTGTGCGTCCCAGATAATTACTTTTGCGGCGATAGTGTGTGCAAAGGAGCTGCACATTATAATAGTGGACATGTGTCCGATGTCACAGCTGTGTGGGACGACAATGCCACCATACGCGCCAAGTGTTTGCCACACACAAGCGTCAATAAGCTTCCCTACGAAGTGGAGCTCCTCGCACCGCTTTCTTTATATCGTCCCGATCACTAATGCCTGCATGCGTTGACGCGTGAACCAACGTTTTTTTCTCGACACAGTAGCTTCGTTTACGTGCCATGTGGTTATATAGTAGATTTTGAGGGATCGCTGTCGCACCGGCGCATGGATTTCACGAGTGCGGCCACGCGAAGGGTAAGCGTTAGTAAAACTGAAACCAGCACGATAAACTTAATTGTGAATATATATCTCGGCAGCTTGCGCTAGTGGCGCGAGACTGAGTCACTGCGGAGTTGGTGGTCACCTAGCTTGTCGTAGCAGCTTGGGTAAGTATTTGCTAGGTTTTTTTGCAAGCTATTACCAAGTGTTGCAAAATGGCGTTACATTCTACGCGATCGTCAAAGTCTTAAATGGGCACAGGTGCCATGTTTTACAGCCAATATGCAAGTTGAGGCGAGCGCACAGCGAACATTCTGCACCGGTGATCGTATTCCAGTGCCATCAGTAGGTAGAATGCAGCCGATTTCTTGCAGCACACGTGTGATTCCACGGCGCTTTTGTAAAGGAGCCGTCACCTGCCCCACATTCTCTGACATTGCGCTTCGCGCCATTCGTTTTTCAAGAGAGCCTAGGTATCGCGTCTTATCAGTACTAACAACCTCATGTGCATTGTAGCGTCTACAATGCAGGCGAGGCGACCACGTGTAAACGTAGTAGCGTTCGCTGAAGACGTAGAGACATAAATGGAGAAATAAAACACGATAATCGTTCTGTTGTTGTTGTTTTGTGGGGTTTAACGTCCCAAAACCAGTTCTGATTATGAGAGACGCCGTAGTGGAGGGCTCCGGAAATTTCGACCACCTGGGGTTCTTTAACGTGCACTGACATCGCACAGCACACGGGCCTCAACATTTCGCCTCCATCGAAATGCAGCCGCCGCAGCCGGGATTCGATCCCGCGACCCTCGGATCAGCAGCCGAGTACCATAGCCACTACACCACCGTGGCGGGGCGATAATCGTTCTAACACTGCTGTTAAGAAGAAAAGAGAAATAGCGGGCGCGGAAGAAGACGAAGTAGGATCGCGAGCGCGTGGCCCGTGATGTTCTGGGTTTTTCTCTCTAGAAAAAAAAAAAAAAAACGGCATCGTAGGGTCTCGCTGCTCGGCGCTCTTCAGGCGTATTGTCTTCCGCTGCACTTCGAAGCCTGGTTTATTCTTCATCGAAGTCCTCGGACTTTACACTCCTGTAAACAAAGCGCGATTGCTTGCCTTCTGCGTCGTACAGCCGCAATCCACCGCCGCCGTCGCTCTCGCTCATGAAATAGCACCGAAATCTGTATAAGTGCGTTCGTGGCGATTTCTTGTGTGGTGTTGAGCAGCCGACCAACGCAGCAGTTGTTTTTCGGCATTTCTGAAGCCCGAGAGAGTCGTTAAATCACGATGAAAACACATCCATCCGAATGACATTAAGACGGCTAGTGTGACAGGGTATAAGTGTCTTGGGGATGGGGAAGGGCGCGGAAAGATGATAGGGAGAGCGGAAATCATTGAACCGATGGGCTATCCGCTGTATAAACCATGATTACCCATCATGTTGGCAACATGAAGGGCATCAGATGCTTCAGCAGTGAGTCACCGTATTTGAAGACTGTCAAGTCCATCATGGGTGTCAGGCACGCCTGATCTAGCGGGTTCAGCTCCTCCAGGTCCCACACCTGGAGTTGCCACTGAGTGGGCGGGAACGTGCAGTGCGTAACGGGATTTCCCTGTGCATCCGTGAGAAGTTTGCCGCCGAGCACTTTCTCCAACACCACCACACAGCCAGCCCGCATGCCGTTGTGGTGGAATCCCAGGTGGAGCCGAACAGCCTGGCATAGTAGAGGCACTCTGCCTTGCCCGTGTCCTTGTCTTGGTCATATGCCAACCCTGCTTGTTAGTAGACCGACCTGTGCGTAGTAAATGTGCCATGCCATGAACAAGTGCTCTGCAGCGACGGAGGCCATTGGTGTTAGGATACGGCTGTCTGTAGGGACAGTGCCTTCTATAACTTTCAGTGCCTGCCGGAAGGGGAGGAGAACAATAGACGGCGGCCGTCGAAGCGAGTGCAGCTGCTCACCACCAGGCGCTGCCACATAAACATGGGTCTCTCGTGTTGTCGGTCCCGGCTCGCGCATCACCTCCGCAGATGCGGCTGCTAGTCTCGTTTCTCGGGTTCCGATTGCCTGGGTGCTGATAACGATCGGTAAAGGCCACAAAAGGGCTTCCTCGACTGGTAAGCTCTCGAACCCGCTCGCGACAGCATGTCAGTCAACAAGACAAGGACAAGACTTGGCAAAACCAGGGGTTGCTATAGCGCCCCACCAAAGAAACAAGTTTATTCCAAATATCTCGTGAAATCGAAGTGAACCAAAAAATGAGTGCATTCTTCGGCCTGGGGTGCAGCCTACAGTTCCCCAGTAGTAATTGGACCACAAGAAAAAAAAAATAGTAACCTAGTTCACAGCCTTACATATATTGGCCTACAAATCAAATGTTTGGTGACAAAAGAACAGCATATAAACTACGAAGAAACAGTATTTGTCACAGTCCTATGTACATTGGCCTAAGGCTAAAATATTTGGTCACAAATAAATCAAATTGCACAAGAAAACAATATTTGCCCAGTCTTATTTACTGGCCTATGACAACAACAAAAAAGTACACTTGGCGATATGAGGTCATAAAATGTCAAGGGAACATTTTTTTCAGTGTTATATAAGGTGGCCTAACATTAAAACATTAGGTGGAAAAAAAATCAAATTGCACAAGAAAGCCAGCTTGACATACTGGCCTACAAAAGAAAAGAAAGACTTGGTGACAAAAGATTATAGATTGCACAAGGAAACACCATTTTTCTTGTTACGTAAGTTGGTCTCACATAAAAGCATTTGGTGAGAAAAAAAAAATCAAATTGCACAAGGAAGCCAGTCTTGCACACTGGCCCACAAAAAAAAAAAAAAAAAAACTTGGTGACAGGAGATCATAAATTGCACATGAAAACAATGTTTTCCCAGTCTTACGTACTGGCCTATGGAAAAAACAAACACTTGGTGATAAAAGATCATAAATTGCAATGGGAAGCATATTTTTTTCAGTGTTATGTAAGTTTGTCGAACATTAAAACATTTGGCGAGAAAAAATAAAACCTTAAGGGAACACTGCCGAGTCGTGGATATACTGGCTTAGAATTCAAACATTTGCTGAGAAAAGAAAATTATATATTGCTTGAGCAACCAACCTTTTATCAAAGCCTTGCATACTTCCTTGAAAGTGGCTTCTTTGCAAAATATTTACAGGCATCCTGCTTGTCAGTCACATTGAATGCATAATTTGAAAGAAGTGGCCTGAGGAAGGTGACCTGATATCAAGTTCATGAGTTCTGCCCTGTAGTTACAGCTTCCATCACTCTGGCATTTGAGGAATCTTGGTGCACGTAGGGCTGGAACGGTACACTTTGTCAAGCTACTGAGGAGCTACCGAGTGGCTTTCGCAAAGTTGGATTGTCTCTAAGTGCACTGCCTTAGACGCTCGCAAAGTGTCCAAAATAAAGGAGCTGGTTTGACGGATACAGCAAACCACCCTGGTCCTCGTTGCGTGTCAGCTGTAGGAGTGGCTGGTATCACCCACGACCTCCTCGGTACCACCAAACCAGCGAGCCAACCATGTTTACATAGCGCCACTATGCGCTAGCGGCTAGCGGGGGAAACACTAGCACTGACGGCCCTGAGAGGGCCTTCTTTCAGGCACTGAAAGTTATAGAGAAGGCACTGGTAGGGATGGACAACGCACCAAATTTCTTAGTCCAACCGTAGTAGCCGGCCGTTACCTTCATTAGGGAGTTTGTTTGCTGTTTTTACGGTCCGGTCCGCTCAGAGTAAGGCGCAGCGGAGCGATGGGCGACTTTCACGTTTTATTTATGCGTTTTGCGCAGTGGAACAGTGGGGCTGGATGGATGGAGGTATGCTATGGGCGTCCCCTTTGTACCGGGGCGGTGACATGTGTGCCACCAGGCTCGCAAAAAATTTAAAAGCTTTTTTTCTTCCCCTCACTCTTTAAGTTGGTCTCATGCCTTGTAAATCTACTTCAATTAAATCGGTCATACTATGGCAAAAATGTAAATTCATAGCCCAGTTCTCTGCCCCTTATGGCAGAAAGTCCTTAGTTTTTTCCCCCCTATAATTATTTTTGTCCGTTCTCTCTAGTTTTCTGCTACCAATACTCTAGCCGTCTCTTACTTATTTCAATCGCGGGTATGTTCAGCTTGCCATTGTTGTCCCTAAAGCCGAAGGCTTCATGTAGGGTTGTGCCCAAACGTACACCTAGGTGGATATTTCCGCATTCAATCAGAACATGCTCCGTCGTTTCCTTATCTTCCTCACAGCATGTGCATTTTTCTTCTTCTTTACTGAATTGTGCTTTATAACTACGTGTTCTAAGGCAGCCCGATCTTGCTTCAAACAGTAACGCGCTTCCTCTTGAATTGTCATAAAATGCCTCCTTCTTTATTTCGTTTTTGCCCTTTCGTAGTTATTCAGAGTCATTTTTTTTTGCACCGCTGCCATCCAGTAAGCATTCTTCGCCTCTCTGACTTTTCGCTTTACGCTCCTTGTTGTCAGTTCTCTTACTGACAACAAAGGCTTGGTGAGCCTCCTAGTTCTTTTTCTCTGCTGTGTGTCAACGCTCTTTCTATATAAATGACGGAACACCTTCCCTGCCCACCTACTCTCTTTCCCTAGAGTCGCTGGAAAAAATGTAGAGTACTGCAAAGGTCTCTTGTGTCGCATGCGTCTGCGTTGCAGCACGCAAGCGGTAACTTAAACCGGTAGGCAGTAAAGCACGACCGCACACATCGCTCGCCAACAACCCAAAAGCCCCTCTTTATTCGCACATGCCCCGAACCCTAGCGCATCCCGACAGTCTGCGCCACCTGTCGACGCCTACGGAAGACTAAGGTTGCACACCTTAACTGTTCTTCAGTAGGGGTCGCTACATTCCCCCTTCTCAGCCTGAAATTACAAGTCCAGTCTCTCAGGCTTTCTCACAACTCGGCCATACCGAGTACGGTAAGTCTGTTGGTCGCTCCGCTCCTCACACGAAGTCGTGGCCGATGGTTCTTGCTCTGGTGACGGGGTACTATCGCCCAATTCGTCCCGAAATGTCACGTCCACCGGTTCTGGCAGTAGATCTTCCGAGGGCGACGAGGTACTTTCACCTGAAGTCGGGTCAAAGGGCACCAGATGTTTCCTGTTCCGCTGGATGACCACAGATGGTGTTTCTACGATGTATGACCGAGGCCTCTGCGCTGGGCTTAGCACCTTAGCGACACAAGGAATGTCCTGCACCCATACATCGTCACCTGGCATCAAGGGTCGCAGCTCCCGAACAGCATGATGTCTGTTGAAGTTGCGCGCTTGCTTTTTCCTGGCTGCCTTATCCTTCTTCCTCACTTTAGAAATGGAAGGCCATTTTGGAGCCAGCGCCTCGTCAATCTTGGGAATCGTCGTCTTCAAAGGCCTGCCCATCAAGAGTTGAGCTGGGCTGTAGCCAGTGACGCCAGGTGTGTCTCGATATGTCAGAAGAGCTAGATAGATGTCTTTGGATTTCCGAAACATATCTTTCACCGTCCGCACCATCCGCTCGACTTCTCTATTTGCTTGTGGGTAGTGCGGACTTGAGGTGACGTGCGAGAAACCGTAGGCTTTGCAGAAATCTCTGAAAGCTTCTGACACAAACTGCGGTCCATTGTCGGATACCACCCTTGACGGCACTCCGAAACGAGCAAAGCAGCTCTTCATGACTGCTATCACCGCTTGTGACGTTGTTTGAGACAGGCTAATCACTTCCGGGAAACGAGAGAAGTAATCCACAAGGATAACATAATGTTTACCCTGGATTTCAAAAAGGTCTACGCCTACTCGCTCCCAGGGACCTTTTGACGTTGGAGTAGACATGAGAGGTTCACTGTGTTGAACTCTCGTTGATGTGCAATCTTTGCAGCCCGTGACCATCTTCTCAATTTGACTGTTTAGTAGGCCACCACACAGATTCGCGTGCCCGGGCTTTGCATCTTCCAATGCCTAGATGTCCCTCATGAATTTTGCACAGCATGGCTTTCTGAAGCGACTGGGGTACCACAATTCTTGTGTCTTTTAGCAGGAGTCCTCGGATGACAGAAAGTCTGCCACGCTCTTTCCAGTACGCGCGCAGTAGTTGTGGAACCTTGGATGGGTGGTTCGGCCAGCCGTCCTTGCACAATCTGCAAAGACCTATGCAGACTGCATCTTCTTCCTGGTGTTTGCGAAGTGTATCAGCAGTCATTGCAGTAGATTCGGTGACCTCCATGACTGCAATCTCTCCATCCAAAGCTCGGGCATCTTGGTTTCTCTTGGGAGGATCAGCTGGAGCACGTGAAAGGGTATTCGCAGTGGCCAAGTGCTTTCCTGGCACATACAAAACGTTGTACTGGTAGCGCATGAGCCTCATACGAAATCTTTGAATGCGCGGTGGCATCATGTTGAGCTCTGCTTTACCCAGTAATGTAATTAGCGGCCTGTGATCAGTCTCTATGTCGAAGACTATGCCCCTGACGAACTGGTCAAATCTTTCCACAGCCCATGTTACTGCGAGAGCCTCTTTTTCAGTCTGACTGTACCTTGTCTCAGCAGGTGACAGCGACCTGGAAATGTAGGCGACGGCACGTCTTTCACGCGTGGGTTGGTCTTGAAGCAGCACAGCACCGAGACCATATGAGCTGGCATCGGCTGATACTGTTGTGTGACACATTGGGTCGTACCTGGCCATAGCAGTAACATTAGTAAGTGCACCTTTCACACTCTGGAAAGCCTCCTGCTGGTCCGGGCCCCAATACCACGTGCTGGTTTTAGTGAGAAGCTGACGGATTGGTGCTGTAATCTCTGAGAGATTTGGTAGGAAGCGTCCCACGTTATTCACCATACCGAGCAGCCTTCTCACTCCACTGACGTCTGAGGGTGCCTGTAGATTTGTCAGAGCACTGATCTTGTCGGGGTCTGGCGAGATTCCATCGCTGCCCACTACTACACCCAAAAACTTGACCTTGGGCACGGCAAACACACACTTTGCCTTGTTCAGCTTTGCACCAGCCCTTCGGAGGTGTTGTAAGAGATCTTGTAGTCTTCGATCGTGCTCCTCCTTTGTTCGCCCAAAGACCAGGATGTCGTCGATCATATTTACCACGCCGTCCATCCCTTCCAGAATACGACTCATTTGGCGTTGGTAGTACTCAGGCGCAGAGCAAATACCGAATGGAAGACGTTGGAAACAGTACCTGCCGAAAGGAGTGATGAAGGTAGTCAACTCTTGACTTTCTTCCGCTAATTTCACTTGGTGAAATCCCGCGGTGGCATCGAGCTTGGAAAACACTTTGCCGTGGCTGATACTCCCCAATATGCTTTCCACTGATGGCAGCACATGTCGTTCGCGAAGCACCGATTGATTCAGTTTTGTCAGGTCCACGCAGATACGGTAGTCACCTGACGGCTTAGGAACAACAACAATGCCAGCACACCATTCAGTTGGAGAGTCAATGCAGCAGATTACACCTTCCTTCTCCATCTTCAGTTCCTTCTTTACGGCGGCGTGAAGAGGTAACGGTATTCTTCTGGGCACGCTGAGGGAAAACGACTGTGTGTCTGGGCGCAGCTTAATAGTATATACCTCCTGGAATTCCCCGAGACCTTCAAAAATGTCACCTGGCAGGAAAGCAGGCTTTTCCACTGAGACGGGGTCTACAAACGTGGCAATTCCAAGTGCTGTGATTGCTGGAAAGCCCAATAACGGAGGCTGTTGGTGTCGCAACACGTAAACTGGCTGGACAGTAGCCTTCTCCTTCCACTGTAGAGTTGCCTGGAACACGCCCAGAACATCCAACCGTGTGTTTCCAGGTCCGGTAAGCACTTCATCCGGCTTGCGCAGTTTTTTTGGAAGGCCCGGAAACTCCTTGGAGACAACGGTAACAGCTGCCCCAGTGTCCACCTTAAAAAGTTCATCATGTCCATTCAGGATCACTCGAACGAACTTCGCAACGTCGGTGTTCTTGGTAGATGAAATGGGATGTAGATCCACTGTGTTGACCTTCTGCTTCTCCTCGCAAACATTTCCGAAATGTCCTTTACCATTGCAGTTGTAGCATTGAGCTTGACGGGCTGGACATTCTAGTCGCGCATGTGTCGGATGACCACAATATCGGCAACTTGGTCTGGTTTGAAGTGTCTCGTCGCACTTTCCAGATTTGCTTTTCGCCCCTTTTTGCGAAGAACGAGGTTGAAACCGTCGGCGTTGACCAAACTTTGCTTCGGACAGCGAAGCGCTATTTTCTGTCGAAAACTGGCCAGTCCCCTTGAACGCGTCCGCACGGGCCTTGAGCGCATCTTCGTGATTACGAGCCTGCAGAACGGTGTCTTCAAGTGTTAATTTGGTACTTCGGCACAGCGTATCAGAAAGCGAGGAATCCCTGAGTCCGACGACAAAGCGGTCACGCACCAAGCGGTCTTCAACATCTTTCGATGCGTAGTTGCACTTTTTACAAGTTCCCGCAGGACGGTAACAAAGTTGTCCACGGTTTCGCCTTCTTCTTGTATTCGGCGGTGGAATTTGACGGTTTCATAAACCTCGTTGGGCGGATGCACAAAGTAAGCCTTGAACTTTTCCTTTACAGTATCGAAGGAAGCCCAATCTGCTGCTGCGAGGCCCAACGTGTCAAGTATGCGTCTCGCTTCTTGTGAGCCCATAGTGTACAAAAGCGTTCTGACTTTCACCTCATCTATAGCTCGGTATAGTCCAGACGCGAAACTGTAGTCCTCAAACTGGAGAATCCATTGCGTCCACTCGCCTGGGTTTTCAAAGTTGAACCGGGATGGAGGTGGTAGGCTTATGGGCGTTTGGAGTGCAGCGTTCTCGTCCGCCATTGTTTGAAGTCCAGCGACACCGACCCACGAAGAGACGAACGCCGAGTCAGTAGTGCTTCTGTAGTGGCAGTTCAGCGAGTACTTGCAATGCGATGGCAGTTACCGGTATCCCACTTCTGACACCATGTCGCATGCGTCTGCGTTGCAGCACGCAAGCGGTAACTTAAACCGGTAGGCAGTAAAGCACGACCGCACACATCGCTCGCCAACAACCCAAAAGCCCCTCTTTATTCACACATGCCCCGAACCCTAGCGCATCCCGACAGTCTGCGCCACCTGTCGACGCCTACGGAAGACTAAGGTTGCACACCTTAACTGTTCTTCAGTAGGGGTCGCTACATCTTGGATGCGGGCAACATTGACAGGCGGCGGCCATTTCCCTTCCGGCCAACCTGATCCCTGTGCTGGTGGCATAGGAAAGTGATCGAGTTATTCACTTAGATGTCTTGTCCTTTTCGACGAAACTGGGATATTTTGCTGTTTTTCTTCAAGCGGATACCACAGGTGATTCTGAGGTACCGATGGTTATGACTGTGCCACGTCGTAAGCTTCGAACTTTTTATAAAATGTGTGGAGTGGTTGCGATGCTTTCCAAACCCTCTCCGTGGATTCGTCGGTCTTGTTTTACTAATGTTCACCAGATATGTGTATGCTTTTAGCAAATTTGTATTAAACAGTGATGTGCGCACTGAATGAATCGAGATTGTGCTTGCAAGACTGCAGCCGAATCGAATATGTTGTTGGCGTTTATACTGCACTCAAGTGCTTGTTTGCCTTTGTCGATGGATGTGGACTGGAATATTTTCGTGTTTTCTTCAAGTGCATGCCACAAGTGATTCCGAGGCATCGATGGTTATGAACGTGCCGTGCCGTAAGCGTCGTAACGATGGTTGCGATGCTTCCGAACTCTCTTCCTCGTTTCATCAGTTTCGTTTTGCGTATGAGGATACGTGCATGCGCTCAAGAACGCTAGTGACGTGCGCATATCTTGAGATTGTGCTTGCGAGACTCGCAGCCGAATTCAATGTGTTGGTACACATTCGATTCGATCGTAATGTACCCACATTTGATTGTAATGCGTATCTGAGATGAATGCTAGCAACCAAGAGAGTGGGCAACTCCTGCGCCTACTCACGTATTTACTTTCATGGTCCGCAGTCGTGCAACTTTAGCCGATAAACGATGGTATCAACAGTGATTTGTCATTATTTATGCGTCACACGGGCACTTCCTGGCGCGATCAGGATTATATTTTGCGACCGCGATTGCTCAGCAAGTTGCCGGAGATCAAGCAGCTCGATTCAGATCAGCACTGAAATAGAGATTGGACCGAAAAGGCGCCATGCTATACTTGTGTATTATTTGCGAATGAGCGTTATCACCTTCTGACTGTTTCATTCTCCAAGAAATAAGCTCTCTGAATGGCTAACATTTACGCGAGCTTACCGAGATGTGGCGCTTGTGCGTGCAGACACCAGTAAATATGTATGAAGGTGTGCATTTTTATGACCTATTTTGCCTGCTGTTCCAAACTTGCAGTGTATTTCCAGCTGTGGAAATTGGTTTATTGTTCATGGAACAGCAGTGTTGTTCTTACCAAGTGATCCTGTTAATATTTTTTGCCTAGTGTACTTTCCACTGAAGGAAACTTTTATCGAGTAAAATTACTGACAAAATCAGTCTTTCGTTGCCTTCCATGCTCTCGGGTGCTTCGCTATTTTGGGGCTCTGCCAAGGCCTGAGGCCCGCATTGATTTCCGGTTCTTGGTGGTCCTTCAAGCGTGCTGTCTTGGTCAGCTTGCTGCAAGACCTTCTTGTGCAGTGTGTGGTTTGGTCGAGAAAACAGGCTTTCTAGGCATTTTCTGTGGCTGATGTTGAAAAATACTTGGCACTGCCTTCCATTTCAACTTTTTTTTGCCATCCACTCATGGTTTGTCAAAATCCTCTGGAGTGAAGTGGTCCTGTGTTTGTCAATAAAATTACTTTATTAAGTTACTGTTTGTTTAAAATAATTATTGCATAAGTAATGAGAAACTTCGAATAGCAAAAGTTGCTGGATGTCGCTTATCATTTTCCTGGATTATTTCTCACTCAGGGCAGCAACTGCCTTTCTTATGTATGTGGACTGGTAGCTTGCACAATGTCCCCCATCCTCAGTGGCGGAGGATAGCAGAAACATTGCGTGCAAAAGGAAATAAACAAAAAGGGGTATCAGATATAGGAACGTGGGTGGGGAGAAAGTACGCTCGAGTTTAGCCTGGAGTTGGGGAGTAAGTGAGCAATGAGATGAGAGGGGCAATAGAAAAAGGTCCCTTGATACTCCCCTTCAAAACTCATTCCAAAAAATTTGCAGGCGATATTTGGTCTGTCTAATTAGCTTGAATAAGGACCTACAAGGTGTGGTTAAAAACAAAATATTCGATCTTTTTTCTTCACGTTTACCTTTGCATTAACACATGGAGTGTATTATGTGAACTCACCCAAAAATCCAGACGCGTAATTTTTTTTTTTCGGCAGGAGTTTACACGTGCTAGTTAACCAAACCAGAGTTTTACCGGTGTTTTACCAGTGTCACGTGGACACTTTTGATCGCGATCAAACAATCAAGATCCAGATTATGCGTATTCACTCTTAATTGCGATCAGGCCTGATCCGGGTCAAGATTGCAATTTGGCCTACATTTTCGAATGGTATCCGCCGCTTTGACAGTGCAGGAATGACGACTGACCGCGATCAGAAATCCGTCCTCATCACAATCACAAGTGCACTTAATCTGGCATGCTACAGCATTCTTTCTTAAAGACAAATTTAATATGTAGCACTATTGCGTAAGGTGCAAGTCACCGGTAATCTCGCGCGCAAACACTTATGTTTCAGTCGCGCGACTCGAAAGCTGGGCCAAGGCCCTTGTAATGCCCTTGCTCAAACGAGCCGCACAAAGCGAACAGATATTCAGCCGCATTTCATCATCACATGCTCAGTGAACACTGCACAAGTTAATGCATCAGCTTACCTCACACAAGGCAGGTGTTCTTCGAAGGCATGAACACACGGTCGGGTGAAGGTCGACCGGGTGAGGTTGAGCATCGACCGGGTGAGATCCTGGTCGAGAGAAGCCCTTGTGGCTTCACCCAACCGGGACCTCCTGCTGACCTGACTCCAGCCATAGGAACTCCAGCGGCTCGCAATCCATGGGCAAGGGCCTACTTAATCCTCTGCCCTTAGGCATAGCAGGAACAGTCGGGCTACGGGTCTGAGTTCCTTGCTCAAATGCCTGGCCAAGATACGCCTAGTTGATCACACCGTCTGTTGCAACCAGACACCTGGCGTCGTGATATTCGCAAGTCTGCTGCACTTCAATCCGCTCTTCAGTCCAGCTTGCCGATGATTCGGTGAAATTGACATCAACTTCTTTTGCCACGTCGCCACCACACGTCACTGTTGGACCCATGCGAACTAACGTGAAATGACTCGCGTAGGACCTTTAGTTTCTAGTTGTGTAGTTTCTCACACGTTGTGAAGCTGTTCTCGAGTGCTTGTCTTTTAGTTTTTCTCTCTTTGCAGCAGTTTAATTAAAACCTGTGTGTGTGTTGTGTGAAAAACGGCTTTGTCCTCAATTAGACTCTCGGGGGCTTCGCCTGAGAGAGTCGTTCCGAAAGCAAATCTCGCAAAGCACCTGCATTATCACAAGGATACATAAGTAGAGCATGTAGTAACGAAAACTGCACGTTTACATGGCATAATTTATCGAAATTATTATCTACTGTTTTTGAAAACAACGGCTTATTTATCATTCGTCCTATGCTCAGTACTTTTCCGTAGTATGGGGTGACACAACGCAAACATATTCACAAGCTTATCAAGACTTCAAAAGAGATTCTTTAAAATTGTTGCTAAAAAGAGCCTAATCACTTGGTCAGCTATATACAACAAAACTATAAGTTAATCAATATAGAAAGTCCTTACACATACATTTATACAGCGATTAAAAAGGAATTTAAGCACAGAAAAATCATTTTTAACTTGTACAACATTTATACAGAAATTAGAAAAGGTTTTAGACACAGAAGAATCATTTCTAACTTGGCCAATACATAGCATGGAAAAAAAGAAATGATACATGCCAAAATAATCCTTGGTTATTGTCTTGATGCGCTGGCTGTGGCTACCAAATGCCATGCAGTGTTATTCCAAAGACATTAAACTATCTTACTGGAATTGGTGTGAATTTAGAAAGTATGATTTTTTAGAATATTATATCAACGTTCTTGTAAATGCACGCGTATCGTCTTACATGATTGTGTGATTTGCCCATGCCTACATAGTTGATCTGTAAGTAAGACAAGTATAGTTACATATTACTTTTTGTTGGGATGCTTGAGGAATAACAATTGTGGTCTATAAAAGTTCATGCTTTAAATAACTGACTTGTACATAGTTTAAAAATTCTGATGTTTTATTTGTCATTCTCTTTTTGTCACTTATGCTTTTAAAAGTATAGGTAGTGGGAACTAGTCAAGCTGCTTAAATGCAGCTTTTATTCCCACCATCCCTCATGTACCACATGGAAGTAAAGCTTCATTTCAATTCACTTCAATGTTTCCCTGCAAAGCAAATAGTTGGTGTGCCTGACCTGAAATATCCGGTTCCCTGAACATTAGCGAAAACTGTCATGGTGTCGATCATGATCCGGGATTCGCTAAATAACAAAATACATCTGTGGTAGTTAATATGCAGAGTTCGCAATACAAAACAAGTAACTCGTAAACACCAGTGCATACTTTACATCACTTGCCGTTCATGTGTACGTCGTCTGATGCCTGGACTGCGGGCATTGACGCCATAACAGAATGTCGCATATCTCGTGCCAATTTCTTCCGAGTTGTTGAAGATGGCAATGACTGCACAGGCTGCCGCGGCACCATGCTGTGTTTTTTCGTGGCACCGTCTTCGACACGTGGCGGGTGTTTTGCATCAGGTCGGAAATTTCCTGAAGCAGATGTTCTTGCTCGGCGTACTGCCCTCCTGTGCCGGGTCTAGGGAGGAAACGGGATCGTTATGCTTGGACAAGCACCCAAGAAATCTCACTGTGCTACACAAAGAGCGCAAACAGAACTAGGAGAAAGTGAGCACTTACTTTCTGAGGTTTACAATGTCTTGTTGCCTGAAATATCCGATCAGTAGATCGACGTGCTCTTTGATGGCACGAATTGTCAGGTCGCGCTGCACAGCGCGCACCACGTTTCTTAGCACTTCTTCCCACGCTGTGGGGCTCCCGAGAGGGTCCGCACTTGCAACTTCTTTCAGCAAACATAAGTCTTCATCGATGCGACGGCGCTTTGGCAGCTTGCGCAGCATAGACGAAGCTTCGGCGCACGTTGGAAGCATATTGTGTGTTTGGGCAGCCATCTTGAAAAAAAAAGAAAAAAAGAACCTGACGCTCTGACAGTGGAACGGAAGCGACGTTCTGCGTAAGTCGCATCTAAGCGGACCGCGTCGGCCGGTCCACTAGCCCGCTCCCGTTCAAGCGGAGGTTGCATGCGCACTTGCGTTCCCGCTCCACTTGGCTGGTGAACGAAGTGTGCCAGGGCATTTCACCCTGCTGATGGTTCCACATGTGTCCTTCCTATTTACCTGGACTTCACCACTGGGGTTGTGGACGTTTGATAACAAATGAACTCTTTGCTTGTCATTGCTTACTGAGTACTCAGTTTCACCTCTGTGGTTGCCTTGTCAGATTTTAGCTTAAGCAGATGGTTTCTGCTTCTGTTTACCATGCGACAAGCATATATTCCGGATCTAGCAAGATCCTTCACCAGGTGGTAGCTGGTAAAATAACTGTCAAAGAATACATAGTGATGCTCTCCAGCTGTAGTCACACAGCCTCTTTGCAACGTGGGCATGCGGGTCTTCCTGAACTAAGCTCTTGGACTTACAAATGTAAATTTCAAATTTTAGTATATATCCACTGCTGCCACACAGTGTCCAAACTTTGCAGCCCCTTTTCACTGACTTTTTTTTTGGCGTATATTGTTTCAGAGAGCTTTGGCTTTGAATTTAATCACTGGTTCATCAATGGCTAAGTACTCCGTCTGCTGGTAGTGCCCAGCAAATGTCCCGGTGTCCTGGAAACTTGACAAAAGTAGGCATGCCTTGTGCAGCTTGTCAAAGGGGGCAGTGTTCCCCTCTGGCTGCAGGGCGTTATTTAGAAGAAGGTTGGATAGGAGCCTACCAAATATATTCACAGCCACAACTTTTGATATAAACAGGCCATTCATATGAGTAGCGCTGCTCCAATGGTTGCGATAGCATGGACTCCGCTGCAGCCCAAGCCCAAGAATGCATGCATTTCTTTGTTGTTGGAATGCAGTGTTTGGTTTCTTGCTGTGCATAGAGGTTCATATCAAACACAATCTTTTGGATCCACTCAGGCGTCCACAAAGGGCTAAAAATGCCAAATGGTACATAGCACTGTTGATGCCAACAAAGTCCTCTGGCAGTCTGCGATGAGATGAAGACTATAGGGGTGATGTCCTATACCTGGTATCCCGTACTGCTCTACTGTGCACGGGTCTTTGGGGCTGTTACAGAAATTTCGTCCCCTATTTCAGTGTCAGGTGCATCACTGGCACTTTTGTTGACATTTGATGCACGGTATTTGTCGTCGGACATGTTTTCGCGGGTATGCTCTTCTGGATCATAGTTGCTATTGCTCAGTCTGTGACTTCAAGCAAAGCTGTCACTATCGGATGGAATATCTTCATTTTGAACGACTGAAAGAAATGTTTTGAATGTAAAAATTTATTTTATTATGTTGGGTTTTGCTCTTGAAATCTGGGACCCCACCTGTATAATCCCTTTCATGCATGGTGGTGAGCTTAGGTGACCACTACATAAACGATTGCAATGCTGCGCCTGCTTGATGCATGACATAATTTTGCCTTTCCAACCGGTATGATATACTCTGGCGCTATGTGTAACACCCAGCAAAGATTCGATGTAAGCTCATGTACATTTGCACCTGTAAAAGTTTCCAGAGTCCAGCAGGAGAAACGGCACGCTGCAATAAGGCTGCTGCTCTACAATAGCAACAGTCTTGACAGACAGTGCCATCTTGTCCCCTTCCAGAGAAGACTAAAGACATCACAGGAGATGACATGCAACACATGCGCCATCCAATACCCTGATGTGGCGAACGACAGCATGTGTGGGATGACGTTCCTTGAACTAGACACCGACATCCTGGCTGGAACAACAGCTGTTGTCGCGCCCCAGTGCTCTGGATTGAACGGTGGAGCTTGATTTTGTGTGAACTGTACCACCTATGCCAGCATGGCTGTATACAGCTTGAGGTCCCCGTATGAGTCCACCCTCCCCGTATGAGTCCCATATACTCCCTGTAGGAGTCCCATATGCTCCCTGTATGAGTCCCATATGCTCTCTGTATGAGTCCACCCTCATCATTGCCGCGGTTGAGTACAGGTCTGCAGCCACCCGGGAGGGCAGCTGGGTTAACCTACTTTGGTTGTGTTAGAGACCATTTCAGAGAGAAGCATCAGGCGGAGAAAAGGCACCTCATTCCAGTAGTTGGAAGGGACGTCGCGTAGGGCGTGCACCACCACAGCCATGCCTACTGTGTTTATTGTGTCAGGGAACACAAACAACTTATTGGCTTAAAAATCGCCAACCAGCTGCTGGATGATAGTTTGCAGCTGCTTGTACAAGGAGGTGCGATTGATTGCGCCTGCAAGGGTAGGTGAAACCTGCAAGGGTAGGAGCAACTACCCCAAGAAGCCCTTCTCTGCCTGAAAGAGTTGAGCACGTGAATAGAGTGCTCGACTGTTTTCTCTTCTGGGCAGCTGTGTCCTTTTGTCACACCTATCCCATATAACTATGGTGTAGCTGGCGAGTAATTTGTGAAAAATTCATGTTAAATTTGTTTAATTAATACAGTAAAAAGAACATGAAAAATCTATTATTTGTTTGATACTCTGGGTATTGAAAGCCCTTGTGTAACAAGAACGGAATATAATGCATGGGGAAATCTTAGGGATGTGAAATGGCAAAAATATTTTATCCCAGTAAAGTTACTGTGTACGATGACTCTCGTTCCCGCCTCTTCCTCCTACTTCTCTTTCCTTGTGGAGCAGAGCTCCCCCAGCTGGCATAGCAGTAATACAAAGTGCAACTCGTTTTCTCCATTGCCTGTCCCTCTCGTGCTGTCTCTTCTTTAAGGATAGAGACCAGCCTTTCACTTACACAAACACAGTTTGACTTTATATACAAGATATATATAAATATTTACAGACATTAGCGAGGTTGGAGAGGATAGTGTTAGAACTGGCTTCCTGTTGTGGTAGTGGATCTGATTGCAGGAGCGGTGCCATGTACTGATTGGCTCTGCCGAACACAAGGGACTGTCCCACCAACCAACCAAGCTGCTGTCTGTACGCCCTACGCTACAGTGTACTTCACATGTTGTGGTTTCAGAATGTACCCAGATTTCTTTGTATGTGTTTTGTAATGTGACTTGGTAGCGTTCGAGGTGTCATTGTGCTCAATATACCCCCTGTTTAGTTTATGTATTTATTGCGTGCGGTGTCACATTCTTCTAGTTGCAGCCTCCTAATTGCTGTATGTGTTTCGTCATTTGAGGTAGAACGAGCAGCACGCTTCGTTTAAATCTTAATGCAACTTACTTGGTTTGTATGCAGCAAAAGACATGTTTGAAGTGGCATTTAATATTCCTGTACCCTTTATGTCACAGTAGACCTTAACCCCTTCTAAAGCTGCACTCCATTTGCACAAAGGTAAAAAATATATCTGTGAAATCATTTTCCTGTTCCATTAGGGGACCAGTGTACTTTTTAGATGTGTATGAGTTGACACGATACATTCAGGTTTTGTGCCACTGGTTACAGTTCATATTTATCTCCATACTATACCCGGCGACAACTTTCTGTAGCAGCACAGCCAAGGCTACTGTGCCGAAGCACGCTTGTCTTACTGTGCCACAGCATACAGTTCCCCAACGAAAACATTTGTATACTGTTCTGGGTAACTAAGATTTTAGCATTCACCACTTACATTTTTCGCGGATTTATTTTTTAATTAGCGAATACAAACGTTGCTCAGTAGAAAATATTTTGTTTCATGCTCTCTCGGGTTTCGTGGGTTTTCTTGGCTTCCGTCGCTTTTTTCCCTCACCGCATTCCTCACCGTCAAAGATGGCATCCTCCGGTTGCAGCTCGTCAACGTCGCTTACGGAGGAAACACCACCGCGTGCCGCGAGTCCACCAGCTTCGCAGCCGTACCAGGCGTCGTCGAACCAAAATCTGTCCGTACAGGCCAAGACGGTGGCGCACAACGTTTACGCGGAAGTAAGGAAAAGCGACCTGCGCTGGTGAAATCCAAACCGAAATACCCAACCCGTCCAAGCAGTCGGACTACTTGGCGCAGTAGCACATGTGCATAGGCTCCGCCCACGTAGCCTTGGCCGTGCTGCCACAGAAAGTTGTTGCTGGGTATAGGTCAGCATACAAGGATTGTAGGAGCCATTTTGCTGGCTGTTTCATAGAAGCTTTGCGTAAAAATCCACAAATAAGTAGGCCCAAGTAGTGGCCAACCAAGTGTCTGAAAAGCCATGTGAAGCTCAAAGCAAAGCATATGAACCTTCACTTTTGAGGCAGCTTGAAGTACTGAATGTTGACTAGGTGTCATTCCGTCGCTTTCCGAGGAACCCTATGGTGTACAGCATGCAGATTATCACCATAATAAGGGATGAGGGGTTTTACTTTAAAGTCAGCAAATCAACGAACGTCTGCTCTGAGCACTTTAGAAGGTGTGACTATATACCCTGAGTGGCAAGTGCCCACAAGCTTCTCAGAGAAGCAGCAGTGCCGTCAATGTCCAGTTTCTTTAAGGATGCAATAAGCTGGTTGCAAAACTGGAGCGCTGCAGCACCTAGTATTATGGACTGAGGACGTGCTTGTATCAACACCCATATTACTAGCTGTGTTAGAATGTGCTTGAAGCTGGGTACGGAGCCAGGAGGACCCCGACAATACGCCCTTACTCGCTTGGCACACTTTTTATAAATATCGTGCCTCATCATATGTTTCCACGTTTGCCGCGGGACGTACAGGCACACCGCACAGGGCACACCGCCGCCATGGGTAGATACATGGTCATTTCGCTACCAGCGGCAATTCGCCAGTCCGTGAAAAGTTAAAATCACTGAATAAAAGTATGCGTGCGTTAGGATGGGCAGAGGTGAGCTGGCACATGACCTGGTTAAGCTGCAGGGCGGTGCAGGGCGGTAGATAACAGACTCCTAGCAGTGTGGACTGATGACGTGCTTGTATCACCACCCATAATATTTCTAGCTGTGTTAGGCTGTGCTTGAAGCTGGGTACGGAGCCAGGAGGACCCCGACAATCTGCCTCCCTCGCTCGGCACACTTTTTATAAATACCATGCCGCATTATATGCTTCCACGTTCGCCGCAGGACGTACAGGCACACCGCCTCCATTAGTAGATACATGGTCATTTCGCTACCAGCGGCAATTCGCCAGTATGTGAATAGTTAAAATCAACGAATAAAAGTATGTGCGCATTAGGATGGGCACAGGTGAGCTGGCACATGACCTGGTTAAGCTGGTTGCAAAACTGGAGCGCTGCAGGGCGGTAGATAACAGATGCCTAGCAGTGTGGATTGAGGACATGCTTGTATCACCACCCATAACATTTCTAGCTGTGTTAGGACTGTGCTTGAAGCTGGGTACGGAGCCAGGAGGACCCCGACAATCTGCCTCCCTCGCTCGGCACACTTTTTATAAATATCATGCCGCATTATATGCTTCCACGTTCGCCGCAGGACGTACAGGCACACCGCCTCCATTAGTAGATACATGGTCATTTCGCTACCAGCGGCAATTCGCCAGTATGTGAATAGTTAAAATCAACGAATAAAAGTATGTGCGCATTAGGATGAGCACAGGTGAGCTGGCGCATGACCTGGTTAAGCTGGTTGCAAAACTGGAGCGCTGCAGGGCGGTAGATAACAGATGCCTAGCAGTGTGGATTGAGGACGTGCTTGTATCACCACCCATAATATTTCTAGCTGTGTTAGGCTGTGCTTGAAGCTGGGTACGGAGCCAAGAGGACCCGACAAGTCTGCCTCCCTCGCTCGGCACACCTTTTATAAATATCATGCCTGCATTATATGCTTCCACGTTCGTCCGCAGGACGTACAGGCACACCGCCTCCATTAGTAGATACATGGTCATTTCGCTACCAGCGGCAATTTCGCCAGTATGTGAATAGTTAAAATGAACGAATAAAAGTATGTGCGCATTAGGATGAGCACAGGTGAGCTGGCGCAAGACCTGGTTAAGCTGGTTGCAAAACTGGAGCGCTGCAGGGCGGTAGATAACAGATGCCTAGCAGTGTGGACTGAGGACGTGCTTGTATCACCACCCATAATATTTCTAGCTGTGTTAGACTGTGCTTGAAGCTGGGTACGGAGCCAGGAGGACCCCGACAATCTGCCTCCCTCGCTCGGCACACTTTTTATAAATATCATGCCGCATTATATGCTTCCACGTTCGCCGCAGGACGTACAGGCACACCGCCTCCATTAGTAGATACATGGTCATTTCGCTACCAGCGGCAATTCGCCAGTATGTGAATAGTTAAAATGAACGAATAAAGGATGTGCCATTAGGATGAGCACAGGTGAGCTGGCGCAGACCTGGTTAAGCTGGTTTGCAAAACTGGAGCGCTGCAGGGGCGGTAGATAACAGATGCCTAGCAGTGGTTGGGACGTGGCTTGTATCACCACACCCTTTATTTCACTACAGCGACACCGCAGCACTGCACACCGCCTGCAGTAACAAGCGGCGGGAGGAGCAAATGGTTTGGCCACGCTACGGCGAAAATACAAAGGGCGTCGCTAGCACGTCACCATGGGCAATGGCTCGCGGAGACACGCCGCGAACGGAAAAGTCGTCCCTTGCGACTACGCTGCGCACTCGCGCGATCGCAAACCAATGGGCCCGATGGTCCGAGTATGAGCCAACTACGTTTGCTTTCGAGCGGCTCGGCGTAGTAAGACCACGCACGAGCACGAGACACAGATCTAGGGCGTAGCGTCTGGAAGGGCAACGTAAGGGTAGGTGTACGCCATCGGCTTACCGGCACCATGGGCAGACTCTGTCCAAGTGAGCTCAAAATAAAGGAGCCGGCGGACGAGGAACGGAAACGTGCTTACGCTTTGTCTGCCCGAGTGAGAGAGAGCCTCCTGTTTCTCCCCCCATGCCGTGCGTATAACGTCCCGTGAGACAGACTAAAAGTATGTGCGCCTTAGGATGAGCACAGGTGAGCTGGCGCATGACCTGGTTAAGCTGGTTGCAAAACTGGAGCGCTGCAGGGCGGTAGTAACAGATGCCTAGCAGTGTGGACTGATGACGTGCTTGTATCACCACCCTAATATTTCTAGCTGTGTTAGACTGTGCTTGAAGCTGGGTACGGAGCCAAAAGGACCCCGACAATCTGCCTCCCTCGCTCGGCACACCTTTTATAAATATCATGCTGCATTATATGCTTCCACGCTCGCCGCAGGACGTACAGGCACACCGCCTCCATTAGTAGATACATGGTCATTTCGCTACCAGCGGCAATTCGCCAGTATGTGAATAGTTAAAATGAACGAATAAAAGGATGTGCGCATTAGGATGAGCACAGGTGAGCTGGCGCATGACCTGGTTAAGCTGGTTGCAAAACTGGAGCGCTGCAGGGCGGTAGATAACAGATGCCTAGCAGTGTGGACTGAGGACGTGCTTGTATCACCACCCATAACATTTCTAGCTGTGTTAGACTGTGCTTGAAGCTGGGTACGGAGCCAAAAGGACCCTGACAGTCTGCCTCCCTCGCTCGGCACACCTTTTATAAATATCATGCCGCATTATATGCTTCCACGTTCGCCGCAGAACGTACAGGCACACCGCCTCCATTAGTAGATACATGGTCATTTCGCTACCAGCGGCTTTTCGCCAGTATGAGAATAGTTAAAATGGTGGTGCGTGTGTAAAATGGTGGTGCGTGTGTAACGTGAATATGGCCATCACTGTGGGTTCGGGCTTAGCAAGCCACAGGGCCGCGTAGGCTGTCGCCTATCTCGCACTCCGTCGCACACATGCGTTGGGACGGCAAAGGCGTCAACCGTCGCGTGGTAGTGACGCAGTACTTCTCTCAGATCAACCGCAACACTTTATTTCACTACAGCGACACCGCAGCACTGCACACCGCCTGCAGTAACAAGCGGCGGGAGGAGCAAATGGTTTGGCCACGCTACGGGCGAAAATACAAAGGGCGTCGCTAGCACGTCACCATGGGCAATGGCTCGCGGAGACACGCCGCGAACGGAAAAGTCGTCCCTTGCGACTACGCTGCGCACTCGCGCGATCGCAAACCAATGGGCCCGATGGTCCGAGTATGAGCCAACTACGTTTGCTTTCGAGCGGCTCGGCGTAGTAAGACCACGCACGAGCACGAGACACAGATCTAGGGCGTAGCGTCTGGAAGGGCAACGTAAGGGTAGGTGTACGCCATTGGCTTACCGGCACCGTGGGCAGACTCTGTCCAAGTGAGCTCAAAATAAAGGAGCCGGTGGACGAGGAACGGAAATGTGCTTACGCTTTGTCTGCCCGAGCGAGAGAGAGCCTCCTGTTTCTCCCCCCATGCCGTGCGTATAACGTCCCGTGAGACAGCGCTGGACTCCACCAACTTAAAGCCCCACCAACTCCATGCGCACCGCCACCATTGCGGTCCGCCGCCGGGTGCACGGGCAGACCAGACGTGACAGCGCCTACGGCGTCACCCGGCCCGGTGCACAAGCGTGATAGTGAATGGCTAGAACGGGGAAGAAACGGTTGAGCTCGGGAAAGACAGGATTAGGCAATCGCCTTGTGCAGTGGCAATGGGCATATGCCTCGACTCCCACACTGATGATGATGAATGTGGCCAATTGTCCTTTGTACTGCGTGGACACTTTATTGTCCCAGCCTAATAAAAATAAATAATAAATATACACACGAAAGGCACGTAAGCCTGCACTGTGAATAGTCTCTTGTGCCCTTGCACCACGTCTCCTGTTTCCGCAGTGCCTGATGTACCTGGCATAATAGGTACACTCCTCCCCTAAATCTGCGCTCTACCGATCCACAAAGGCAGCCAGTAGTCGCTCATGCATGTAAAGACAAACTAAGTCTCTCATAGGCGACATACAGCTGCCCAGCCCTGAAGCTGCCGCCAATACTATGAAACGAGAAAAAGGAAAAAATCAAACGAATGATAAGGTACTCACAGAATAAGTGGAACAAAATGGACATGCGGTTACCATGAACAACAAGAAAAAATGTCTAAGTCTATGGGCCAATCAAGCACGTGGTCGGCACCAACGTCTGTGAGGTCCGGCGATGGCTCTGCCGGTGGTGTTAGCATGGCCGCTAACCCGGGGTTTTCCCGGAGCCGCTGGAGTGCCGCGAGCTCCATGTTGCCCAGCTGTGGCGTTTTTGTCATGGTGGCCTCTCCAGTGCGGCCTCCGTCATCGGTGGCTGGCCTTGCCTGCTGTGCTTGCCAGCATCCCTTGTAGTGGCTGCCGTGGTAGACCTTGCCGCGGCACTCCATGCACAGCACCGCCTCTGGTGGAGCCAGCAGCTGGGCCCCTTGTGCTGCCGCGTCTACCTCCGTGATAGCGCAGCCACGGAACGGTCACGGCACTCAGTCCAGTGGAAGATCCCACTGTACCCGCCACTGCGCCTTCCAAGGTGCCCCACTAGCGCAGTAGCGGGGCGCTTCTGTACCACACTGGTACGTCAATGTGGCCACGTAGAGCCGCTCTACCTCCCGCTGTTGTTGCACTGGAGCCACGGGCTCACACTTTCGCAGCGTCCGTCCGCCTGGGCCTCTCCTTTTGTGTTCGGCAAGTTGGTGGTCGCTCACCTGAGGTCGTTTTCTGCGGTGCCATCATCACGTCTGGTTCACCTGGAAGGAAGCCCCGGCAGGACTGCGGGGCGCTCAGGCCTTGGTAGCGGGCGCGGTGGCCGGTACACCTCCTCCTCATCACCAACTGAAAGCAGCCGTGCACCAATAGCGCCAGGTGTCGGTACATGTCCCCGCGCAGTTCGTGCCAATGACATGGCGACCCTCCGGACTTGCACTTTTCTGGGTGGCAGCCGACCCCTCTGGAGCACAGGCTCGCAAAGAAGTTAGCAAAACTGAGGCTATGAAGGAAATGTGAGCCCTTGGTTACGGAAAAAGAGAGTCCGCCATCCAGCGCAAAGCCACACAGGTGACCGCTTCCTCAAGTTATACGGGTGCGCTGTCCGAGTGCAGTCCGACAGCCCGGGTGTGTCCTGTTGCTTGCGCATGGTGCCAGAGGGTACTGGTGCAAGCTTGTCCGACCGTGATGCAAAGGCTTTCAGGTCTGCGATATGGGCACGGGTGAATTTTCCTGACTGGGGACCTTTCAGCACATACGTGAGTGGAGATAAAAGCTTCTCTACTCGGTACAGACAGAGCAACTTAGGAACGAGCGTGGCTGGGCCTCAAGACAAGATCAACTACCTTAAGTGAAAGGTGGCGATGCTTGCGATCGTACCGAGCTTTTTGCTGAGCATCTAGCCAATGCCAAATTTTGTCTCGCTCTACCTCTACAGAGAGCTCGACGCCTGTTTTGATTTAGATTTGTGGGGTTTAACGTCCCAAAACTCGACGCCTGTGCTGAAGCGCTGACGTGTAAGCAGAACAGTCTGCGGGCGTCTCCTCGTCCTCGAGCTGGCACCGAATTGACACTGGTCAGCGGATTTGCGAACTCCCTTCCGAAATTCTAGAAGGTGAGGTGGGTGAACCCCTGCTTACTCCTGGGGAAAGGCCCTCATTAGATCGCAGGTGGCTACCTCCCACTGACGCTCACTGACAATCGGTTTCATCAAGCCGGGTGGCTTGCCACACCTTGATTTCACCATTTGACAGAGGCAGCACCGGCAAGAGTGGAAAATGTTGCGCTTCATGCCAGGCCAGGTCACTGTTTGGCTCAGTTTTGCAAAAACTTTGGAGCCACTCAAATGGCCGGCCAAGGTTCGTCATCAGAGTAACGCAACAGTGCGCCTCCTAGTCGTGTGGGCGCAGCAACCTTGAACGGGTTAGTGGACATTTACACGATTCGCACTTCAGCAGGAGCTCTCTCCGCAGAATGAATCTGCGGGGAAGACTCAGCAACACACGCTGGTTTCAGTCCCCCTCCCGCGTGCGCTGCAAAGCCAGCAGTGTCACAGCGATCTACGGATCACCCTGCTGAGCGCCCAATGGCCCCTGCTTGCTCAAAGCGATTCGACAATCTTAAACAAGCAAAAAAAAGTCTCTGGACCAGCAACGGTGGCTTTGTATTTCAGCAGGATCCCGTCATACTCAAAAACACACCATTCTTGTGATGCAGTGACATTCAGAGTACAGCTCTCTTGTGCAGAATGTCTACTTTGATAGTAACAGGTCCACAATTTCTCTTAGAAGGCAGCATACTTCCTGATATTAATTTCTCTTGGGAATAGTGGGCCCATATATTTGTAGCACAAGGCATAAAAGGCACTGTTCTTGTGATGCAGTGACCATCAAAGCACTCCTGCGTTGCGTAGAACCTTCACTTTGTCTTATGGTTGATAGTAACCTGCCACATTTTCTTTTAGAAGGCTGTATACTTCCATGGTGTGGGTCGAGATGGGCTAGTGCCAGTCCTCTCATTGCATTTGCCCTCCTGACGGGATAGACCTGTTCTTGAAATTCATGTGCATTGTAAGTACTGATGTTTTGCTTCAAATCTCATTGACCAGAATTGCTTCAGTGGTCCCAAAAGGGATATCATACGTGGGTAATGTATGAGGTCATGCATCCTTGGAATGTGACAGGCATATTGGTAGTGACTGACCAAGGAATGAAGAAACTTCTGAATGTTAATCTCCTGATACAAAAGTGACCACGAGGGCACTTTTTGCGATACTTGATAGTAACCTGTCCATCGTTTCTCTTAGAAGGCTGTATACTTATCAATTTTCATTTCCCTCGGGAAAACTGGACCTAAATATTTGCGACAAAAGGTAAAAAAATGCATCATTCCTGTCGTGCAGTGACCTTCAGAGCACTTTTGCCTTGTGCAAAGCCTTCACTTTGTGTGATGGTTGACAGTGACTAGAAGCCTGTATGCACTCCAGTCTTCGTTTCTCTCTGGAATATTGGACGCATGTAATAGGGTCTGGAATATTGGACGCATGTAATAGGGGGCAGAAGACAGAGGAGGCACTATTTTTGTGGTGCAGTTCCCTACAACGCTGTTCTGAAGTTGTACAAAATTTGCGGTGGTGTTTTTCTTTTTTTCTTTTTTTTAGAACATCATTACAGGCAACCGGTAGGTATGCACATTCTCAACATCTGAAGGAGACGAAATGTTACCAGAAAATCTCTTTTGAGACATGCTGCATTATAAATGTCAGTATTCCTCCAAAAGCGAATAGTAACATGGCTGGAATTTCTCTTGGAAGGCAATATATTTCCCACTCATTTCCCTCTGAAATGCTGTGCCAAAATATGTGGGGCAGAAGGCAGAGAGAGCACCATTTTAGTAATGCACTGGCCTTGATAGGACACATGCCTTTTACAAGACCTTCACTTGGTACTGAGAGGTATTTCTTGAAGACCTAGTTGGTGAAACATATTTTAAAAGGAAACGCGCAAGTTGAGACAACACAGAATGAAGACGACAGGATGAACACCTGTTGTCACTTGATGGCAGTAGTTTGACATCATTCCAGCTGGCTGAAAGGTGTGGGCATTCTCAAAGTCTGACGAGGCCTTAATATTATTAAAAAAAAAACTTCAGCACATGTCTCTTTAGAAGTTTTAGATGCACTGTACTTACCCATTCCGGATCAATCTAATCCCTCTAATGCTAATGCATTGGTCATAGTGCCACAGGTTACGGCAAAAATGCAATGAATGCTTGGAAGCAGAAAAAAATTATTATTCACTGCGCGTTATTAAAAACCATCAAAGGCCTTCTTCTCCGATGTGCTGTTGAACAGTTCAGCCACTTTACTAGGCAGGGCCGCAGAGACATCGTCGTCATCTTCCAAGTTGCTGCTGTGATAATCGCTAACAAGTGCAGAAGCAACAAGGCCAGCTTTTTGAAAGCCTGCTGTTATTGTAGACACGGAAACGGTTGCTCACTCTCTGTCGACCCACTTGGCCACTTCGCCAAACGTTGCGTGTCTCATGCGTCTGGTGGCCTTAAAGCTATGGTCGCCATCAGTCATCCAGCTTTCCCACAAATGCCGCAATGCAGCTTTGAAGCTGCTGTTGACAGAGATATCTAAAGGCTGTAGAATCCTCGTCGTACCACCTGTAATGACTGCAGGCGTGCAGTTGAGTTCTTCAGTCTTGCGTCAGTAATGTGCGCACGCATACTGTATGTGACAAGCAGACCATTTTCTACATGGAAGAAGCCGTCTGTTCATTTGACAAAACATCTCTTATGCCAATTGGTCATCATGTTTTCATTTGCCTGGATGATGGCACCTAAAGGGAAGCTGACCTCTGGCAGTGTCTTCCACTGAAATATAAGCATCGGTGACAGTTTGGTTCTGGCTGTGCAGCGACCAAGGACGACCGTAAAATGAGATTTTTCGTGCCCTGTTGTTCGCAGCAGCACTGACTTGTCACCCCTTTTGCGCAACAGTTTGTCCCATCGGAATGTCGAATGTCAATGGGATTTTGTTTCTATTGACAATGTCATGGGACTCGTCTCGCCTTCAGGCCTGGAGTCCATGGGGCAGGAGTGAAGAGTACAAGTAGTGTTGGGAGTGACAAATATTTACAAGGTTTATTTACATCATGATGGTAGCTTATTGCTGAATGCGAATGCCGAATCTGTACTCGAGTGTCCTCCAGTACATTAAACAGTCTGCGTCGTCTATGACGTCTTCCAGGGGGGCCTTAGTTGGGGTTTCTCCTCCAATGCCATTTCGAACGTCCGAAGGGGGAGAAGGTGTTGGATCTCGGGGGTGAATCTCTGTATACCTCCCATTGGCTGCGGAAATGTAGACGCTCAGCCGACGATAGCGCTAAACTCCTATTCAGTTACGACCCTGGCGAGGGGGGGCGGTCTTTATGGCGGCGCAACGTCGCCATGGCAACGTAAGCAGCCGCTCCTGGGGATTCCCACTTTTTTCCCTCTCTCTCGTCGCTCACCCCTCTTTCCCTCAGGTGCGCGCACCGCGTTTTTTTTTTTTCTCCTTTGCGCGTCTTTTGTAAATCGTGCGCCGTGCTTCTTTTTTTTTTTTTTCCTTTGTGCGGCGCATCTTTTGCAAATGCGTGCGTGCGTGCGCTCGCACTGGAGTATCCGCGCTGGCGCATGCTTTTTATGTACTTGCAGGCACACATGTAGAACAAAACAGACACACAAATGAATTCCATTTGAAGCACAACAGATCATTAGCCTCATTTTATTGACATCGTTTTCGAGAGTTGCAGACTATCATATAAAGTGGCAATGTATACGCTCAGCAAATGAAGAGAAATGCACGCTGCATGACCTGTCGAGGCCTACACACAAACACAAAAATATGAAAGCATACACCAAAACAGGAATATTTCATAATAAAGACAAAATATGTGGTGTTCACACATAGAACACAAGATTTTTATCGGTTCCACTACTGAGCAAAGTGTGGTGAGCTTGCGATGTACACACTCAGTTATTTCCCGAAATTGGACATCTGTCATTTTACCACAGCAGCTAGAGAAAGATATTTCTCTCCATGACAATAACAGTGAGGAGATGCAAACTATTTAAAGACACAGCAGTAAAAGAACGGTCATTTTATGTAGTCGTACAAGCATCAGGAAATAATTTATCTGCTTTTTCAGAGATATTGTGCAGAATTATAAATGCCGGAATTATAAATGCTGGCACAATAAAACATAATAGTGCTGAAATGGAAAGACACATTTTTTTGCACTTGGCCACAGATGGAGTATTAGCAGGTGACAAGAGGATACAGAAGTTGACTTTCTGCAAGTGCACGTAGAAAACATTCACAGACAAAAAAAACTCATTTCTTACAGGTTACATGAATTCGATCAATGATACGGCATTCATTTCGCAGTTGTGAGGGCAATTCTGCCACTGAAAGCACGAAGTCATGTCTTATATAGTAGCAACTCCTTTGGCGTAAACACGTAGTGCAAAATTAGGCCCCCAGGTGGTCAAAATTTCTGGAGCCCTCCACTACGGCGTCTCTAATAATCAAAGCTGGTTTTGGGACGTAAAACCCAGCAAATCAAATCAATCAAAATTAGGCAAAAAGGTATGCATAAAAACAGTTCTCCACCTGTGGTTCTCTGTCTTTCTGTGCAAAACCAGATTTCCAGAGACAAAATAGTGGGACAGAAGGCTCACAGCATAGAAAAAGGCTTTCTAGAAGCAAACAACTACAGTGGCTCAAATGTGAAGGTGTTCTGTTGCTTAGAATTAGGATAGCTGCTCCTAGCACTATGCAACACAGGCCAGGTGCAAAATAAGCTTCTAGAAGAACTGCTCATGGCAACTGAGTGCCTCTGACATTGTAGTACTGAGCACATGGTCCCTGGTGAAATACCACCCTCGACAGCCGCGTTTCAGTGGAATTGGCACACGAAAGCACTTGTTTACTTAGATTTCAGGGCACAATAAAGAACCATAAAAAAATCAAAATTATGTCCATGTCTGCCACTACAGCATCTTCGTTACAACATCATGGCTTTGGCGCATGAAACTCTACTGCTTATATTACCTTTCTTGCAAGTCCATGCACTGAAGATGCATGTTAAAGACTGGTCATTTTACAAACCAAAACAAGTGGTCTTAAAAGAAAGTGTGTGCTTTATTTTACTTGTAGCCAGCTTGCACTACCAAGAAAATCGTGTAGTTAATGAAACTGATTTTCAGTGCTGATTATGCAATTTAGTTTTGTAGCTTTTGCAATTTCCTTCTCTGAGAAGTTTTTTTTTTCCCGCTGCTTTCGCAGTAATCTATTTATATGCCTTAAGTGGAGCAGCAGCCTTGCATGACAAAGCTGTTGGAGGAAGCCAGTGTGACAGCTTGCAGAGCAAAACAGTGCCCGGGAAAGGCTGTCACACAGTTTTTCCTCCAACACGTGCACTACACAAGGCAGATGCGCTACAACACCAATGTATTCCAGAAAGCCTTTTCTATTCTATGTCTTGTACTGCCTCAAAGAGATGTTCGGAAGGCCGTGTCAGGTCTGCAAAGAGTCCTCCTGGCTTACCATGAGCTTGAAGCATGGCCAATAACTGATGGGAGCCTACCAACGTCTCCTCCTTGTGTCTTAAAAAACGCCCACAAACGCGCTCTGGAGGACAATTTTTAAGAAATTGCTGCACGGAGGTGACCCGTAAAGCAGTACAATGCATTCTGCTCTTCGATGTCTAGGAGGACACCACCTGATGTGTCGCAGGAACTTGGCAGTTCTGACTCTTCAGCAATGACTGGCAGTGTGGCTAAACCACCAGCCGTTACTTTTGCCAGTAAATAAGTGTCTCCAATCTCACAGTTCCCACGAGACACCAGGCTGCTCAGCCTCCCAAAGGAAATGTGTTTCAGAGCAGCAATGAACTGAAACACATTCGGATGTTCATTACAGCCATGCTTCCTTCTCATAGCACCAAAAAGATTCTCGAGAGGGTCTTGCTGCAAATGGCGTGTCAGGAGGAAAGTAAAGGCAAAATTTAGGGAGAGGTCTTCCCACAGCATGAGGATACCCTGTACGGTGACAAGCCAGCCACGAATGGTGTGAGGCTGTCTGAGGCTGTCAAATCTCCAGCGTTCAATCCATCTGATTACCTCCTGCAAAAATTCCACATGACCAGAGTCAGCAGTGATAGCATAATCCATCTTGCCAGCCCTGGTTGCAGTGATGCTTTTGCTGTTGAGACAATCAAATAGCTTGTCAATTTTCTCAATGAACTCTGCTGTTGGCTTGGCAGTCCCATCCATTTTCCCCAGAGCAATCATGACTGTCAGTGCAACCGACACTGACTCACTCAGTGCCTCAGTGGCAAACTTTACCTTCATGCTGTTGAAAGGCTTTCTATAAATATGGTCATCTGTTAGTTTCCTTGCAAATTTCATTCTTATTTGGTCAGAGCTCTTATACAACTTCACAATGTGTTTCCATTCAATAGTGTCGGTGCCAATGAAAAGTTTGTGAGGGGCACGCAGGTTATTTCTCGTGCACTTTAATAGGTGCGGAGTGTCAAACAAGAAATAAACTTTGTGTCCACCCACTTCAAAGAATGGTTCATCTGGAGTTATGTTTAGCTGCTCTGACAGTGTGACATTACTTGTCCCCTGATCACACACCACTGCCTTAACGAACAGCTGAATTGTGCTTAGCTGTTCAGTTAAGGCAAATAGCAGCTGCCTGATGTCAGGAGCATAAAGTTTTGTTCGTGCCACCGCAAACGCCAAAGGCTGCACCCACGGTCTAGAAATTCCAGAAAGGAGGGCGACAAAGGCTTGATTTGCCACACTTGGGGTCCTTTCAATGCCATTGTCTGAAAAGCCTAAGACGATGTCATTTTTAGTGTCATACTGCAGGTTTTGCCGCAGAGACATTTCATCAAACATGATGATACAGACCCGATCCTGCAAAGGCCAATCACTCGTTGCATCCTTCAGCACATCAACTACATTTGGGATAATTCCGGTTTTCATCGGCACTTCAGACAACCACTTCCGAAGAGACCTCGATGTTGGCAAAGCAATCATTTTCGAAAAGTGTTTGTATGCCATTGGGCTATGAAAGAATGTGCTCAGGGCAAACTCTTTCATTTCCTGTGACCACCTCCTTCCCTTCTTTTTCCGACCATGGAGCAGGACCTGATTGTTTAAGACCCTGTAAAACTTGGGTGTCAGGCATGATCTTAGCGTTGCAACGGCATCCCTCTTCGTAATCTTATGAGGACTCTTACGCTTTCGCAACAGTGCCAAGGCTAGCCGGTACCTGCGAGCATCTGTCCTCCACTTCTTTAAAATTCTACCAGTTTGTGGAGTGAAGACCTTCTTCTTGCATCCGCGCACAGGAGGAGTACCTGCAAGAGTGGTGCACCATAACTTAAAATGTGCATTTTAGAGCAGTCAAAACATGCATTATTTGCATTACATAGTTTCTATGCTCAGGGGCTCACTTAGTTTATGCAAAAAGAAAGCAATTAGTGTAGAAAAATCTTGTAAACAGTAAAAGAGAATAAACTCATTGATTTATTTATGGGGTCTTACGAGAGGGAACATATTAAGTTTAAATTGTTCACATAATCACCTAGGAGTATTTTGCTGGAGCAATGCCGTTTTAAGTATCGTTGTAGCATATTAGAAGTTGTGATAGGATTGTTGCAGATTAATGGCAACATTTGTTTGAGAGTGCCCCAAATTTAATTTGCAAGCACATAGATATGTTAGAAACTTACGTTTCACAATTTGCCGACACCCTGTCGGAGTGTCAGTTCTTCCTGTAAAAGCCAAAATGGAACATATGATAAGAAGGCTGTCCACATACAGTTCCTCAGCCAGAGCGTATTCCATGCACTTCTAAACTTGCCAGAACAGCAGCACAGTTAGGCTGTACCAGATCAGATAACTGACAGCATCAGAACACAGTTCTGCTGTACCAGCTGCACATGTTCTGCATTCACGTTCACTATGGTAGGTTGGAGTAGAAACACATGAGGTGCTCCGAAACATGCGAACGAAGAAGAGAGGACACTACACAAAGGATTGAGCTCGCATTGATGCACATACTTTTTTGTCTTTAAGGGTCGTGCGGCAACATTTGCTTGCACAGTGACTGCTCATTGTATTACTTGCAGTAGGTCGCATCCTGGCTGTTGAGCATTAAATGTGCCAAATGCGCGATAATGCCAAGTAATGTGATGGAATAATGAGCCTACCTCTGCTGAGCCCGGATGGTCCCGGCTGAGGCGACGGTGCCCTCTGTGGCATAGGTGTGAAAGTGTCAATAATGCCAAGTAATGTGATGAAACAATGAGCCTACCTCTGCTGAGCCCGGATGGTCCCGGCTGAGGCGACGGTGTCCTCTGTGGCAGAGGAGTGGAAGTGTCACCTGGAGAAATATAAACAGAACATTGGCTGTTAAGATTGCTGCCCACATAATAGGCATTGCATAAGCAACCAAGATCTGTGGCCCTCATCGAGGGCAAGTGGAAACGTGCTTGTAACTTGCCAGAATAATAGCACTGGCCACCAGAATGATTTATGATTAAATATGTAAAGAGTTGAAGGCATCAGGAGTTAGGTCATGTGCGCAGTACTTCTATAAGTCGTGACTGCTTATAAGTGGAATGGCTTATATACCATCAATGCTTATGTTAAATCGTTTCAGACATATTTAATTACAACCCGTTAGAAAATATTTAAGTACTGTTTGTACCTTCATAGTGTTCTGAATCCTCTAGAATAATGGTCAATGGGCTTGCCAAGGCGCAATTCCCGTGTGCAAAGATGACAAAGCGGTTTTTCTATGAGGCTGTTCAAAATGCAGTACTAACATTCATACCACAGTGAATGCGGGGAAAAAAAAAGCACTTTTGACAACAAGCACACAATGCCACTTTTCCTTATTATGCCACGTTAACAGCATGCGAAATTTGTTTTATTTATTGTCAGGGGCTCCAGAACCGCGGAGAGGAAGGGGGGGGGAGTGCAAGGGCAGCGGTCGCCCTACATTTTTCCGGAGGGGGCAGGGCCACCCCACCATTTTACGACCGCTTACACTGAACTCAAATGTTTGACAAGATTTTTCAAGCTGGTTTTCAAGCAGACCGGGCAACCACACGGGTTGCGAGGTCTGCACAGGTTTCCAATACTTTTGAAATTTCCAACTGTTTTTAAAGTGTATATGCCAATGCAGAATAAGCTAGGATGCAAATATGCAAACGTTTATGGCTAAAGACAATTCAAACATTATTAATTTATGTTATAAAAGTACGAAATATTAATATAATATGTAATGTAAATAAATAAGAATCGGCAGATATTGAGAGCAATAATCATAACATACAAAGACGACAATACTTGCCCCCCACTTCCAAAATCCAGAGTAACTGCTTATTGTTTCACTTACCTTCTGATTCTGGCAGTTCATCCGGCGCCTTCACGCAAGGCACGGCTGACCAAACCAACCTGGTTTTCGCCGGGTCAGAGAAGTCATTTTCCGTGAAGTGCGCGGAACAGATTCGGTGCTCGTGCAGCTTCTCCTTTGGCAAAGCCGCCAATTCAGGTCGTCGCGCGTATTTCAAGAACGCTTCCGTCCTGAAGAAAAGGGTGTGAAAACCGTAAATTTCAAATTCGGAACATGTAAACATCAGCTCGTTTCGTCCTATATGCACAGTATAATTGAGAATACTTTTGGCTTGAGTCTCAGAAAGGCGTTTTCAATCGATGGAGTCATTACCAGGAAATACATGTAAAATGACAATTGAAGAGCGAACTGAAATAAATTATGTACAAGATTACCACAAAAATGAGACTGCATTTCTCGGCGCCTTCCATTCACTACTTCGAGATTTAACGGAGATTACTGCACCATTCTTTTGTTTTCAAATGAGCCGCATCTCAAAATATATTTATACAATAACTGGCACAATTGAAAGCCAAGACGTAAACGGCACGCTCACCTGTCGTCTTTTGGAACCCGGTAGAAGCTTGCGTTCGACGTCCCTGAAGTGTTCGTGCACCATCTCACGATACACGCGTGGTGCGAACGTCGAACCATTGCGAAGCACACATGAAGAGCGGCCCACGACAACTGAAAACTCCGAAAACTACCCGTGCTTGTTTGGTTAACGATCGCGTCACTGCTGATAACGAAACGACCAAATTAGAGAACTCGAAGGCCGGCGCCAAAGTAACCGAAACCAGCGGCAGCTGCAGCGGTGATGACGACGGTTGCGGCTGTTGCCCATTGCGGCTTGCAGTGGGCGCCGGCCGGCCGGCCGGCCGACGCCGATGCTCGCGCAGACGGGCGCAGAGGGAGCGGTGAGGGGAGGAGGGCTGAGCGAAGTTGCGAGGAGGAAGCCGGAGCAGCGAGAGGGAGGGGAGCTAACGCGCCCCCAGAGCTCAGGTGGTGCAAGTGGATTTCCCGGCTTCACCGAGGCCCCCGAGCTTCATACCACTGGTTGGATCGCCCTTCTAATTATGAAGGTCGCCGTGGCATTCCTTATCGCAGCCTGACCACGCGATGGCAGCAGGACCCGTTCGGGTGAAGATCAGTCGCCACCCCCTGCTGAGGTAAAGTTGATGTTGTTACAGGCACTCGGCTCGTTTCCTGTTTTCGGGAGGTCCGTCACCTCGTTAATGGCTTTTCGATCGCAACAACTTTGTCAACGAGCATCTGGTGGCGCTGCCTCGTCACCGGTGTCTCGGTCGTAACAACAGTGTGATTCTCAGAAATCTCATTTTTGTCCACTTGCTTCTTCATAAATTCCTTGAAGTTCTCCAGCTTTTCAGCCAAGTCTTCGGGCAGCTTTTGGCAAAGTGTTGTGCGCACTCTTATGCTCAAGCGGTTGCACCTCATAAATCTGAACTACCAAGAAGGTCCACCGGCAAAAGCAACAGCTCCCGTCTCCTGAGCCCACGTGCACACTTTCAGGTGCAACTGCGCAGTCGACAATCCCCTGCTTTGAGCACGTTGTTCCAATATCCACGCTCGCAGATGGTCTTCAAGCTCAGGCCATTCAGCTTTCAATCCTCGGTCAGCTTTCTTCATGCTTCTCATGGCCCTCAGCTTCTCCTCTGACGTACACCAATCGTACACCATCTTTTTCACTTGCACCAAAGTGTCGTCCAGTGGCGTGCGCTGTTACCGTTTTCAAGCGTAAACTCAACTGCTGTCAACTTGAATTTTGCTTTGTAGAGAGAGAGAGAAATAACATTTATTTACACATCCGGCGTGTGGGAAGTCCCCGGCCTCGCAGGGCGCGGATGTTCCCTATCTTAAGACTACGGCTATTAGAGTCCGATAATCTCAGAGCCTAGACCTCGAGGATTGCTGAGGCAGCATGGTGGAACCAGAGAAATGAAAGGAAACTTATGCGCACTAGCGAAACAAACTGGAAAAAGCAAAGATGGCAACAGAACAGCCACACAGCTCGCACGCTGGGCAAAGAATTGCTCGACTCTCCTCACTTTCCTCGACATTGACGTGTATTTTCCCACCTTGACCTGTTAAGTGCAACAGCACCTTTGCTGTTGTCCCTTTCTTACAATAAACTTGGCTTAAAACATTCTAAAGGGCAAATAATAATAAAAAAAAACGAAAAAAACATTGTGGCTGCTGTTACAGCCCCCCCCCCCCCCTTTGTTTTTTCAGTCGTGTTCGCTGTTTTGAGACCTGGATCTTGTGCCTGCTTCAAGTGCTCACTCAACAACCTAACATTCGTTTCTGCAGTTAAAAAAAAACACAGCTTCATTTCGGAAGTGAAAGAAGAATAAAGGATATACAAGTCTTATCTTTGTACAAGACGTACCGGAGAAATATTCAGAAAAAAATCATGTGTTTTACTCTGGAAAATATGGTAATTGGTTTCACATCCACATGACCATCCGGCCTGCCTTTATAAAGCCATTCAATAATAATAATAATAATAATAATAATAATAATAATAATTGTCTTTATTTTTCCCGTGCAAAAGGGGGGAAGGGACCCCAGACCAAAAGCTACAAAACTGTAGCTTGAGTGCGCCTGAGGCCCAACAAAAATACATTCATGTAACATACATGGCAAAAGGAACTAAAAACGCAGCTAACAAGCAAAAATTGAAAAACATTGTACATACAGGTGGAACGTCACATATAATACATAAGTAGAGGAATAGAACTATACAAATGGCAAGAAAAGAAAAAAGAAAAGTTGTATTCTACTAGTAAAACCTGCACACAAACAAAAGACCTATACACTGTACCTTACAAAATATTCTTTATGTTCTTTGGATTTTAGTGTGAGTAGGCGACAATCGTCTTTTTCATATTTGTTTAAAATCGTTGGTAGGAGAAATTGGAGGGTTTGATTTCCCTAGCCACTTCCGTAGCCACTGTATACACTTCAATCCTGAGAGCACATTGGTGTTGAAGCCAAAAGCGCACTCATACTGCTTCATGTACTTTTTGAGGCAGGAACGGCTCGGCAGTGCTAGCATCTTCTCCCTCTGGATATGCTTGTAGAGCCGCAGACTCTTCACGCACATAATTATGCACTCAAGGAGACATTCAGAGTTATAAGCATACCCTTCGGAGATTCGGGTGTTGCTGCTTCAAGACAGTAACAGCGTTTTGCTTTCGTGGAAGCTGCCCAATTTTCTTCAGGAGAGTGGCTTCTTCAGTTTTCTCGTTTTCATCCCTCATTTCAGCTATTGGTTGGTCCGGCAACTTCACCTTGGTTCTCGGGTGTCGCACTGTCTCGGACTTCCCTCTCAGCTTTGATGAAGCATTTTATCTCATTAGCTCATGATGATGATTGTGGTCTTCCCCTTTTTATGGGGCGGGTACCTCAAGGTGCCCTGACTGGAAAAAAAGAAAACAAAAGAAAAGAACTAAACAAAATTACACCCATTCCAAGCACCACATTATGCACACCACTCAATGCCCCAATCACACACCTCCGAGAGTCTTGCTTTGTGACGGAGGTTGACACCAGGGGTGCACACTTTCGCCATGTTCGTTGCACATTTCTACCAAATCGAATGCCTTTGGCAAAGTGGTGCCATCTGGTTGGCGGGGGTGGAGGCAATCGCACTGGATCACAATGTGCTCAATGTTTGCCTTGTCCTCCCTGCATGCCCTGCGCTGCACAGTGGAGCCCTCCAGTAATCAGTCAAAGCGCTGTCGATAGACATGAGTGTGCAGCGCACCTGCACGAGCCTCAAACAAAAGTGCGCTGCCGCGGCTGTTGTCGTACAGCTTTTCCGCAGAGATGGTCGCCTTGCGTGCTCTTAGAGGGCCAGGCTAGACTTTTGGCCCATATCCGCTTGCTATCTTGACATCTCTGCTGCCTGTACTCTTGTCCGCAGCTCCCGTGACCATTTCTTTTTGGTGTCCTTTTGGACAGGGTTGCTAAAGAGGGAGAACGTTCTGCACAGGCCATGGACGCCTTCTCCACTGCATGCTTAAGGGCTGTGTATATGAACATGCGCTGCGCCCACTGCTTGTTCATGAGGCGGAGATGGCCCTGATATGCAGCTTTGCTACTCTCCTCCCGGGTCTCGTAGCTGTATCATCCCAGGTTGCCTTGGATATCTTCCACAGCCACACACCCATGGCATGACAGCGCTGGCCGTCCCGCTTCGCGCTGACCCCCTCCAACCACTGATGTGTAGCGGTGGATAGACAGATGATAGCGTTGGCAGGGATCAGCACTGACATGTGCACTTTCTTCCACAGCTCCTGCACCAGCAGAGACCGGTTACAGCCCCGCAGACTATGTCGTCTCAAAACACTGGTGGCTCTTACAGATGCTTGTCGAACGTGCTCCTCTTGCCTGGAGAACACATCCACTGAGCTGTGGAGGTTCACCTCCAGATATGTGTATTCACTCAATACTGGGATGTTTCCACCTCCTGGCAGCTGCACATCAATGTCCACCTCCGTGCCCGAGAACCTCAGTATAGCTGATTTTTTGTCATTGAAGTGGAGTCCAAGCCGCTCTAAGTGATTAGCGGCTATATTCACCAGTGATTGAAGGTCACTACTTTGCTCTGCCAGTAACACCAGGTCATCTGCAAACACCAAGCCAGGCAGTGTCCACGTGCAAGCCTCACCACCGGACATGAGGTGGAATGCGAAGCCAATCCTAGACTTTAGAAATGCCTGCTTGAGCCCTGCAGCATACACCATGTATAACAGTGGGGCCAGAGAGGGCAGCCCTGCCTGAGTCCTTTTAGTCCTTTTGTCACTCTCACTGGCTGTGTTTTGGGGTCTCTGAAGCATGCCACCACAGAGCAATCGGCGTCTGGGAAAGTCAGTCCACACGTGGGGCATCTGCTGTCATATGCCTTGGCGACGTCCAAAAAGCATCCCAGGAGACCTCTTGATTCCCTCTGTGCCACCTCGATGGTTTGAGTGAGCACGAAGAGATTATCTTCCAAGTGAAAATCTGGTCAAAAGCCATTCTGGAGTTCGGAGAGGATTTCACTTTTCTCAGCCCATGCACTCATCCACTACTTCACGACCTGTGCAATCTCAGCCCATGCACTCATCCACTACTTCACGGCCTGTGCAAAGAGCCTATATAAGACACTCGTCACCGTAATTGGCCGATAGTCGCTTAGTAGACTAGTGTCGCCTCCTCTCTTGCAGACAAGGGCCACTCTGCCATGTCGCCAGTCGGATGGGATCGGGCTGCCTTGCAAGATGTTAGTGAATGTTTCACAAGGTGTTCCCGAGCGGAGTTGCCCAGACATTTCACGAGGCCTGCTGGAGTCCCCTCCAACCCTGTAGCAGTGCTTGCACTGATGCGTGAAAGTGCCGGTACAGGGCTAACCGTGTCACCTGCCAAATATTTTCTCCACTCGGACGGTCTTGTTCAAGGGTGTCGCCTAGAGCTGTTGCGGCCGGGGCGCCTTGCTGGGGGTCGGAACAGGTTTTGCAAGTGAGCCATGAGGTGTGCCACAAGGTCGGTGATCGGTTGGCCGCTTGACTTGTCTAATTTCTGGTGTTGGGGCTTTCCGATCCAATATAGACACAGTTCCAAAACTCCTTGGCCCTATTACGCTCTGCTTCTGCAATGCTCTTCAACTGTTGGCTGTTGTGTTCTGCTGCTTTGAACTGTACAAGGGCCTGCATCTCTTTTCAGTTGAGATATTTTTCCCAGGCACGTTTGCACGCTTCACCAGCAGATGATTTGACAGCCACTCTGTGTAGCGATTCGGCACGCACCAAGGGCATCCTGCACCTCTTTATCCCACTAGCCTTTTCGCTTTTTGCCCCCACGGGAATTCACACGGATTCACACGAGAATTCGGATTCACACGAGAATTCATTCTTTTTGCCCGACACATTTGGTTAATTGGGAGTCTCCTCAAGTACTTGCACGAAACACAGGATTTGTCATTCTGGCTTGACACACCTTCTCACCTTTTGTGGTCCAGGCTGGCTATCATTCCAGTGCTTCAAGTTTGCATTAGAATACGCCAGCAGAAATTCCAGATTCAGTAATACTGAAACGTGCAGGTTGTCTCTCTTGCCATAGCAATGCCGAATCGCTTCACACATCGAGCACAACCTCATGCTTCACTGACTGTTGCACTCAAACAACTCATGCTTCACCACACTGTCGACTGATCTAAACACCACTATCTACAGTGCATGAAGGAGGAACATGTCTGTTGGAGGTAAACACAAGCTGCAGGCTACAAGCAGTGACTCCCCGCTGAACTTTGCCCGCTGGTGGGGTGGAAGCAGTACATTCAGGACATTTAGAATGTCCGCCAGTCGCGCACCCTTTTTTCAGGCTCAGCTTGAAGAAGGGCAGTCGGTCCATGCATCGTCTTTTGGGTGATGAAGGCTGCCACTCTGGCCTTTCCTGTGCACTTGTTTTTTTCGGAACTGGCTTTGAGAGGTATTTTGGCAAATTTGGAAGCATTGTCGGCACTGTGTCTGATAGGAGAACAGGCCTGCTTTAATCTAAGCGCACCAACTCACCTTTATAATATGCCCGAAGTGCTGCAACACAAACTGCAGTTCAAAATGCAACTAGCATGCTGCTGAATTTTGCTCCAGCAGCTTGTCAGATCTGGGTATGTTCCACTGCCACTTGAGAAACAGCTCCTTTCTTTTGCCATGCCAAACAGTGAAAGTTCCTCTTGCAGGACTTGTACCCGGGAACGCAGCCGGGAACAAAGCACTGACTTTGCCGCCGAGTCAGCGCCTCCTGCCACTGAATGACATTGCATCCAAGTGCAAACTCCTTTAGGATGGTTTAAAGGAACTGCAAAAGCAGCAAACCACAGCAACGAGAATTTCTCTCGTATAAAGCACTTTTTGGGACATCCGAAGTTTACGCTATCGCTTCTATGCTGGCGAATTTGTGTGCCCGTGACATGTGTGCGACAGCGAGTCTCCCTGGTGGATGCGGAGTCGAGCAGCACGAGCCTTTCTCATAGGTGCCGCATGGTGGTAATCACACTTCCCCTTTCTAGCCACTGTCCGGGGATGCCTTCGTTGGTAGTTCTGGATGAACGGCAGACAGGTTGGAAATGCGTCGGTTGCAAGCATAATGAGTCCGATTGCATACAGGACAGTTTGGAAAATGCCGAAATGTTGTGGTGGTTCCGACCTGCAACACAAAGTGGATCCCAGTCGGCTTGTAGTGTTTTGCCACGTGGATCGAAGCACGGGTGCAGAGGTACCATGTGCCATTGTATCATTGTGCCAGTGACCATGTTGGCCCCTCTCCACCTGGGCATCAGCAAAATCGTGCAACTCGTGCTGACTGCGCTCTTCTTCTTTGGTGATTTGAATCAGCTGTTGTAAAGCAAGGGTAGGACTTCGTTGATGGAGTCTCCGGTGGACCATTGTGTTAGTAGAAGAACCAAGCTGCATTGCTTGCAAAGCTGAAATGAAATGTGTAATAGACTCTCCTGGTAGTTGCTCGCATATCTTGAAGTAGTGGTGCTCTAGGACTTCATTGCTGGGCGATTCTAAGTGGTTTCCTAGTAGAACAAGTGCCGCTGTATACCTGTTGACAGCCATGCCCCCTTCCCGGATTTTCACTCTGCTCTCCGCATGGGTCTGGGCCTTGTGTAGTCTCCAGAACATTCGACCTCAAATGCATGGAGAACAGCATTTTTCTTGATAGATGGTGGGAGAGCATATGATGCTTGTTGGTAGAAAGTGCATCTTGGGGAAATTTTTGCTCATCTTTGTTGCCTGCTTCAGAAGGTTCTTAATCAGTCTTGCCTTCTTATGCAGTTGAGCTGGGCATGAAAGTGTGAGTTACTCTATAGAGTAGTGAGCAACACGAATTTAGTAATGTTAAAAGTTCATCGGCATATTATTAATCCCTGGCTAAAATTAACTGTGGCACCCTGTGCATTGTCACCATGCATTTATGTACCTCTCATTGGCTAACTCCTGTTGGCATATCAATCAGTGCCTAATTTTTTTACAGACATGCAACACACATACCACATACCTCTGCATTATTGTTTGGCAACTGACTCTACTTAGGTAACGTTGGTGTAGACCAGAGCCTCAAACACATGGACTTTGCAAAGGGCCAAGCCCTATGCACTAGCCGAGAGTTGCAACAGAACTGTGGGACAAAAACTCTGTTGTTGCAGAATCAAGTTTCCATATCATAATCGTTATTTAACAAGTTCTTTTGTGCAGAGGAAGACGAAGTAGGGCACGCGGGGACAGTAAAGAAGGAAGATGAAGTTGATGCATCAAACACATTGTTTCTCCATGTTATGCTAAATAATACACAAGCCATAATGGATGCTTTCTCCAATAATTGTGCTGCGTGCCCCTCACAAATGACCTGCACATGCATATGGGAATGGCCTACATTCAAATGGCAAACACTGGTTGAAATCTTGTTCAAGCTCGCCCCCTTCCCTTCCCAGCACTTGCGGGAATAAATTTCGTAACTCCAGCCCGTTAGCTTGGGCGAGTTTGAAACCCCTGGTATAAAGTCTTTGACAAGATGGCAGCACTATACCACGCTGCATTCATTTATATTATACTGCCTGTGGCTACCATACGACTTGTTGCTGCATTCTCATGAGGAAAGGAATGGTGTCACATACGTCCAGTGTAGGATGGGTGTACCCATGGCACTCATTGCTGCTCATGAGCTTGTATGCTTTCTTCTGTTTGTCATGAAAATGTACTGCTTCATTGCTGTAGCTGTGACACCAATACTGTTTGAAGATGCTTCCGTCATGCTCGTCCGAGAAAAATTATTTTTGTCAGCGACATTTTATCCAAAGTAGCCGGCACCCATAACTGTGTATTAAAGGTTATTTGTTTAGTCAACGCTGGCAAAAACTAATGCATCAGAAGGCCGGCACTACATCTCGTGCACACACATGGCCAATATGTGTCAAACACTGAGAGAATTATTGCGTTGCTCAAAATAACCCAACAATTTTGTTTTTTCACCAAAAAATACAAGCCATACAAACAATATATATAAAAACACTCCGTCTGAGGCGAAAAATAACTCGTTCAGAGTCTCGGTGAGCTGCTCATCATCGTCATAATGCTCACACATTACGCTGTGGCTTTTCCCGCTCCACATCATTTTCTGCATCACATGAAGCTCGGCTCGATACACGTAATATTTTACGTCGACCTTGAGACTAGCTTGATTCTGATTCATCAGAATCAATTTGTGTACAGACACAACTGCAGCATGTTTACCAACCAGGAAAACCTGGAGATCTTAGGGAATATGATTAGTCTGGAAAGTCTCGGTGAAAACTCTGCGAGTTTGGGCTTCTGAAGTACGGGAGCTGAATTACAGAAGTTGCAGTAACTGAAGGGATGTGTGCGCCCCCTCCTCCCTGCTCTCTGTCTGTGTGTGCCCAGCGTTATCTTGTGCGTTTGCATCCATGCAGTCTTTTCCACAAATGCACGGGCATGTATCGGAGCATGACAAAATGAACTCGACATACAACACAACTAATATTAGCCAGCGTAGGTGTGTGCACGGGAGGGGGGAAAGGGGTGGGGTGCCTCTCCCCCCAGTCAAGCCGCCGCGGTGGTGTAGTGGTTACGGTGCTTGGCCTAGGCTCGGCTGCCACCCAAAAAATGCGGGTTCGATCCCGGCCGTGGCGGTTGCATTTTCGATGGGGGCAAATATGCCAGAGGCCCGTGTACCGCACGTTGTCAGTGCACGTTAAAGAACCCCAGGTGGTCTAAATTTCCGCAGCCCTCCACTATGGCTTTTCTCTCCTTGCTATTTGTTTCACTCTTTCCCCCACCCCCACGGACGCTTAGCCGTACTCCCTACACGGGCTGCAGAAATTAGCATCCTTTCCTAACCGAACCACAATCATCATCATCGTCCCCCAGTCATCTGAAAGGGGAGCGCAAAGTCGGCCTCATACATTGACTTAATAGGCATGTAGACTCGGCGCTGCGTCATCTCCCTGCGCACAGCTGCACGAAGCTGCGCGCCCTCTCTCTCCACACGGAGAGGACGCGGCACCGATTCTACACGCCATGCGGTGATGTGTTGTGTTCTACGTGCCATTCTACGTGCCACGCTGACACCTGTTCGATGCAACTAAAACTGCCTGCAGCCGCTTGCTGCGGTTGCTCTTTATTAACTTACATGACATCTTAAGATCCTAACAATGTTGCCAGTCCAAAACTACAAAATGCCATATGTGGCCTAACATGGGAACACAACACCCCTCCCCCTTCAGATAGAACATTATTAGCATAAAGGCCTGGAATGCGACATTGACAATGTGAATGCTGTCATCCGTGCCTGTTGTGTCTTGCACAGCATCTGCGAAGAACTGAGTGACCACTGCGATGCAACTTGGGTTGAAGCTGTGCGCAACGAAGATGTCAGGCAGTCTCAACCATTGTGTGAAACCAGTCGTAGCGAGCCGCTAGGAGTGGATGTGAGGAATGCCCTTGCATAGCACCTGGCTGCTAGTGGCACCATTTCATCTGTGTGACCTGCTGCCCTTTTTAAGAGACCCCTCTAGGCAGTGACAATTTCGTTTTCTTTTTGTGTCCTGTAAAATAGTCGTTTAACAGTTTTCAGTGTATGTATGTTTAGGAAAATTTGCTAGGAGTGTTACACTTGGCTGCAGTCAACCGTTGTAATCCACAGTATAAATACACCAAAGAGTACTTGAATCATATATAAATACTTTAGCAGTAAAATGGAAAGTGATGAGCATAAAATTAACAGATCGGAATACAGGAGGTAGGTCAGACAGCAAACAGGGGTATTAGATGTACTGCTTCACATAAAGCAGGGCGGTCGCAGCCAGTGTGTGCAATTGTCATTGTGAACTGCTAGGAGTAGAAGTCAGCAACGCACTTGCAAAGCACCTTGCTGTTGGCGGCTCAGCCGTAGCTGTGTGACTTGCACACTTTTCATAGACCCAGCCAGCTAGGCAGGATAATTTTGTGTACTTTTTATGTTCTCTTAAATTTTAATTTGCTTCTTGCAGTAGAATATGGAGGGCTATGGAAATTATGTGTAGAGATTTGTACCATCTCTAGACACTCCAGCATGATTCGTGCCTCGAGGGGTTAATTTCATAGTTTTTGACTTGTGTTCAAGAAGTCTTGCTCCTTCAGTTAGAGTGGTCAACTGCCCCGCAGGGGCGTCTGCTTGTGCAGGCGTTTGGTGTGTGGCGACACCACGGACCCGAGCCAACGGGGGGGTTTCGACCCCCTCCCACGCCTAGCCGTGCGTGGCTCAGCCGTGTCCGGGGAAAAGGGGATCCTGGGGGTTGAGCCGACGCCGGGTGAGTGGACCTTTAAGGCCCCCCGGAAGAGGCAACACACCCCTTTGGCCCCGGCTTCACGTAGACGGCACCCCCGGACTGACCCACCCGGGGGAAATCGGCAGTCGCCTTTTCCTGTCTCTCTCCTCTCACATCTTCACCTTTTTCTCCTACTTTACATCTTTCCTGTCTTCTCCTCTCTTCTGTTTACTTCCAAACTTCCTGGCGGCGAGGGTTAACCCTGTGTAGTTGCCCAACCTTGGGTAGTTATATTCGGTTATAGCGGCGATGCATGGCTGACGTCTCCAAGTGTTTTCTATTAAACCTTGTAGCGTCCCCTTGTTGGGCTCGGTGGTGGGTGGCCACCATCGCCGCCGAACTTTACACAATCTGTATGGCGAACTTTTTCCCCCCCCTCCCTGATCGCCGCCCGAAAAGGTGGCGCACCGAAGAACCGTTTCTATTTCCAAAACCAAAGGAGTCCTTCCCCAAGTTTCATGTCGTGCATAGTCAGAAAGACAACAAAACAGTCCGAGCAATCTCACCTTTTCTTGTCTCGAAAACACTCACCGAAGCAATCGGCCCAGGATATCATGTAACCAAGTTGGGAAGTGGCGACCTCCTTTTGGAGGTTCGCGACAAGCTCCAATATGAGAACTTATCTAAACTGGTAGCGTTTGGGGATGTCCCAGTTTCCGTAGGCCCACACAGATCCATGAACACAGTCCGCGGTGTCGTCTCTGATGACGACCTTCTGGAATTATCAGAGAGTGAATTATTGGAAGGCTGGCAAGACCAGAATGTAGTGAAGGTCCAAAGAATAGTGATACGCCGAGACAACAAAGAAACACCAACGAAACATATAATTATCACCTTTGGTACCAGTGACTTACCCGATTCCATTGAAACCGGCTACTGCAAGCTCCGTGTCAGGCCTTACATACCAAATCCACGTAGGTGTTTCAAATGTCAGCGCTTTGGACATGGGTCGCAAAGCTGCAGAGGGTGCGCTACTTGCGCAAAATGTAGCTCCAACGAACACTCATCGGAAAATTGTACTGCTGCAGCCCGCTGTGCCAATTGCGAAGGAGACCATCCCGCCTACTCGCGATCGTGCCCATCCTGGAAAAAGGAAAAACAAATCCTTGAGCTTAAAGTAAAATTCAATCTGTCTTTTCAAGAGGCGCGCCAGCGCTTCTCCCTCCACAACCAGCACACTCCTTCCTTTGCAGATGTGACGCGCCAGGGCGCCGCGCCACATATTTCCGCGCCCGCGAGTGTCACACGCAGTGTGACCGCGGTCGCGCCATCTGCGCCCAAGGCTGGAGTAGCCTGTGCTGCTCCGCCTCCTGCCAAACAGGTTCAGCAGACTTCAGAGTCTGCCGGACCCCGGACCACTGCACCCGCAGTTAGGTCCCAAACTGCTGTGAACGTGCCTGCTCATCAGGCACCATCCCCCACCTCGCAAGAGGTGATGGATACAAGTCCCACTCCTCCGGCGCCTCAGACGCCGAAGGATAGGCGCAACTCTTTGGAGCGCGCCCAAAAAGAAAAACGTCGAATTACGGGGCCCCCAAAAGGCCCTGTAACCTAAGCTAACAATTTTTGTACACACAGCACCACACAACTTTAAAATGACCCATATAATACAGTGGAACGTCAGAGGACTGCTGAGAAACCTCGACGATATCCAAGAACTCTTACACAAACATACACCAAAGTGCTGTGTGTGCAAGAAACACACTTAAAATCGAAACACACAACTTTCTACGCAATTACATTATTTTTCGAAAGGACCGAGATGATGCGGTTGCATCATCCGGTGGTGTTGCCATAATAGTTAATCAAGGAACAGCCTGTAAACATTTACCCCTTCAGACATTCCTGGAGGCAGTAGCTGTCCGAGCTGTCATCTTCAACAAACTGGTAACAATTTGCAGCATTTACATACCTCCACACCATCAACTGAACAAACACGAATTTCAATCACTAATCGATGAGCTTCCAGAACCGTATCTCGTCCTAGGGGACTTTAATGCACATAGTGGCCTATGGGGTGACTCTCGCTGTGATGCGCGAGGCCGCCTTATTGAACAGTTCCTTTTCTCTTCTGGTGCGTGTCTCCTAAATCGGAAAGAGCCAACATACTATAGCCTGGCTAATAATACCTACTCATCGATAGACCTCAGCATTGTCTCTCCATCGCTCCTACCAATACTTACATGGAAAGTCATAAATAATCCTTATGGGAGTGACCATTTTCCTTTAATTTTGAGCACAATAACATCATCTGAATATCCTGCACACGTTCCCAAATGGCTGATAGAAAAGGCCGATTGGGACCAGTTTTATAAGATTGCTAGCTTGAGTTGGACTGACATATGCGGTTCTAGCATAGATGCATCTGTAGAGTACTTTACTGCTTTTCTTATTGAAGCTGCAGCTAAGTGCATTCCACAAACATCTGGACTGCCCAGAAAACGGCGCGTTCCCTGGTGGAACAGTGAGTGTCTCAATGCGCGCAAACAACAAAACAAAGCATGGAGGCGTCTTCGAGACTCACCGACCACCGAGAACCTTGTCAATTTTAGAAACATCAAGTCTCAAGGTAGGAGAACGCGTCGACAGGCCAGAAGGAAGAGCTGGCAGAAGTTTCTATCTGGCATCAACTCGTATACACATGAGGCAAGAGTCTGGAGCATGGTCAGTAGGGTAGTAGGACAAGAAGCACATCCTCTTCCTCTAGTAAGCACACAAGGCAACAGTTTGGAAGACCAAGCGAACTCCCTCGGTGCCCACTTCGAACAGGTCTCCAGCTCATCCCAGTATAGTCCAGCGTTCCAACGTTACAAAGCAAGAATAGAAAAAACAAAAAATAGAACGCAAAGTCGCAAGCAATGACGCATACAATGAACCTTTCATCTTAGCAGAGCTACAAGCATCGCTAAACTGCTGTAACAAAACCGCCCCAGGCTCCGACCGAATAGTATACGAAATGCTGAAACGTCTGCCCCCTGAAACCCAAAAAACCCTCCTCTCCTTGTATAATGCCGTTTGGTTCTCTGGTGAGATTCCCTCCGCCTGGAAAGAAGCCATCGTTATTCCGATCCTTAAACAGGGTAAGGACCCATCTTCAGCATCAAGTTACAGGCCCATAGCATTGACGAGTTGCCTTTGCAAGGTCTTTGAGAAAATGATAAACAGGCGACTGATGCACTTCCTTGAAACAAATAGCCTACTTGACCCATACCAGTGCGGGTTTCGAGAGGCTAAATCCACTACTGACCACCTTGTCCGTATCGAGGCACAAATTCGTGATGCTTTCATTCATAAACAATTTTTTCTTTCTGTGTTCCTCGATATGGAGAAGGCCTATGACACAACGTGGCGCTTTGGCATACTCCGAGACCTGTCACACTTAGGTGTGCAGGGCAGAATGTTCGCAATAATTGAAAGCTACCTGTCCAATCGGACATTCCGTGTTCGAGTAGGCACTGTGTTGTCCCGCACATTTGTCCAAGAAACAGGAGTGCCGCAAGGAGGTGTATTGAGTTGTACACTTTTTATAGTCAAAATGAACTCCTTGCGCCTTGCTATCCCACGAAATATGTTTTACTGCACATATGTTGACGATGTACAGGTCGGTTTTAAGTCGTGTAACCTCTCAACGTGTGAACGTCAGGTTCAATTAGGTTTGAACAAGATCTCTCATTGGGCAGATGAGAATGGTTTTAAACTGAACGCGCAAAAGAGCACCTGCATCTTGTTCTGCCGGAAGAGGGGCGTGCATCTCGATCCCGAGATTGACCTGCATGGTCAACGTCTGTCTGTAAAGTCTGAGCATAAGTTTCTGGGCCTAATATTGGACGCAAAACTAACCTTCATACCATATATAAAGTATTTAAAGAACAGGTGCTTAAAGACAATGAATATTCTGAAAGTGTTGTCACGCACTACGTGGGGTAGTGACAGGAAATGCCTGATGGATTTGTATAGAAGCCTCGTACGGACGCGCCTAGATTACGGTGCCATAATCTATCAGTCTGCAACACCATCAGCGTTAAAGATGCTCGACTCTGTCCACCATCTAGGCATTCGCCTTTCTACGGGTGCCTTTCGAACTAGCCCCGTAGAGAGCATGTACGTAGAATCAAATGAATGGTCGCTCCATCTGCAGAGATGTTACATGTCCTTTACATACTATCACAAGGTTAACGCAGACGAGGAACATCCCACTCACTCCACAATTAATGATTTGTCCAATGCTGCCTTGTTTAACAATCGTCCTTCGCTGAGACAGCCCTACTCACTCCGTGTGAGGAGCCTCGCTGAGGAAACAGGCGTGCCACTTCTAGAACACCGTTTGATGGCTCCCGCAGCATATCCGCCGCCATGGCAGTGGCAAGTTATTGACTGCGACGTATCCTTCGTGGAAGTTACCAAACACGCACCTACTGCACACATCCGCACACACTTCCTCGAACTTCAACATAAATACACTTGCCCAGAATTCTTTACAGATGCGTCAAAGTGTCATACTGGTGTGTCCTATGCAGCTGTTGGCCCATCTTTTTCAAAATCCGGTATTCTGCACCCGCAAACAAGCATCTTCACCGCAGAAGCCCATGCGATATCTGTAGCCGTCAAGCATATCAAGGAATTAGAACTGCAACGCGCGGTTGTATACACAGATTCACTGAGCGTCGTTACAGCTTTGAAAACTCTGAAAAAACATAAAAATGCTGTCCTTGTATCACTTTACTCTCTTTTATGCACGATCTACGCCTTAAAACGACAGGTTGTGGTGTGCTGGGTGCCAGGGCACCGCGAGATCGCTGGAAATGTGGTGGCGGACCAGCTGGCCGGGTCTGCGCACGACCACGCACCCGCCAATACATCCATGGCCGTCCCTGCACTCGACATGAAACCTTTCCTACGACGGGAGCTCAGGGCGTGCTGGCAGCGCCTATGGGATAGGCAAACGGATAACAAATTGCATGTTATCAAACCGAGACTTGAAAACTGGCCAACAGTATCCCGATCACGCTACACACAAGTCACACTTACCAGGCTACAAATAGGACACACTCACTCAACACATTCACATCTTTTGTCTGGTGGTGATCCGCCATTATGTGAGAGATGTGGAGAACCACTTACGGTTCTCCACATCCTCGTCCAGTGCAATGATTTAGATGCTCTAAGAAAAAAGCACTTTTTACTACCCTACCGACAGCAGCTCCCACTACACCCTGTGATGCTCATCGGTAGGGATCCGCTTTTTAAACTTCAATCACTGTTCACGTTTTTAAATGATGTACAGAGTTTTCACACCATATTCCGAGGCGATCCGTAGCACGACCTCTGTACCGAGGTCGCGGCTGCGGTGACTACATCCCCGCCATGTTTTCTTATCACGACCTTTCGCCATCCACTTTAGCTGCACATATTCCACGTCACTGTCATGATTTTAATAACTGTATCTTTTTACCCGTGTTAGCGCGAGGAATTTTAAGGCCCCTATACAGTCACGCACCATGTCATTGTTCACATCTCTTGTCTTCTGAAATGGCGCTCTTTGGCCATCAATTGGCCCTTGCGCCATAAAACAGCACACATCATCAAAAAAAGAAGTATGTCGTGTAATATAATGCAACTAGCGCGGTAACTCTTTTGGACACGATCTAACGTAACACTGCAAAACGTACGGCTGCTCCAGGGAAGGCGCAGCACGTAGAAGTGTTTACGATAGCGCTATCTCGGCAGCCGAGCGACACTACCCCCCCCCACCCCCCGCGTCTTTTCATGCTCGTTAAAGACGGGCGGGGCCTTTCCTTCCCGCATCGGCGGCAGGTGTCCTGATCGGGGTGATGTTATCACATCGGCCCTCGGAGCGACGGAGATAGGCCGGGCTCGTTTGAACTCTGCTACAGCCGTTTTCTTCGCCCCGACTCGCATGCTTTTATTCTAGCGACCGTACTTTGGGCTTTGGGGGCTTCCGGAGAAAAGAATCGGAAAAAGGGGCACCGCACTCGCAGCCCCTTTTGCGTGTGACTGCGCTCGCCTGAGGCAGCGAGGGGCGCGGCCGCGCGGCTGTTGGTCCCTGCGTGCGCGCCGGCGAGCTGGGAACGGGGAGCGCAAAATATGCGAGGTTTTTTTTTTTTTTTTTTGCGAAGCTGGCTAAATATTAGGGGTGCGCAAATTATGCGGGTAAATACGGTATTCCAAAGCACGTCGGAGGACGAGGACTTTGAGGACGTCGACGAATAAAATATTTTTCCTGCAGTCATGCGGAACGTTTCAGTGGGTGTGCGTTATTTTTTCTCGCAAGTTTGGTGTAGTAGAAGTTTTCTTACGGACTAGCGCTCAGAAACGTAAGTACGGCATTTTACAAGGCTCGCTCAACCCCACGTTATGAAGTTCCTTTGCGGGAAGTGAGTGAATATAGGTGCGTCTTGTACACCGGTGCGTCTTATATATTAATTTTTGCGTTCAGCCTTGCGAAAGCTGGGGGGTGCGTCTTATACACCGGAAAATACAGTATAACGAATTCCTTGTCCAGTACCAACGCCTCCAGCTTCTCATACAACTGGCTGTCTCGAAGAATGCCTGAAAAACAAATAATTCTATATAATTCATCAATCTACTACGCATTCAGCACAGCTGAATTACAAGAACCAGTACCCGCAAAGTATGTATGTTTCTACGATTACAATGCACGACTATGTTTGTGCATGTGAAACGACTATGTAGCAGCCTGCTTGCCAAGGCTCCAGCTGCCACACTTTGTAGTGCTATTTTCAGCACTCAGCTGATTCTTCTTACGAAGGAAAATGTGATGTCTCGTACGAAAAAATACCCTCAATAACTTTTCTTCAGTGTTGTGGCACACAGGAAAACAATTTATAGGCGAAACACTGGCACGAACAGAAGCCTCAAGCTGGGGAATGTTTACTATATTTTGCAAAAGTTTGTCAGTGTTGGCTCTAAACAAGTCCTCCACCACTTATAGCAGCTCAAGAACAGCTGCTGAAGGCAACGAGAGGTGAATGGTGTCAGTCAGTGTACGACTTTAGTTTGGTGAGTGCACTTGCCTTGTCGGATGCTATGGCTTGTATGCATTGAGTGCGGGTGATGGTGTTATTTTTCTTGTTGTGTGTGACATACCCCGCCAAATATTCAAACGGCTATTGTTCTGGACAATTTAGGTTCAGCACATCTTCAGGGAAGGTGACAGGCACTTTGTTAGCTCTTGATCTTTTTGTAGTCAGTTCAGCACCCACTCCTAATAGAGAAGATGCATTATCTTCACAGTAACTGCCACGCTTACTTGGCTTGAAGAATTGTGAGGGTACAGCAGCCCTAATTGCACATTAAAATTCAAGTGGCCTTGGTACTGGGTTTTTTCATTGTAAGGTGGAAAATAAGTTTTCCAGAGCATCCTGACCAAACCTACTCAGGAGGACACAGAAGAACCCTTTCACATTAAGGTAATAGTCCTGTAACTCCAGGGCAACCTTGCAAGCCAAAATCGCTCCTTTTTGCACTGGCTTCCATGCGGCTTTCCTGGGACATCCTATTTTCATCTCTCCAAACAAATAAATCATGTGTTTCAGAAAAGACACAGTGTCTTCATATTTCTGGTCATATAGCTTACTAATTGCAAGCTTGGTCGTTCGCGAAGACATTATCTTGAACCACTTGTGAATGATTTCAAAAAGCCATGCCGTTCTCAGTGCAGCTTCAGGCAACTCGCCTTTTTGAACGAGAAATCGCAAGCCAGCTGCAGTGTCATGATTTAAAAGTGAAAGCGCCAAGCCCACTTTTATTTTTCATAGTGCCCAGGGTTCAAGCAGGCTGTCGTCAAATGTGGCACAATGTTTAATTCATTCTTTGAGTCGGTTTCCACCAGCTGCGTGATGTGGTCTAGGCTGACCTCATTACAAAGCAGATTATGCTTCAGCACAATATCTGCTGGCAGAAAAATGCATTGGCCTCGGGTCAAATGATTTCTTGGGTTTTTTAACAAACGAGAAACATCGGCCATAAAATACAGTCTACGACTCGCATCGCAGGAGTTAAATATGAAGGTCCGTTGTCGGCGCCCCTCGGTGACCCGAGTACACGCTGGCAGCACGAAGTGAGAGTCGCAGGCCGATGAAGAGAACGTTTATTCCACTGCGCCAAAAAGCGTCTGTCCGGGCGGAAGCCCGAACCTTCTCTCTCGCCAGGGAAGAGGAGCCACCTTATATACCCTGGTTGCTCCGCCCCTGCATCCCCGACAGCCAATCACAAACGGCGATCGACACCCCACGCTTTCCACGTCCCGTATGCGCCCGGCCATAAGCAGCAACAGAATGCTCATACCCCTGAGACTGACTCCTCCCCCCTCAAGAGTGTTACTAGACACTCGATGTCTATGTAACACGATAAAAAAAAAATAAACACATTCTCTTCACCCAGTAATAATAACAAAAGAAACATACACGATATAACAACACACAAAAAAAAATCGCATACGCCCTTCGGAACCTGTAACTTTGTCCAGCAATATCCCCTATCACGACGCCGGATACATACAGACGAGAACTGCACTTGAACATAACACATCACGCACCACTAGATTGTCCTATTATGTGAGACACATTTCAAGCTCCCTCTGGTTCTCGAAGCACTCTCAAAGGGAGCAAATGGCACACACACAAAAGAAACTGTCTCTCTCGAGGGTCCTCGCCGAAATCCAAGAAAATAGCATACACAAACAATACAATATGTATACACTGACCCAACAATACACTAAAACTCGCGGATGCTGTAACAGAATACTACTTAGAATATTTCAAAACAAATACAGGCAGCTCGGAACAACAACAAAGAAAAACAAAACATGAAAAAGAGCTTCCACTGCCCTGTCGATACGGACGATTCCCGGATGTCCCAGACTATACATAACATGTGGAAAATGCACTGCGAGGAGCTGAGCGGGTCAGGAAGGTCAAGGGGTCCTGGTCAGTCTTAAGCCTGACCTTTATGCCGAAAATCCACCTGCCGAACGTCTCCCTTGTCCACACTGTCCCAAACGCACCCCGTTCGGCTGCAGATCCTTTCTCCCTTGTGGGCGCTTTACCCTTACTGAGAACAGCAACACTGCGCTGGTCTCCGTCCCTCTCCCGAGAAGGGCAGTGGCCGATCGCTTGCCCTGATGACGGAAATGGCGCTGCTAAGGCCGGCATCGACGCGACTGCCTCTCCTACCACGTCAAACGCATGATGTGCCTCTGCCGATGATTTCTCATGCACTTGCTCTTCTGCAGGAGCGTTGGCACTAAACGGTATAGGTCGTTCCTTTGCCATTAGGCTACACACCTGCGCTGGGTCTCCGGCGGCGCCCACTTTAGCTATGCTGGCCTGTTCTCTGCCGCCTGAAACGGGATCAGCCTCCTGTTCGGAGATCTTATTGTCCCTACTGACCTCGCGTTCATGTGCCGACTCTAAGGTCGCTTCACTGCACACGTCGTCCTCGTCTCCTTTGTTTGGTTCCTCGCGGACCGCGTCCCGCGCTATTTCCTCTTCACAAAAAGGAGTGGCGGTATCTACCCCATTTCCATTAGCAAGGATTACCGCTTGCTCTGCTGACCTCTCCACTAAGCCGCAGACACTACCTTCAAGCTTAGGCTCTGACCGCGACATGGCAAGACAATGATTATCATGGTCACCCGGAGTCATCAGCACATCCGCGTTAGTGGCCAGCTCCCGACTCACGGGCAATGATACGCGCCGAGTATTCTCCGACGGACACGGCAGGCCGACAGGAACGCGCGCAACCTCGGTTGTTACCGCCTTACCAAACGAACCCGTGAGCTTCGTACGATCGCAGCTCTGTTCTCGTACTTCCTTCTTTGTCTCTAGGAAGCACCTGCGGTACTCTGTCGGGGTCAGTCTTAGTTCCCTGAGCACCTTTTCCTTAAGTTCCTCATAGGAACAAGTGCCACTCAATGACGTCCTGACCTTCTCGGTGAGGAAAGGCAGTACGAGAGTGCCTTGCATTTCCTCTGGTACTCCCAGCATCTTTAGCAGCATTTCAGCCATTTTAAACCATGCGGGGACCATGGTGTCATCAGCGGGCATGGGGACCAGAACGGCCTTTAAATCTTTGGCGTACCTGCCTAACCCGCTCGTTTCGCTCCGTGCTTGTACTGCCTTCTGCAGAAATCGCGCAGTCTTCAGCTTTTCTACCTCGAGCTGAAGCTTAAGAGCTTCGATTTCGAGCTTCAGCTCATCTGCACGACCCATCTTATGACTGGTCGTATCAACACACGAGCCTTAGTCAACACACGAGCCCTATCAACACACGAGCACTATCATCCATATTGCCAAGCTCCCAGAGAGTGCCGGAACGCAAGTGCCTTCACTCGAGAACCAAAAGAAAGCACGAAATGGGTCTCACCTTCTGCAGCGACGCTCGTTGCCGGTTGCACCTCTGGCTCCTTGGCTTACAGTCCTCGTAGAAACTCCGGCTCGCAAGTGTCCAGGCTCACAATGGACGACTCCACATCTCGGGGTGGCGATGAACTGCAGGTCACCTACCCGCACAGCAGCACTGTTGTCGCGCGGCAACAAAGTTCCTTTTCGGTGGTTCAACACCGTCACCTCATTCACGGCGCCCAGGCTTTCTGCTACCGCCGCTACCTTTTCGCCGCGGCTCCTCTAACCGAAGCGCTGCCCACACGTCCGCCGCTTGCAGCCGTGCCTTGCCTCGTCCTTACTCGACCGTACGCCCGAGGACTCCGCTGCGGGCGTCTTCAGGCAGCTTCCTTCTGGCCCACGAAGTATTCCAGCACCTTCACTCGTTCGGAAGCTGGACGTTGGGCACTTCTCGTGCCGTTCTTGCGGTAGCGCCCGAACTCTTCAAAGTCGGCGCAGTGGTGACGACGACGGCAGCTCACCTCCACCGACCTCCAAACGTCTCCCTCGTTGCGGGCTGTCCGATCCTGGAGTCGACTGCGCCAGTTAAATATGAAGGTCCGTTGTCGGCGCCCCTCGGTGACCCGAGTACACGCTGGCAGCACGAAGTGAGAGTCGCAGGCCGATGAAGAGAACGTTTATTCCACTGCGCCAAAAAGCGTCTGTCCGGGCGGAAGCCCGAACCTTCTCTCTCGCCAGGGAAGAGGAGCCACCTTATATACCCTGGTTGCTCCGCCCCTGCATCCCCGACAGCCAATCACAAACGGCGATCGACACCCCACGCTTTCCACGTCCCGTATGCGCCCGGCCATAAGCAGCAACAGAATGCTCATACCCCTGAGACTGACTGCAGGGATGGATACATGATACTGTCGGAGCTGAGTGCCTACCAACGACAACACCGAGCTGTCTCCACAGTCCCATGTTTCCTCGGCCCATGTCGGCAACAATCGCATCGACTCTAACACCTGCTTTCTAACATTCGTGAATTATTTCAATAACAACTGCCTTGACAGACGCACTGCTAAATGAATTTCCCGTGAGGTGGTAGGCAATAGTCTGCTTCCGACGAGTAGTTGCACCTCCCAACATGAAGACAAGGGCGTGCATAGCCATCGCATCAGGTAGAAGAGTACCGTCTGCCAAAGGTATCGCAGGCTTGCCAATCACGGTACCAGTTGCTTGGTCGTATGCAAGGCCTGCCGTGACCTGGATCTCGTCAAGCATGGCGTTCGTGTTCATAAGGCTCACCTGCACAAATGCACTAGTACATGTAGGCAAAAGTTCACGGGAAGATGGAAACATGAAGAGATAAAAAATTTGTGAGCACGGTGTGTCGCTGGAGCCAACGTTTTTGATAAGCGGGGTTCTCTTCAAAACTGCAGGTGCTTTGTTGCAGTCTGGCTCTAGCAATAACCCATGCTCATATATTTTTTATTCTTTAGTGCATGTTGGACTGTGTAATCAGCACTGCATTTCACTTTACTCTGTATGTAGCTGTGCCATTGGAACGGAATGCAATCTTTGAATGCATTATCACTTATATATATTTACATGTATATAAAAGAAAAATGTTTGCCATGTCAATGTCATGCAAAAACTTCTAGCATTCACATGACAGGGGAGAATAGCAGACGATGGCGCGGACGGACCAACCGTACTCTCGCACCCACACGCATAGGCGACGGCGCAGACGCGCCGGAGCCCTGCTGTATAGGCTACACCGTTACACTCCGCAAAATTATGGACGTCAAGTGCAAGCGAAAACTTGTGGCGATGGCTGCAGCCCTGGAGATTGCAGCAGAAGACTACTACGATGACGAATGCGGATTTATGCGACGCAAGCGCTCGGTATGGGTGAAACCTTGGCTGACAAGGAAGTCGCTGAGTATGCAAAACCAACTCTATCAGGAACTGCTTGCCAGCAACCCAGAGGAGTACAAGCGCTTGCTGCGTCTTAGCTGTGAGCAGTTTGACCAGCTACTCGCACTCATCCAGCCCTGGATCTGGCGGCAAGACACGGCGATGCGCTCCTCTGTGATTTTGGCATCAGGTGAGTGCTCATGCGTGGATTGTTTTCGTTACTTTTGGCGTTTTCGAGCGATCACTTTATGATGTGGCTTCGTTTTTGCACGTCCGACTGTAAATTTTGGTGCGCGCGCGCATATGCTCGCCAGCATTAGCTTTATAGAGGAGGTCGTGTATTTGTGGCGCTCTGCCAAGCTCGCAGCGTTCGCACGGTGCGAAAGCGTTGTGAGCGTACATTCCTGCGCGTCAACTTTCACGCAAGTAGAACTACGTCCGCAAATCAAAACGTTGAAGCGGGACTTGGCATGTGTCGTGCTCTTTTAACCGCCTTGATATTGTGAAAAATAAGTCGCTAATATAGGTAGCTTTCCTTTCGGTTGTGGCATTCAAGATGCGGTCACGAACATGTGCTTAATAGAACGGTGCTGCAAAATTTTCGTATTTTTATTCAAATGTATTTTCCCTTAGTTTACCTTTGTTGCTTAGTTGATTGTTTTGTAATGTGCTGGTATGCACAGTTCGCGCCTAATGACGTGTTTCTTGTTTTTTTTCCAGGAGAGTCACAGTTCTCCCTCAGGTTCAGGCTAGGACATTCCACAGTAAATCAGATTATTACTGAAACTTGCACTGCCATCTACAAAAATTTCCAAAAATTTCTTTGGAACCCGAAAACTGCAGAGCAGTGGTGGCCCATTATATAAAGAATTCGATGAAAGATGGCAGTTTCCAAATTGCTGCGACGCTATTGACGGAAAGCATGTGTGCATCGCGAAACCAAACAAATCCGGCTCAGTTTATTTGAATTATAAGAAAACCTTTAGTATTATCTTGCTTGCTGTCGTAGATGCCAATTACAAGTTTTTGTATACCGACGTTGGTGCTCCCGGCTCGTAAGGTGATGGAAGTGTGTGGCAGACCACACCGCTGCAACAGGCCATTGAGAAAAAAAAAAGGCGGGAATACCAACGTCCGTGCAAGTAGAAGCATCACGAGGAATGTCCATGCCTGCAGTGCTGGTAGAGGACGATGCGTTCCCTGGTCAGAAAACCTGATGAAGCCGTATGCAGGCCACCCACAGCCACTCAATCGGCGCATATTCAACTACAGGTAATAGTTAAGTCTAGAAACGAGCAAATTTCATCTTAATAACGTTTATTTGTTGCTCATGTATCAAACTTAATTGCTGCAGGTCTTTCCCGTCTTTGAAAGTGGGATTTGCATGCAAATAACTGGTGACCATTTGCTTTTGCAGGCTATCAAGGGCACGCCGAGTGGTCGAGAACGCCTTTGGCATACTCGCCAATCGCTTCCGGTTTCTGCACACATGCATTGATGCGCATCAGGAAAAAGTGGCCACACTTGTTGCAGCTGCATGTGTGCTGCACAACTTTCTTGGAACGGACTTCAGTGTCTATGCAGGCTGAACAGTCCAACCAAGTTCTGCAAGACACTTTTTTTCCTGTCCAACCAGTGCGTGGCAGCCGACTGAAGGTAGCGGCTTCTACCTTGAGCGACCGTCTGTGCGATTACTTTAATGGTGACGGTTCAGTGCCCTGGCAAGCAGACACGGCGTTTGCTGATGTGTCAAGGCACCGCCAAGCAGCAACACACTAAGTGAACGACCTGTCAGTGCTACTGTTGCTGCGCAGTTATGACAGTAGTAATTAGTGTTGGTGTTTTGTGTGATGCAACCACGATACCATCATGAGGCATGCCGTAGTGAAGGGCTCCGGAAATTTCGACCCCCTAGGGCTCTTTAACATGTGCTGATAATGCACAGTATGCAGCCACAGCGGCCAGGATTGAACCCACAGCCTTGCTGGGCGAACATAACTGATGAATTTATTTGCTTCAAACAACAAGGGCAGATGCGTGACAATAGTTAGGGCACAATGCACAAAATGTCAGGTACGAGATGTAATAAAATCACTGTGGCAGTAGTTTAGTGATGTAAGGTGGGCCACATCTATGGGAATCACTTCATTATTGTGTTGAAAAGCTCATAGTAGCTCAACATAAAATACAGAAGACTAACCTTTTGTGAAATTTGCATTGCACATTTATTAAGGCACATTTCTAGAATGAATAAGAAACCTTCTGATTGTACTGGCTTGAGTACTAATCAGATATTTCCCCTAGAGGTGTGCACGGGCTCCGGGTAGCCCGAAAGCCCAACCCGGCCCGCGGGCCGGGCTCGGGCGGGCCGATGTATTTTCACCTCGGGTCCGGGCCGGGCTCGAGCTACTTGGAGTTTTATCGGGCCAGGCTCGGGCCCGGTGCAAAGCCCGACTCAAGCCCGAAATATAGAGATGAGCTGGAATTGTTTTCCAGCACGCATAAAGCGCCTTTTCAGCGACTGCCCTTTACCGCCTTTCCTCTCCATTCGCTACTTTAAACAACAGGGGAGCAGGTAAAGCACTGCCTCTGTTGCATCCGACAAACAGAGAAGTAACACCAACTGAGCTAGTGACGGCGCCACGTGACTGTTCGCTTGTGACGCTTGTGACGTGACGCTTGCATGGGCATACCCCATACACGTTACGGCTTTTGCGAGCGAACTCTATTGTTGCTGGCATGAGGCAAAGTGCCGCGCTGTCACAGGTACGCAATGCAAATAACAAATTTGTTGCATGTTGGTACGTAAAGCGTTTACCATTGTCTCGCAGTATTTTTTATATGCACGTGCATAATTATTACGTTATTTGTTGGTGTACAGCTGATGTGCTTAGCGTCGAAAAGCCGGGCCGGGCCCGGGATTGTGTTTTCGTACATCAGGCCGGGCGGGCTCGCAGCCCTTTGCTGTCGGACTCGGGCGGGCCTTCGACAAAGTCAGCGGGCCGGGCTCCGGCTCCGAAATACGGCCTGTGCACAGCTCTAATTTCCCCTACAAATGGATGACACTAAAAGCCATAATAATTTAATACTAAGAAAGGAATGTAATACAATAACATAAATCATTGCACTACATTTGCTCAGGTAAAGCTCAAGTGAACAGTGCATTTGCTGACGCGTAACACATTTGATGACTTTCATAGGAAAGTTGTTTAAAGGGGCCCTGAAACCTAAACTATGAGTGCTCTTTTTATTGTGTATTTGTTGGCTATGGGATTTCACGATGACTGTCACACCAGTGAAAGTTAAAATCAGAGCATCTGACAATTTATTTCTTACCTGATACTGCTTTCTGTGCTGACTGCAGCATTTTAAGTCAACAATTTCTGGCAGTAGATGTGACATTTTATGCTGTTAGTGTTGATTGGTGGAGAATAAGGAATATATTGTGCATGCTTGCTATCTACTTGTTTCAGTGAACTTAAACAAGTTTAGTCTTGTTTAAGCTATGAGAAAAATGCAGGTTTGTGAAATTGGCAGTATTGCATTTAAACTCGAACACCTCATTCCGCACGCTGTCACAAAGCTCATAACAATAAGGCATTTATATCACATGAGCAATGCTCTTCGATATAAGAAATACAAACATTGCTAACTCCCGCATGGCCTTAAAAAGAAAAAGAGGAAAAAGAAGTGATCACACCTGTAGATAGGTTTCAATCACGTCTAAAACGTCCTTCTCGCATCTTATGATGGGATGATGGAAATACTACCTTGACAAACTGTCAGAGCATTTGTCGAGACTGAACTGAGAATGTTTCCGAAACTTGGCAGCTGATCATTCGTGAGACAAGTAGTCCATGACCATCTTTTGGTTTCAAGTGGGAACATCTGGCCTCGAATGAGAGGAATCTTGCCATAGTTGAGATACTCCGAACTCACCATTGTCTCATCTCGATTCAGTGCAAGTCCAAGCTTCTTTGTTTCCGTCTAAGACCGCATTCATAATGGCTGTGTTGTTGTGGTAAACCTGTTGGAGAAACGTCGACAAGGAATCCTGGGAAGGTTTAGTAGGCATCGGATAGTTTGTCTTAACAATTTGATTGGCTCCTTGAGCCAACACCGTGACACATGTGTTACGTATCTTAGATTCTCTGAGAATCATCAACAGGTTCAATAGAGTCCAAACTTTTTGTCTTAGACCCTCCAGTCCACCCAACTGTCCATTCCAAAAGAATTGGTTACCCAGGGAATAAGGGGCTCCCTTCTCATCCAAAAAGATCTGATCGGTGTGATCAGGAAGAATGATCCACGATTGTTGAAAAAACTCGTGGGTTCTTGTGAAAAGATTAGGAAGACCGAAGAATTGTCCCATAACTTTAAACACCAGGTCGGTTGCTTCTTTTCTCTGGTCGTTGTTCCAGGCGGAGTAATCTAGATGGTTGGAATAGTTGACTCGTGTGTCCAAGAGTTGATGAAAGGAGTTTTTTAACCACGGTAATATAATCGTCAGCCATTGTGAGAGCGCCGAAGAGAGGGAGATAGTAACGTTTTATCAGGTATTCAGTGATGACAAAGTATTCTCGAAGTTTCCATGACATGAGGGCGAAGAAACGACCTTCCATCTTGACCTCTCCTTGGGTTTTAATCCTATGATCAAATCGTTTGGATCCAATCCAAAATCATTGATGATTTGGAGGAATTGAGGGATACATGTGGGAGGCATGTTGAGAGCAGTTTGAAGAACTCTTTTGGAAGGAATGGGTTGACCAGGATGCATCCTTAGATGAAGAAGGAACTCATCTCCATTTAGGGACTGGCTTTTGTCTGAGTATAACACACTGAGGTCCAAAAAGTCGGGAAGAAGGCAAGTCGTGCCAGTGGTCACCAAAATCCTCAATCTCTGATGCCCAGTGTTGTTTCTGACGTGATTCCTCAAAGGATGTCCCGCAGGAAGTTGGTTGGACGAACCATCTTTTTCTGCCTTCCAAATTCGGCATGCAAAACTTTGTAAGCCAGATCACTTGCCAAGAGGTTGGCGTAAGCCACATCAATGTCCTTCTTTTCTGTAACTCGTTGGTACAGCTTGGCTAAACCGGCCTCATAATCAATGAATGGGTGTCCCCAGTGCCAAAAAAACTCCCATAGTACAATAAAACTGTTTCCGAATCTGGTTCCTTCAAAATGTGGTAAAACAAGTCCTGAGCGTCGATTCCGTTGGAATCCAACAACTCACGGACGGTTGCTTTGACAAATTTTTCAAAATCTGACGAAATAATATATGAAGGTCTGTAATTTTGGGCCAGTTGGATGATTCGAAGATTGCAAACAGCCTCAATAATTTTGATGGCTGGAAAACCTGCATTACCATGTTTAGTCATGAATGCATCACCTTTGATGTAGAATTGTGTCAAACGACGTGAAGACGTTCTTTGTGGAGTGATGGTCGGGGTCTACCTACTAAGGCTAATTGGGAACAAACTCGAACGGCAAACAGATATTTGGCCATCAACATGTTTCTATTGAGAATTTGATACTGCTTCGAGAAAACCACAATGTCTCTAGTGCACAGGATGGGTCCCAGCGAAGGAAGTGAACCATTCGCCAGAAGATTTCCATCATTGTGTTCTTTCCCCGCAGGGGCGTCTGCGCAAGCAGGCGTTTGGTGTGTAGCGACACCACGGACCCGAGCTAACGGGGGGGTTTCGACTCCCTCCCACGCCTAGCCGTGCGTGGCTGAGCCGTGTCCGGGGAAAAGGGGATCCTGGGGGTTGAGCCGACGCCGGGTGATTGGACCTTTAAGGCCCCCCGGCAGAGGCAACACACCCCTTTGGCCCCGGCTTCACGTAGACGGCACCCCTGGGCTGACCCACCCAGGGGAAATCGGCAGTCGCCTTTTCCTATCTCTCTCTCCCCTCAACTTTGTCTTTCTCTCTCACTTTTCATCTGTCCTGTCTTCTCTTCTCTTCCACCTACTTCACTTTTCCAGGCGGCGAGGGTTAACCTTGTGTAGTTGCCCAACCTTGGGCAGGTATATTCGGTTATAACGGCGATGTATGGCTGGCGACATCAAGTGATCTACCTTGTAGCGTCGTCCCCTTGTTGGGCTCGGTGGTGGGTGGCCACCATCGCCGTCGAATCCTACCCATTATATGGCAAATTCTTTTCCCCCGCTTCCTGATCGCCACCCGAAAAGGTGGCGCACCGATGAGACCCTCACTTCTGCTTTAACCAAAGAACCATTCCCCAAATTCCATGTAATACACAGCCAACATCCAACAAAAACTGTCCGAACAATATCACCGTTCCTCGTGTCAAAATCAATCACGGAGGCGATCGGCCCAGGCTATAAAGCAACGAAAATGGGAAGTGGCGATCTCCTTCTGGAAGTTCGCGACAAGGCCCAGTATGAGAAATTGTCAAAACTTGTAGCTTTAGGGAACATCCCAGTGTCAGTGGGCCCACATAGATCTCTGAACACAGTGCGCGGCGTCATCTCTGATGATGACCTTCTCGAACTCAGTGAGAGTGAACTCCTTGAAGGATGGCAAGACGAGAACGTTGTCAAAGTACAAAGGATCATGATAAGGCGAGACGACAAGCAAATTCCAACAAAGCACATAATTATAACATTCGGAACCAACAACCTCCCTGAATCTATCCAAACCGGCTATTGTAAACTTCGTGTAAGACCATACATACCAAATCCCCGTCGTTGTTTCAAGTGTCAGCGCTTTGGACATGGGTCGCAAAGCTGCAGAGGGCGAGCCACATGCGCCAAATGTGCATCCAAAGAACACTCGTCTGACAGTTGCACCTCTGCCGCCCGATGCGCGAACTGTGAAGGGGACCACCCCGCCTACTCACGATCATGCCCCTCGTGGAAGAAAGAAAAGGAAATAGTAGAATTGAAAGTCAAATTCAACTTGTCGTTTCAAGAGGCTCGTAAGCGTTATAGAACTCACCAGTCTAGTCCCTCCTTCGCCGATGTGACGCGCTGGGGCGCCGCGCCACATCCTCCGGCGGCCGAAAGAGTCACACGGAGTGTGACCGCGGCCACGCCATCAGCGTCCCCGGCTGGAGCAGCCTGCGCTGCTCCGCCCCCTGACCAACAGGGCCTGCAGACTCCCGAGTCTGCCGGACCCCGGGCCACTGCTCACGCAGTTAGGTCCGAAACCGCCGCGAACGTGCCTGCCAAGCAGGCGCCATCCACCACCTCAGAAGAGGTGATGGACACAAGTCACACTCCTCCGGCGCCTCAGACGCCGAAGGAAAAGCGCAGCTCCTTGGAGCGCGCCAAAAAAGAGAAACCCCGCATTACAGCGCCCCCAAAGGGTCCTGTAACTTAAGGCAACACTTTTGTACACACAGCACCAAACTACATTAAAATGGATACACAAATCCTACAGTGGAACGTCAGAGGACTGCTCAGAAACCTTGACGATGTCCAAGAACTATTACACGAATATTCACCTAAAGTGCTGTGTGTACAAGAAACACACTTGAAACACAAACACACAAACTTCCTACGCAACTACGTCATTCTTCGAAAGGACCGAGATGATGCTATGGCATCATCCGGGGGTGTAGCTATTATAGTTAATAAATCAGTAGCATGTACACATTTGCCACTACAAACACCCCTGGAGGCAGTGGCTGCTCGAGTAGTTCTTTTAGATAAACTCGTCACCATTTGCTCCCTATACATACCACCGCACCACCACTTACAAAAGCAAGAATTCCAGTCCTTGGTGGATGAACTGCCGGAACCTTATCTTGTCCTTGGGGACTTCAATGCGCATAGTGGTCTATGGGGTGATTCTCGCTGTGATGCGCGAGGCCGCCTGATTGAACAGTTCCTCTTCTCCTCCGGCTCGTGCCTGTTGAATCGGAAAGAGCCAACATACTACAATCTCGCCAACAACACCTACTCATCCATAGACCTCAGCATTACATCTCCATCCCTTCTTCCTCTGCTTAATTGGAAAGTTATTGGGAATCTCTACGGAAGTGATCACTTCCCAATAGTTCTAGGCGCACCGATAACGGATCAATGTCCTCCACAGGTCCCCAAATGGAAGACAGATAGAGCCGATTGGGAAGAGTTTCGAAAACTCTCCCTCTTAAGTTGGACTGACATATCTGCATTAAGCACAGAAGCTGCTGTGGACTACTTCACTGCTTTTTTGATTGATGCTGCAACCAAATGCATCCCACAAACAAACGGAATGTCCGGCAAACGACGTGTACCATGGTGGAATAATGATTGTCGAAACGCGCGCAAGAAACAAAACAAAGCATGGAGGTCACTTCGGGACTCGCCGACAGCCGAGAATCTCGAGAATTTTAAGAACATAAAGTCTCAAGGAAGAAGAACACGCCGACAAGCGAGACGGGAAAGTTGGCAGAAGTTTTTGTCAGGCATCACTACATATACGCAAGAAGGTAAAGTCTGGAACAAGATCAGTAGGATAGTAGGAAGAGAAACCCATGCACTCCCTCTGGTAAACACACAAGGTGATAGCTTAGAAGACCAGGCGAACTGCCTGGGCGCACACTTCGAGCAGGTGTCTAGCTCGTTGCACTATTCTGAAGCCTTCCAACGCTATAAAAGCAGAATAGAAAAACAAAAACTAGAGCGCAAATGTACAAAATACGAAGCATACAATGAACCTTTTTGTTTACCTGAGCTTCAGGCATCCCTTAGCTGCTGTAATAAATCTGCCCCAGGTTCTGACCGTGTAGTATATGAAATGTTAAAAAACCTACCCCTCAAAACGCAAAACGCACTACTTTCCCTGTACAATGCTGTCTGGTTTTCCGGCGAGATCCCCTCTGCCTGGAAGGAAGCGATTATTATTCCTATCCTAAAACAGGGCAAGGACCCATCCTCTGTTTCAAGCTACAGGCCCATAGCCCTGACTAGTTGTACTTGCAAGGTTTTCGAAAAAATGATCAACAGGCGACTTCTACACTTCCTCGAGACGAACCATCTACTTGATCCATACCAGTGTGGATTTCGAGAAGGTAGATCCACCACAGATCATCTATTACGTATCGAGGCACAAATACGTGACGCATTCGTGCACAATCAATTCTTTCTCTCCGTCTTCCTCGATATGGAAAAGGCATACGACACAACATGGCGTTTTGGAATATTAAGGGACCTTTCCGACCTAGGTGTACGTGGTAGAATGCTGGATATATTAGAGAGTTATTTGTCGGACCGTAACTTCCGTGTCCGAGTAGGAAACGCCCTATCACACACGTTTCTGCAAGAAACTGGAGTACCACAGGGTGGTGTCCTTAGCTGTACGCTGTTCATTATCAAAATTAACTCCTTACGTCTATGCATCCCACGAAGTATGTTTTATTGCACATATGTCGACGATGTGCAAGTCGGTTTTAAATCATGCAATCTTGCAACGTGTGAGCGGCAGATCCAGCTAGGTCTGAACAAAATCTCTAAATGGGCAGATCAGAATGGCTTTAGTTTTAATCCCCATAAGAGCACCTGCGTCCTGTTCTCTCGCAAGCGAGGCCTTCATCCTGACCCAGACATCGAGCTGCATGGTCAACATCTCTCCGTGAAAACGGAGCACAAATTCTTAGGCCTAATCCTGGATAGTAAGTTAACGTTCATATCACACATCAAGTATTTAAAAAACAAATGCATAAAAACAATGAACGTTCTAAAAGTTTTGTCACACACTACGTGGGGCAGTGACAGGAAGTGTCTTATGGACCTGTATCGAAGCCTCATACGCACTCGCTTAGACTACGGGGCAATAATCTATCAATCTGCAACGCCTAGCGCCTTAAAGATGCTTGACCCCGTTCACCATCTGGGCATCCGCCTATCTACGGGTGCCTTTCGCACTAGCCCCGTAGAAAGCCTCTACGTCGAATCGAATGAGTGGTCGCTTCACTTGCAGAGATCCTACTTATCCTTCATATATTTTCTCAAGGTGAACGCAAACGACGAACACCCTTCACACTCCACAATCAATGATTTGTCCGCATCTGCCCTGTTTCACAACCGTCCCTCGGTGCGTGAGCCCTACGCACTTCGTGTGAGGGGCCTAGCCGAGGAAATGGGTGTGCCACTTCTTGAACAACCTGTGATGGCCCCCGTTGCGAATATCCCGCCGTGGCAATGGCAATCCATAGACTGTGATGTGTCCTTCGTGGAAATTACTAAACACGCCCCTCTTGCACATATTCGTATGCACTTCCTTGAACTGCAGCACAAGTACACATGTCCTGAATTCTTTACGGATGCCTCCAAGTCTCACACTTCCGTGTCATACGCAGCCGTCGGTCCATCTTTTTCAGATGTGGGCGTTCTACACAAAAATACGAGCATCTTCACAGCAGAAGCCTATGCGATACTTGCAGCTGTCAAACACATTAAACAACTAAAAATCCAGAAGGCAGTTATATACACTGATTCCCTTAGTGTGGTAAAAGCTTTAAAAACAATGAAAAAACACAGAAATCCTGTCCTTGTCTCACTATACACAACCCTGTGCACAATTTACAAGCTGAGACAGCATGTCATAGTGTGCTGGGTGCCAGGGCACCGCGAGATCCAAGGAAACGTGTTGGCGGACCAGTTAGCTGTAACCGCGCACGATAGCACTGCCAATTCAACCATAGCTGTCCCTCCACTTGATTTGAAACCCTCGTTGAAACGAAAGCTCAGGGATTATTGGCAACGGCTATGGGACAATCAAACACAAAATAAACTCCACCTCATAAAGCCACATCTCGGGAATTGGCCGCCAGTATCTAGGTCACGCTACACACAAGTAACACTTACCAGGCTTCAAATAGGACACACATACACCACACATGCATATCTCCTGTCCGGCGGTGATCAACCCAGCTGTGAGAGATGTGGACAGCCACTTACGGTTCTCCACATCCTCGTCCAGTGCAACGAGCTACATGAACTCACAAAGAAACACTTTTTAATACCCTACCGACAGCAGCTTCCACTGCATCCTATCATGTTCTTCGGTAGGGATGCGCTTTTTAGACATAAGTCATTGTTAGCGTTTTTAAAAGATCTACATAGTTTTCACCCCATCTTCCGAGGTGATCCGTAGCACGACCTCTGTACAGAGGTCGTTGCTGCAGTGGCCACATCGACACCAATCTTTTACTACCATGAGCATTTACATTCGCTGTTAGTTACACATTTCATGTCACCCCCATTATTTTAATGCTAATATGTTTTACCCGCCCTTGGGCGCGGAATTTTAAGGCCCTTATACAGCCACCTACCATAATCACTGTCCACATCTATTCACTACCTGGCGCTCTTTGGCCATCAAATGGCCCTTGCGCCATTAAACACCACTCATCATCATCATCATCATCATTGTGTTCTTGTACAGTCCAACTGAGTCCAGTTGTCTCTGAGTCTGTTAAATTTTATCTCTCCCTCGTGGATGAACCGTTCATCATAAGCACCACTCTGTGGAAAATCCAAAATAATTCCAATTCACGATGCATTTTTTCAGCTTCTGTTCCTATGGAATGATCCTCTATTGCAGAAAACTTTTGCATAGATGAATGCGAGGGAAGGCCATAGTTGAGCCAAGTTGATACAAAAGTTTCTAGCGCATCATAGCATGGATCCCAATGAGTAACGACAGCTGTCAAGAGGTTCCAAATCGTCAGTGGAAGACCCCATGTTGCAGTCAAGAGTTGACCAATCCAGGAATGGAAAGTGGTACACCCTTGAAAATCGTCCCATGATGTGGAGGTTTCTTTCAGTAGATCTGTAGATTTTGTCAGGGTGGGAGTGAATTTGAGAGAAGGAGGAATTCTTTCCCCTGTTTTGAGCTGAGCCAAAGTATGGTCCACTAGATCGGTCGTTAGGGCAGAATTGCGAGTGTAGTAAACGATGATTGTCATCTCTCACTTCTCCAACGTTTCCTTTGGTTGTGGTGTTTCCAAAAGCTCATAATCCAAGGGCTCGAACTCAAAGGCTTCCCATTCTTCTTTCGAGGATACATCTTCTAAGTAAGGTAAGTGATCATCACCAATCAGTTTGAAGGCGGCCATTATGAGGACCCCTCTTACTAATTGTCGGATAAAAAAACACACAGTGAGCGCATGATTCTATCGAAAGTCCCTTGGTAGTGAATCGGGCTACTTCGGCCTGTTTAGGTGCCCTTCTTCCTTTCTTACAGTGGACAATGGCGCGGAAGCTTTCGTACACACCCGTCAGAACCCTGTTGGGTCACCAAACTGATGTCCTCCACTAATCGACCAAACTGATGTCCTCCACTAATCGAAAGCATGATGCACAACAAGGATGGAAGTGAGGATTAGAAAGGTCCCTTTTCCCTAACAACAGGAGGTGTGAGACGGTCAGCTGCGCTTGGATTAAGGAAGCCTGATACATAAAATCCCAGTTCGATTTCTTACAATGTATCATTGTGTCCGCTGTAACACTCAAGAATTTCAGACAGTTGGAATTGACACTTACAAATCCCCCATGATCTTGTCTGGATGATCTGAACCTGTGAACAATCGTTCCGGTCCTCTCCGAAATCAGCATCTCGCGGGACCACTCCTGGCCATTCAACAGCTACAAGTTCCTCTAGATGGATTCCATCAAGTTGGAAGTTGGCATGGTCAACCATCTTACACTTTGTCGCAGTCGCGCGGCTCGACTCAAAAATGGCAATTTGACTTCTTTTTCCCATGGATTGAACAGTGTTGTGGCTTCAGTGGTGTACGAGCCTAGATAAGGAGACAAGGGGCCGGCCTGTTGTAATCCTGGATGGAACGGTTGAGAGACAGTCACCATTATTCGATCCCGGGTGAGGGATGATGGAGCTTTGCAATGGGAACAGTCTCCCAAACGAGCAGGAGAGAACTTTAGATACTCTAGAGGATGAGGTACAGTGGCTCCAACAATGTTTCGTCCCCATGAAAGCGATCGAAGAAAATCTGAATGTTTAGAGGAGCAGTCCCATAGTTTCCCTGATCGTGTTGTGGAAGAGAGCACTACGAACGCCATTTGTTCACTTTGTCTCAATAAGATATCAACTCGAGTTGAAAACTTCCGGGAAAACTGTCTCCGGATAGTTCGAGAGTTTTCAAACAGTGAAATCAGTGAGTCGACAATTCCAAAATAAGACGCCGTTTTGAACTCGGACAAAAATCGAGGGAAGCAGGGGTTGATTCCCAATAGAAATAGTACCAGTTGGGTCCCTTCTGTTTTAATGTTTGAGGCAGCCTCTCTAAACAAGGTATTCTTTATTTTTTGCGCTGTTGATGTACAGGTCGTTTCGCACTTGTTCTTGTATCAGATTTAATGCACTGATCTCCCGTGTCAGGTTAAGAGATGTTGGCTTTTCTACGAGCTTCAAGAAGTCTCGTTGTCGGAACTTTGTCAGCCTAGGGTTTCCTGCTTCAAGCGCAACCTGCCTCACCAATGTATGTTTGGAATTATTGACCAGGATCATCCAAAACACAAGAGACTCTGTCTTTTTGGAGCCTGGTCTTGGGCCAAGGACTAGCTTGCAAGAGAGGGTTATGAAGGCCGAGTAAGGTACTAGAAAATAGAGCAAAAAACACATAGTTGATCAAGGATGGGATGATGGAAATACTAGCTTGACAAAAGGTCAGGGCATTTGTCGAGACTGAACTGAGAATGTTTCCGAAACTTGGCAGCTGATCATTCGTGAGACAAGTAGTCTGTGACCATCTTTTGGTTTCAATTGGCAACATCTGGCCTCGAATGAGAGGAATCTTGCCATAGTTGAGATACTCCGAACTCACCATTGTCTCCTCTCGATTCAGTGTAAGTCCTAGCTTCTTTGTTCCGTCTAAGACAGCATTCATGATGGCTGTCTTGTTGTGGTAAACCTGTTGCAGAAACGTCGACAAGGAATGCTTGGAAGGTTTAGTAGGCATCGGATAATTTGTGTTAACAACTTGATTGTTTCCTTGAGCCAACACCGTGACACGTGTGTTACGTATCTTAGATTCCCTGAGAATCATCAACAGGTCCAATAGAGTCTAACCTTTGTGTCTTAGACCCTCCAGTCCACCCAATTGTCCATTGCAAAAGAATTCGTTACCCGGAGAATAAGGGGCTCCCTTCTCATCCAAAAAGATCTGATCGGCGCGATCAGGAAAATATAGCCAAGACTGTTGAAAAAACTCCTGGGTTCTTGTGAAAAGATTAGGAAGACCGAAGAATTGTCCCATAACTTTAAACACCGGGTCGGTTGCTTCTTTTCTCTGGTCATTGTTCCAGGCGGAGTAATCTAGATGGTTTGAATAGTTGACTCGAGTGTAATCCTTCAGTCCTTGTCCGAGAGTTGATGAAAGGAGTTTTTTAACCACGGTAATATAATCATCAGCCATTGTAAGAGCCCCGAAGACAGGGAGATAGTAACGTTTTATCAGGTATTCAGTGACGACAAAGTACTCTCAAAGTTTCCAGGACATGAGGGCGAAGAAACTACCTTCCATCTTGACCTCTCTTTCCTTGGGTTTTAATCCTATGATCAAATCGTTTGGATCCAATCCAAAATCATTGATGGTTTGGAGGAATTGAGGGATATTTGTAGGAGGCACGTTGAGAGCAGTTTGAAGAACTCTTTTGGAAGGAATGGGTTGACCAGGATGCATCCTTAGATGAAGAAGGAACTCATCTCTGTTTAGGGAGTGGCTTTTGTCTGAGTATAACACACTGGGGTCCAAAAAGTCGGGAAGCTGATAACAGGGTGTTAAGGGCAACTCGTGCCAATGGTCGCCAAAATCCTCAATCTCTGATAGTGTTGGCAACGTGTCGCTTTTGACGTGATTGCTGAAAGGATGTCCCGCAGGGAGTTGGTTTTCATCGACGAACCATTTTTTCTGCCTTCCAAATTCGGCATGCAAAACTTTGTAAGCCAGATCATTTGCCAAGAGGTTGGCGTAAGCCACATCAAATTCCTTCTTTTCTGTAACTCGGTACAGCTTGGCTAACCTGGCCTTGTAATCAATGAATGGGTGTCCCCAGTGCCGGAAACTCCCATAGTACAATGAAACGGTTTCCAAATCTGGTTCCTTCAAAATGTGGTCAAAGAAGTCCTGAGCGTCGATTCCGTTGGAATCCAACAACTCACGGACGGTTGCTTTGACAAATTTTTCAAAATCTGACGAAATATTATATGAAGGTCTGTTATTTTAGGCCAGTTGGATGATTTGAAGATTGCAAACAGCCTCAATAATTTTGATGGCTGGAAAAACTGCATTACCATGTTTAGTCATCAATGCATCACCTTTGATGTAGAATTGTGTCAAACGACGTGAAGACGTTCTTTGTGGAGTGATGGTCGGGGTCTACCTACTAAGGCTAATTTGGAACAAACTCAAGCGGCAAACAGATCTTTGGTCATCAACATGTTTCTATCGAGAATTTGATACTGCTTCGAGAAAACCACAATGTCTCTAGTGAACAGGATGGGTCCCAGCGAAGGAAGTGAACCATTCGCCAGAAGATTTCCATCATTGTGTTCTTGTACAGTCCAACTGAGTCCAGTTGTCTCTGAGTCTGTTAAATTTTCTCTCTCCCTTGTGGATGAACCGTTCATCATAAGTACCACTCTGTGGAAAATCCAAAAATAATTCCAATTCACGAGTCATTTTTTCAGCTTCTGTTCCTATGGAATGATCCTCTATTGCAGAAAACTGTTGCATAGGTGAACGCGAGGGAAGGCCATAGTTGAGCCAAGTTAATACAAAAGTTTCAAGCGCATCATAGCATGGATCCCAATGAGTAACGACAGCTGTCAAGAGGTTCCGAATCGTCGGTGGAAGACCCCATGTTGCAGTCAAGAGTTGACCAATCCAGGAATGGAAAGTGATACACCCTTGAAAATCGTCCCATGATGTGGAGGTTTCTTTCAGTAGATCTGTAGATTTTATCAGGGTGGGAGTGAACTTGAGAGAAGGAGGAATTCGTTCCCCTGTTTTGAGCCGAGCCAAAGTATGGTCCACTAGATTGGTCGTTAGGGCAGAATTGCGAGTGTAGTCAACGTTGATTGTCGTCTCTCACTTCTCCAACGTTTCCTTTGGTTGTGGTATTTCCAAAAGCTCATAATCCAAGGGCTCGAACTCAAAGGCTTCCCATTCTTCTTTCGAGGATACATCTTCTAAGTAAGGTAAGTGATCATCACCAATCAGTTCGAAGGCGGCCATTATGAGGACCCCTCTTACTAATTGTCGGATCAAAAAACACACAGTGAGCGCATGATTCTATCGAAAGTCCCTTGGTAGCGAATCGGGCTACTTCGGCCTGTTTAGGTGCCCTTCTTCCTTTCTTACAATGGACAATGGCGCGGAAGCTTTCGTACACACCCGTCAGAACCCTGTTGGGTCACCAAACTGATGTCCTCCACTAATCGAAAGCATGATGCACAACAAGGATGGAAGTGAGGATTAGAAAGGTTCCTTTTCCCTAACAACAGGAGGTGTGAGAAGGTCAGCTGCGCTTGGATTAAGGAAGCCTGATACATAAAATCCCAGTTCGATTTCTTACAATGTATCATTGTGTCCGCTGTAACACTCAAGAATTTTAGACAGTTGGGATTGACGCTTACAAATCCCCCATGATCTTGTCTGGATGATCTGAACCTGTGAAGAATCGTTCCTGTCCTCTCCGAAATCAGCATCTCGCGGGACCACTCCTGGCCAGTCAACAGCTCCAAGTTCCTGTAGATGGATTCCGTCAAGTTGCGAGATTGCATGGTTATCCATCCTACACTTTGTCGCGTGGCTCGACTCAGAAATGGCTACTTCACTTCTTTTTCCCATGGATTGAACAGTGTTGTGGCTTCAATAGTGTACGAGCCTAGACAAGGAGACAAGGGGCCGGCCTGTTGTAATCCTGGATAGAACGGTTGAGAGACAGTCACCGTTTTGCGATCCCGGGTGAGGGATGATGGAGCTTTGCAATGGGAGCAGTCTCCCAAACGAGCAGGAGAGAACTTTAGATACTCTAGAGGATGAGGTACAGTGGCTCCAACAATGTTTCGACCCCATGAAAGCGATCGAAGAAAATCTGCATGTTTAGAGGAGCATGCCCATAGTTTCCCTGATCGTGTTGTGGAAGAGAGCACTACGAACGCCATTTGTTCACTTTGTCTCAATAAGATATCAACTCAAGTTGAAAACTTCCGGGAAAACTGTCTCCGGATAGTTCGAGAGTTTTCAAACAGTGAAATCAGTGAGTCTACAATTCCAAAATAAGACGCCGTTTTGAACTCGGACAAAAATCGAGGGAAGCAGGGGTTGATTCCCAATAGAAACAGTACCAGTCTATTCGGTTTTAATGTTTGAGGCAGCCTCTCTAAACAAGGGATTCTTTATTTTTTGCGCTGTTGATGTACAGGTTGTTTCGCACTTGTTCTGTATCAGATTTAATGCACTGATCCCCCGTGTCAGGTTAAGAGATGTTGGCTTTTCTATGAGCTTCAAGAAGTCTCGTTGTCGGAACTTTGTCAGCCTAGGGTTTCCTGCTTCAAGCGCAACCTGCCTCACCAATGTATGTTTGGAATTATTGACCAGGATCATCCAAAACACAAGAGACTCCGTGACCGGATATGGAAATTGACGTATAAGGAAACGTGATGGACTTGTCCCAGATATCCCACCCAGTGAAGGGTCCAAGGAAGTTGCTCGCAAACAGAAGACATCAAGATTCGGTGCTTCTTGGAGCCTGGTCTTGGGCCAAGGACTTTCTTGCAAGAGAGGGTTATGAAGGCAGAGTAAGGTACTAGAAAATAGAGCAAAAAACACATAGTTGATCAAGGATGGGATGATGGAAATACTAGCTTGACAAAAGGTCAGAGCATTTGTCGAGACTGAACTGAGAATGTTTCCGAAACTCGGCAGCTGATCATTCGTGAGACAAGTAGTCCGTGACCATCTTTTGGTTTCAAGTGGGAACATGTGGCCTCGAATGAGAGGAATCTTGCCATAGTTGAGATACTCCGAACTCACCATTGTCTCCTCTCGATTCAGTGTAAGTCCTAGCTTCTTTGTTCCGTCTAAGACAGCATTCATGATGGCTGTCTTGTTGTGGTAAACCTGTTGCAGAAACGTCGACAAGGAATGCTTGGAAGGTTTAGTAGGCATCGGATAATTTGTGTTAACAACTTGATTGTTTCCTTGAGCCAACACCGTGACACGTGTGTTACGTATCTTAGATTCCCTGAGAATCATCAACAGGTCCAATAGAGTCTAACCTTTGTGTCTTAGACCCTCCAGTCCACCCAATTGTCCATTGCAAAAGAATTCGTTACCCGGAGAATAAGGGGCTCCCTTCTCATCCAAAAAGATCTGATCGGCGCGATCAGGAAAATATAGCCAAGACTGTTGAAAAAACTCCTGGGTTCTTGTGAAAAGATTAGGAAGACCGAAGAATTGTCCCATAACTTTAAACACCGGGTCGGTTGCTTCTTTTCTCTGGTCATTGTTCCAGGCGGAGTAATCTAGATGGTTTGAATAGTTGACTCGAGTGTAATCCTTCAGTCCTTGTCCGAGAGTTGATGAAAGGAGTTTTTTAACCACGGTAATATAATCATCAGCCATTGTAAGAGCCCCGAAGACAGGGAGATAGTAACGTTTTATCAGGTATTCAGTGACGACAAAGTACTCTCAAAGTTTCCAGGACATGAGGGCGAAGAAACTACCTTCCATCTTGACCTCTCTTTCCTTGGGTTTTAATCCTATGATCAAATCGTTTGGATCCAATCCAAAATCATTGATGGTTTGGAGGAATTGAGGGATATTTGTAGGAGGCACGTTGAGAGCAGTTTGAAGAACTCTTTTGGAAGGAATGGGTTGACCAGGATGCATCCTTAGATGAAGAAGGAACTCATCTCTGTTTAGGGAGTGGCTTTTGTCTGAGTATAACACACTGGGGTCAAAAAAGTCGGGAAGCTGATAACAGGGTGTTAAGGGCAACTCGTGCCAGTGGTCGCCAAAATCCTCAATCTCTGATGCCCAGTGTTGTTTCTGACGTGATTCCTCAAAGGATGTCCCGCAGGAAGTTGGTTCGACGAACCATTTTTTTCTGCCTTCCAAATTCGGCATGCAAAACTTTGTAAGCCAAATCACTTGCCAAGAGGTTGGCGTAAGCCACATCAATTTCCTTCTTTTCTGTAACTCGTCGGTACAGCTTGGCTAATCCGGCCTCATAATCAATGAATGGGTGTCCCCAGTGCCGGAAACTCCCATAGTACAATGAAACGGTTTCCAAATGAAGTCCTGAGCGTCGATTCCGTTGGAATCCAACAACTCACGGACGGTTGCTTTGACAAATTTTTCAAAATCTGACGAAATAATATATGAAGGTCTGTAATTTTGGGCCAGTTGGATGATTCGAAGATTGCAAACAGCCTCAATAATTTTGATGGCTGGAAAAACTGCATTACCATGTTTAGTCATCAATGCATCACCTTTGATGTAGAATTGTGTCAAACGACGTGAAGACGTTCTTTGTGGAGTGATGGTCGGGGTCTACCTACTAAGGCTAATTTGGAACAAACTCGAGCGGCAAACAGATCTTTGGCCATCAACATGTTTCTATCGAGAATTTGATACTGCTTCGAGAAAACCACAATGTCTCTAGTGCACAGGATGGGTCCCAGCGAAGGAAGTGAACCATTCGCCAGAAGATTTCCATCATTGTGTTCTTGTACAGTCCAACTGAGTCCAGTTGTCTCTGAGTCTGTTAAATTTTCTCTCTCCCTTGTGGATGAACCGTTCATCATAAGTACCACTCTGTGGAAAATCCAAAATAATTCCAATTCACGATGCATTTTTTCAGCTTCTGTTCCTATGGAATGATCCTCTATTGCAGAAAACTTTTGCATAGATGAACGCGAGGGAAGGCCATAGTTGAGCCAAGTTGATACAGATGTTTCAAGCGCATCATGGCATGGATCCCAATGAGTAACGACAGCTGTCAAGAGGTTCCGAATCGTCGGTGGAAGACCCCATGTTGCAGTCAAGAGTTGACCAATCCAGGAATGGAAAGTGGTACACCCTTGAAAATCGTCCCATGATGTGGAGGTTTCTTTCAGTAGATCTGTAGATTTTGTCAGGGTGGGAGTGAATTTGAGAGAGGGGAGGAATTCGTTCCCCTGTTTTGAGCCGAGCCAAAGTATGGTCCACTAGATCGGTCGTTAGGGCAGAATTGCGAGTGTAGTAAACGATGATTGTCGTCTCTCACTTCTCCAACGTTTCCTTTGGTTGTGGTATTTCCAAAAGCTCATAATCCAAGGGCTCGAACTCAAAGGCTTGCCATTCTTCTTTCGAGGATACATCTTCTAAGATAAGTGATCATCACCAATCAGTTCGAAGGCGGCCATTATGAGGACCCCTCTTACTAATTGTCGGATCAAAAAACACACAGTGAGCGCGTGATTCTATCGAAAGTCCCTTGGTAGTGAATCGGGCTACTTCGGCCTGTTTAGGTGCCCTTCTTCCTTTCTTACAATGGACAATGGCGCGGAAGCTTTCGTACACACCCGTCAGAACCCTGTTGGGTCACCAAACCGATGTCCTCCACTAATCGACCAAACTGATGTCCTCCACTAATCGAAAGCATGATGCACAACAAGGATGGAAGTGAGGATTAGAAAGGTCCCTTTTCCCTAACAACAGGAGGTGTGAGACGGCCAGCTGCGCTTGGATTAAGGAAGCCTGATACATAAAATCCCAGTTCGATTTCTTACAATGTATCATTGTGTCCGCTGTAACACTCAAGAATTTCAGATAGTTGGGATTGACACTTACAAATCCCCCATGATCTTGTCTTGATGATCTGAACCTGTGAACAATCGTTCCGGTCCTCTCCGATATCAGCATCTCGCGGGACCACCCCTGGCCAGTCAACAGCTCCAAGTTCCTGTAGATGGATTCCGTCAAGTTGGAAGATGGCATGGTCAACCATCCTACACTTTGTCGCAATCGCGTGGCTCGACTCAAAAATGGCAATTTCACTTCTTTTGCCATGGATTGAACAGTGTTGTGGCTTCAGTGGTGTACGAGCCTAGATAACGAGACAAGGGGTCGGCCTGTTGTAATCCTGGATGGAACGGTTGAGAGACAGTCACCATCATTCGATCCCAGGTGAGGGATGATGGAGCTTTGCAATTGGAACAGTCTCCCAAACGAGCAGGAGAGAACTTTAGATACTTTAGAGGATGAGGTACAGTGGCTCCAATATTGTTTCGACCCCATGAAGGCAATCGATGAAAATCTGCATGTTTAGAGGAGCAGTCCCATAGTTTCCCTGATCGTGTTGTGGAAGAGAGAACTACGAACGCCATTTGTTCACTTTGTCTCAATAAGATATCAACTCGAGTTGAAAACTTCCGGGAAAACTGTCTCCGGATAGTTCGAGAGTTTTCAAACTAGTGAAATCAGTGAGTCTACAATTCCAAAATAAGACGCCGTTTTGAACTCGGACAAAAATCGGAGGGAAGCAGGGGTTGATTCCCATTAGTAACAGTACCTGTTGGGATTGGATTGGATAAACTTTATTTGTCCAACGGCTAAGGTTTGTGCCCGGGGCTAGGCTGCCAGAGGTCCACTGCCCGAGGAACATCTTTCGAGGTCCTCGATGATGGCTCTGGCCCGATGGACGGCCCACTCTTGGTCTTCAGGAGCCCCGCTGAGGAGGGCGGCTTGCCATTTCTCAGAAAGGCACTCTGCATCACAAGGTCCTGCTGTTCTCATCCTCCTGTTTTCTTCCTCGTGGCGTTGGCACTCCCAAAGCACGTGGGCCATATGAGCCCGTTCCTGCTCACAGCATGGACAGCCGGGCGATGGGTGCAGCGCGGGTCAGAGGCGGTTTAGGTGGTAGGGGTTGGTGAAAGTGCCCGTCTGCAGCCTCCTCAAGTCGACTGCCTGGGACCTGTCTAACCGACCGTGGGGTTGGGGATATTTTTGTTGTTCCTTTTTGTAGTGCTCAAGCACCTCTCGGTAAGTGGCCGGAAACTCCTTGGCGTCGTGATCAGCGTCCCTCTGGTCCGTCGTGATTTCAACGGTCCTTCCAGCTCCATATCCCCATTGCGTGTGCGGCGCGTTGAAGTCACCACAGATAAGCAGGGGAGCGGACGCCGCTTTGGCCATTGCTTCACTTAAGGGGGCGTCGAAGGTGTGCCTTAGGCCTCTTTTCGAGGGGGTGCTGTATACATTAAGAACGAAGAGGCCGGTCACTCTTTTTCCTCTGCTTGGGAAGATTTCGATGAAGATGTGATCTATGTCGGACTCTTCGTCGACCTCCAGTTCGTGTTCGATGAAGGCTGTTCCTCCCTTAACCAGGGTGAACGCCCTGATGTCCCTCCCTGTGCATTCGTAGGAGGGACCGCACATGACATAGCCTGGTAGCTGGGCCCGGTCGTAAGGTTCTTGCAAAGCAATCACGTCGGGAAGTTTGTTTTTCGAGAGTGTTTTCATGTATTGCACTATCTTTGGTTTCTTGTTTTTAAAACACCTGCAGTTCCACTGCCAGACTACGCATCTGCCGCGGGACTTGTGGGACACAGCCACCATTGTTATGCAGAGGTGTTGGGGGGGCACGACTGTCCGTGCGTCCCTCCAGCCCCTGTGCGGGTGGCGTTGGTGTTGCGTCCTCTGTTAAGAATGGCCAGCACATTAACAACTTGTGCTACCCCGGCCCTTCCGGACTGCTGGGGTTGTTGTTGCTGTGTTTGCGTCGACCTGCGTTCTATATCTTCGATTCGCTTATTCATGGCCGCAAGGTGGGCGTTGACCTCCACGTACTGCGCGTTCCAATGTGCGTTGCATTCGTTGAGCCTCGTCAGGAGGGGGGAACGCGAGGTGGCATCGACGCGCGTGGACGTGTTTCTTCGGCTCTGTGTGTTTCTTGGTATAACTCCCACTTTTCTCGCCATATCCTTGTGACATTTTCGCATGAAGTGCGTGAAGGTTTCCGCTACGTTTTGATGCTATTCTTTAAAAGATCTGTCCGCTAGAACGCGTATTATTGTGACTTTTGTGGCTCTTCGCCTACGAGAGCTTTGCGGCTCTCCGACACCGTAGGCGTTTCACGCCTCGTGTGGGCGTCATGAGCCAGGATGGAGCAGGAGAAGAGGATGACCTCTCCCCAGAAGAGATGCTCGAATGGCGGCAAAGTCACATATACGATGCCGCATATCAAGACTCGCTTCGCAAGGATGCCACCGCTGCTACTGCCAAGGCTGCTGTATGGCAACAAATGGTTTCCAGGAACAACAAAGTGAGACCTCCCAAGCTACCCGAAGGTTCATACAAGGCTATTTTTCGCATCCGTGGAGGTTTCAACGCGTCCCGCTTCAGTCACTTCCAACTCTCCAAGCTTCTCTCTACGGCAGCCGGCTTTCCAGCCACCATGGAGCTATGCCAAGACATCATTACCGTCAACCCCACCACCAACACAGTTACCCTCAGTATGGAAAGCTATGACCGTCTGACGAAATATTCATGTTCCTAGTCATTCTGCACCTACTCACAAATTTTCGTATCCAAATTTAATAATTACCTTGCTTTACAGAACCTAAACCACACATCAGGCCCATAAGTATACGGCAAAAAAATTGAACGTTTTTCTTCAATTTCTCAAAATGAAAACATTCATGACCTTCCTGTGTTGGAGGAGCAATATCTTTTGTTGCTACAAGGGTTATTGTTGTGACTTTTTTTTCTACTGGAAGATGAATAGAAGTGGCTTGTTGTAAAGTAAATTTTGTTATAATACTATGCTACGGAACTTTTCTCAATGAAGCTTTTGTTTCAAGTACCTACGAGGACATTCATTGTGTCATGTTCAACAGTCTGTAACTTTGCTTGGAAATGGCCTAAAACAATGACTTATGCTTGTTGGCATACTGTTAATATCGTCACTTGATTCTCTGGGCTGTTTTTTCTTGTGAGGGCTGTGGTTAATTAGCTAATTAGGCCTCAATAAAAATTTTTAATGTATTGTCAAAACTATTCCTCACAGAAAAAAAAATTATTACATTGTTGAAAGAGGCAGTTAAAGCTGCATTAACTGAAAATTTCAGTTATATACTCCAAATAATAAAAATATTTCCGAGGCGCAGTGTCCTCCCTTAATGGAGCAGGAGAAAACACCAATGTGAAATATTTGCAGATAGGTACCACTCTGGAGGCTGAGCCCAAGAATGGCTCAAAATCTAAGTGCCGGTTGAAAAGCACCCACTATCATGCAGAATGACAAAGCCAATTATCCAAATTACATAGGACTGCAAGAATTCTAATTTTGTAAGATTTCATTATTATGCACGTAGAGCTTGGGTATGCTCTAGCCACAAGGTGAAAGCTGCGGCACACAGCTTACCACGTTCTGGGACAACCATAAGGCCAGGTGAAGTGACTGCCTCGTGTGACATAGCTGGTCTATGCAAGCCAGATGGCTTGGATACCACAGATGGCCCTGGTGGTGCAGTTGTTCAGGAGGAAGAAGTGTGCCCTGAGGAATCGTTGCACGATGATCAATTAGAGTGCACAGCCATTCACATAAGCATCATTATAGCAATTGCACGCTCTGCCTGGCAGTAACAGAATAAATACATGGCAGTCCACTATTTTCTTTTCTTAGTGCTGCTCACCCATAAAGAACATGTTTTACAAACAAGTTGTTTGTAAGCCATGTTCTCTTCTTTATTTATTGAAAGACATTGCTTTTCTAGTTGCAGACACTGCAGGAATGGGTACAAAAGTAAGAAAAAAACACTACCAAGGAAATACTTATGTACTTCCCTCACAAACTGTTGAGATTATAAGATTAAGATAAAAAATAAAGACCTCCAAAACTTCCTCCCCCTTTACCACTTTTCCCCACTTTGCCAGTAATTTCACCTTGCTCGGGGGGGGGGGGCACTTGCTTGAAATTTTATGGTAGGGCACCAACGTGATGACAAAAAATAAATGGTGCTTTCTCAAGGAAGAGGTAATGCCACACAGAGTTTTGAACGGTTGCCAGTATACTTGTCAGGCATCAGCAATCATACTGGTACTCATAATTATGACATGGCAAAAATTCATTATGCATACAACTCGCAGGAAAACACACTATCACACACTAGAAAAATTTGCAAAACCTCGCCTTCTTACACTTACCCCCGAATTCATAAACGTGACTTGACTAGAAACCGATGCTTGACTTGAGCAGGTACGGCGGCTTAAGCAAGCACCCGACTTGAACGCGGTCAAGTCTGCCAATGCGTCTCAAAACCCTCCCCTCGCCTTACTTCGTCAAGTCGGAGACCGAAGACCAGCAGCGACAGCGCAGCGCGCCTGGGCATGAGAATATGGAAATATATCGCTTCTAGTGCAAGCTTGAAAGGTCCAAAATAAACAAGTCATATAAAAAGTGTTTATTACGTCCTTATGCATTGCCTTGCCCCTCGAAAATGCGATGTCTTTCCATTGTCGAACGTCAACTGAAACGATATTGGCTGCAGCGACCCAAGACTAGCCAGTGCCACTGCGCTTTATCTGTTGAGAGGAGGTCGTGATCTGTTGTTCCTGCTGTGTCGTTCACCTCCAGCACATTTTTTGTCATGCCCAATGCACAATCGAATGCCGCGGCACGGCGACCAGTGCCACGATTCACTGCAGATGAGAATTCACTTCTTATTGATTTAGTTGCCAAGCACAAGCACATTTTCGAGTGCAAAAAGACCGATGTCGCCTCGACCAACAAAAAAAAAATGAGACGTGGGACGAGGCAGCCAAGCAATTCAATAGCAACCACGGCGCTACACTGAGGGACGCCAAGCAGTTGAAAAAAGGCTGGAACAATCTGAAGTAGAAATAGAAATGAGAAAGCGGACGAAAAACGTAAAGTCCACAAAACAGGTGAGCGCCTTCTGCTCGTACCGTGTTAGCGTGTGCACGATAACAGCGACGTTACAAAGCACTTCGAAATTGTGGTAGGCCACCCATTTTACGGCGGCGAGACGGCACACTTTCGGTCGATACCGAGCCTGCCTCATCCTGATTGAATTTCTCGGTGCTGAAAGTAGCCACTCTGGTCGGTAAGTAATTAGAGTGCACAGCCATTCACATAAGCATCATTATAGCAATTGCACGCTCTGCCCGGCAATAACAAAATAAATACATGGTAGTCCACTATTTTCTTTTCTTAGTGCTGCTCACCCATAAAGAACATGTTTTACAAACAAGTTGTTTGTAAGCCATGTTCTCTTCTTTATTTATTGAAAGACACTGCTTTTCTAGTTGCAGACACTGCAGGAATGGGTACAAAAGTAAGAAAAGAACACTACCAAGGAAATACTTATGTACTTCCCTCACAAACTGTTGAGATTATAAGATTAAGGTAAAAAAATAAAGCCCTCCAAAACTTCCTCCCCCTTTACCACTTTTCCACACTTTGCCAGTAGTTTCACCTTGCTCGGGGGGGGGGGGCACTTGCTTGAAATTTTATGGTAGGGCACCAACGTGATGACAAAAAATAAATGGTGCTTTCTCAAGGCAGGAGTAATGCCACACAGTTTTGAACGGTTGCCAGTATACTTGTCAGATAGCAACCACGGCGCTACACTGAGGGACGCCAAGCAGTTGAAAAAAGGCTGGAACAATCTGAAGTAGAAATAGAAATGAGAAAGCGGACGAAAAACGTAAAGTCCACAAAAACAGGTGAGCGCCTTCTGCTCGTACCGTGTTAGCGTGTGCACGATAACAGCGATGTTACAAAGCACTTCGAAATTGTGGTAGGCCACCCATTTTACGGCGGCGAGACGGCACACTTTCGGTCGATACCGAGCCTGCCTCATCCTGATTGAATTTCTCGGTGCTGAAAGTAGCCACTCTGGTCGGTAAGTTTTGTACACACAAGCGCCCTACCGCGATCGAAAGTGCACCATGCAATACCAGTGTCAAATGAGAGGAGTCGGCCGAGTGTCTAGATTACAAACTGCACGGTAAAGTTTCGCTAACATTTGCACTCGTTTCAGGAAACAAAATATTTGAGGGTATACATGTCGATAGCATTCCTGCCCGGTCGAGTACTTTATTAGGACACATTCTGTTGCTCTTTAGGGAGTTATGCTTCGGGCAGCACTCGGTACAAAACGGAAAAAGAAAGGAAAAAAAAGCAAAGGGCGGGGAGAGAAGGCAACCAGTTTTGGCCGACGGGGTGAATGCACGTGCACAGGAAGGCAGGGGTCCTTGGTATCGCTTTTTTTATACTTTCATAGTGATGAAGTACACCCACCATGCAAATTTATTTTCCAGTACATAGTTGTTCCAACGTGCAAGTCAAGTTTTACGTCATCTTAACTACTTTTGCATTGCTGTGTTTTAGGAGGTGGACCACCCCCACCGAATGTATTCAATGTCTGCACATGTTGGAGCAGCGGCAACCCACATGGAGACCCGCATTCCGAACACACACGACAGCGATGGCGCAACATATCTTGCGCCTGCTGTGCGGCTCTTGCAGCCCATGGTAACGGGAGAATACACACTTTACCACAGCTTCGGTACTACACTGCCTCTTTGCATGCAATACAATATACGCAAGTTTCCACATCATTGCACCTCAACTTCATTGCTGCAAGTCATATGTACAATGAGAGTGATAAAAAAATGCAGAAGTACGACAGGCTGTTCCCAGCATAACCAGGAACTTAACTATTCAGAGCAGATCATTTTACTGAATATTTAGTGATTCTTGTCAAATCCCATGTCACGAATTTGAAAACTTCTGCCTTAAGTAATGTGCTGTGTAGTCTTCTGTTTAACAATGAAATTATGTTTTTGCAGAATGTGATCACCAACCATCAAGCCCGACGTACTCGCAAATAAGGGATGGAGACACACAGGACAGTGCTGTTTTGGATGGTACTGCTACAGCACCTTCATACAGTGAGCCTCCAACTGCAGCCACAAAAGTTTCGTCAGTGCCAGCTGCAGACGAGCATGCACCGGCTGAGAGCGAGGCCAACCCTGGAGAGGCAGCTATGCCCAGAGGCAGGCTGGCTTGCTTCAGAGAAGCCTGGCCGAAGAAGCAGATTTGCGCTTCGAATTAATGCGGCAAGAACATGAAGTACGACTGAGGCTCATGCAAGAAGACCATGACGACGTCATTAAGAAAAGGGCTGAAGAACACAAGCTCAAACTGGAAAATTTAAAATGGCATAATGATGTTGAGGTGCCGGAAAAGCACAAACTTTAAATGGAAATTTTGAAGCTCCAAAGAGACGCCGTAGAGCTTAAGTTAAAGAGATTACAAGAAGGTAAATAAAAGATGTGTTTTCAACCACAACTCCCACAAGCATTACTAATTTTAACAGCTTGATGTGTTGCATGCCAAAGTCAGGGCAACACTGGCTTGCATATAAGAACAATTTGACACATTGTCAGAGCATTTAGGACACTGTGATGCTGAATGAATAAAAAAATACAAGTACATTATGTACTACATAGGCAGAGGCAAATGAACTAGGGAAAATATCTAAAACCTAGTACAATTTCCTAAACTGTGATAGTGATACACATGGACTTCATGTTTCTCATATCTGGTTATGAGCAGCTTACATGAAAGCAATAATTGCAAAAGAACACAAAAAATACAAGGAAGACATGACACACCATCAAACAATACAACTGAGAAAAATGTGCACTTGAGAAGGAGAAATATCTTATTAAACAGAAATGCACTGCAAAAATATTGTATGTATAATACAGATGCACTGTGCATTAGGAATGTTGGTAAAGCAGGTTGATGGTGTCATTTTGTAAGCACAAGAGCAGCTAAACGTAAAGTTGACAGAAATAGGCCACAATAAGGCCACACTACTGCAATTTGTAATTCATTAGTTCTTACACCATCTCAGAGGAGCATAACTGAAGGCACTCCACATGTATGCAAATTAATGAGACTACACTGATGAGTGCAGATTGAGACAGCAGTTAAGAAAACCCATGCACGCTCCGTGGTGGTCTAGTAATGGCACTCGACAGCTGAGCCGACTGATTGATTTCTGGTGTTCTATGTACCAAAACCACGATCCGATTATGAGATGCCGTAGTGGAGGGCTCAGGAAATTTCCACGACCTGGGATTCTTTAACGTGCTCTGAAATTGCACTGTCCACGGGCCTCAACATTTCTCCTCCATCGAAATGCAGCTGCCACGGTCGGTATTTGATCCCATGAACTTCAGATCAAATCCCCACTTTGGGCTATAGTAACATGCTTTTGATGAAGTAAAACATATGCGCACAAGCAAGTCGCGTGCTTGTGTGCCTGACACGGAATCGGCAACGTTAAACGGCGGGAGGTGTGCAGGCTGTCTTTACCTCCTGCCTGCGGCTGGAGTTCCCAGGCAAACTTGCATTGGTGGTTGCTGGCGGTTCTGGCTCCTTCCGTTCACGTGCGAGGTTGGGCAAGGCTGCACGCGCAGTAATTATTTGTGTAGCTCGATCCGGCTTGTGCTGGAGCTTCATGTCGAGGCAAGGGAAGCGCCTTTTCCACACGCCAAAGGCCCGTTCAACAGAGTTGCGGGTTTTGACGTGTGCTTTGTTGTACCTGCTTGGAGAAGAAAATATACTTTTTTATAGCAAGACGTTGGGGGGTCGTCGAACTGCCTGTGCTATCTTATTTGCATGTGTTCATATTTTCATGCTTGCATGCACAAATATTTACCGCCCTGCTTTTTTCCATAGTATACCATTGCAATTCCATTGCATCAAACATAGTTTGCTCACAATACGTGGACACATTCGTATCAGAAGTCATGTTGCACCTTGAATCCTTATTGGAATGACAAATCCATTGCAATTAGCTTGAACCTGATTTTACACACATTAAATACATTACTGGTGTGTTACACAGCACACGATGCTCTTTTTTCTTTACTGCTTTGTGCACTTTACACACTGAACACTGTGGCTTTAATTTCTATGTATTTTTATTTGCGTGGTGTGCCTGTCGTAAACATTTGATGTTTTTCTTATATCTCCTCTGTGTAACAAGGCACTAAAGTAGTACTATTTGTATTACCACTCAGATATGAGCCTTTCATGGCTTGTAAATAAATAAAATACATCACAAGTTGTCGCTGTACTTGCCTTATTCGGCCAGTTTCTTGTTTGGGTGGGTCAAGAAATGGTGTCAGGAGAAACAGGTGGCAGGCGTAGCCCATGTCTCCGAGGAGCACACCAGCCACCCTATGCTCTTCGTAAAGAACACGGGCGCGTGAGTTGTCAAAGATCAGGCTGTCGTGCACACAACCAGGCCAGCTGGCAACCAGATTGTAAAACTGCAGCTGGGGACCAGTAATAGCCTGCATGCTATTACACGAGAAAAAAGAAAAGCCAGTCAGTACATATTCTACTGAATGCACGAACGAGGACTTTTCATAACAGCTATCCGATGTGTTCCAGGCCAGTTTATTAAACCGGAATATGAATTCCTGTGTCATCATCCAATACATTGAGTTGTCCATAATTGGCGACTGCACAAATTCCACTAAAAAAGTCTGATGCTTGTTTTTATTTACAATAGCGTGTGAACATCACCGCACAGTGTTTGCGATGTATCGGCGTGCAATACTTTGCTTTAATCATGTAAAATGATTCACTTTTCTGCAACATCAGCCTTCTCTTTGTTAAGTAGTTATTGTTTCACAATTCATTTTACCGCAGTAATCCACCTAAACAGCTTCGCACACATTGACACAGCATGTGTTTGAACCGAAATATTAGTGCAGTTCACAAAAATAGTTAATGCACCTTTTGAGAGATTTCAATACGATGGCATCATAGCAGTTGCCTAGCGCAAATGCTCCGAGCTACCACATGCTTTCCCCATGCTACAACATGCGCTCCCCAAGAGTATAGGTTCAAAACAGAGGCGTGTAATCACAAACTCTTGATTTTGTACATTCGGAGGAATGCTAGCCTTTTCTTTTTTTCTATGAAAGTGAAGTTAGGAGAGATGTGGTCGTGCGGTAGTCACGATCGTTTGCCAAGTCACCTGAACATTCACGGAGAACACGCCTTTGCGGTTCCGGAACAGCTTCTGCATCATCGCCGCCGGGGCTCTTGATTCGCACATGCGTGCAGTCAATGCACCCAGTGACACCAGGGAATTTCGCAATGTCATAGAATCCCGCATCACTGCAGCGAACTCCGGAGCCGCCGGAAACCTCACGAGCCTGCGTAACAGGCAGCTCGCGATAAGGCGTGTCACTTTACCGACGGCTCGGCACACTGTCGGCTGCGACACTTTGGTGAGGCCCCCGGCGACGACTTGAAAGGTTCCGGCCCCATAAAACCTGAGGGCTAGGAGGAGCTGCTGCATTGGTGAGAGCGGAAGTCCGCGATTATGGTGGCTTGCTTCCAGCAGCAGCATTAGCAGCAGCTCTCGCACAGTTTTCTTCGAAATGCGGTACCGTGCGACGAATTGCTCGATGTTGTATAGCTCGATGGGGTTCTCCCTGTCACGAAGTGATCACCGTGGCACTCTCGGTAGCGCGTACACTACGTTGAAGGCAACATCACTCGCACGGGCATCTGAATTCAAAAGCCTCAATTCGGCGAGCGACGTACGCCATGTTTGCCTCGCCGGTGCGACTGCTCCAAGTCTAGTCGAAGATAGGTGCAAATGTGACTTCGTATTTCACGTCGACTTCGTCGGCCAAGTTCACTTCGAGAGGGCGCTTCAAGCCAAGGCGGGTCTATGAAAGGGGCTTACGCCGCGCCAAGCAAGTGGCAAGTCAAGTTCGAGTCAAGTAGTTGCGTATATGAATTAGGGGGTTATCATGCTTTAACACACAAACATGGCACACACAAACACAAAGGCCACAGTAAAGTGGCAGCGTCCTCTGCTTTACACCCGTGAGAACGACGGCACGATCCCGCGGCACTCTGTTGGGTTTCCACAGGGTCAGAAAATTTTTAAAACTGCTGTCCTTTGTTTCCTTCCTGCGGTGGGGCTTGTTGGTAGATTTATGCCCACACCCATAGAATCAAAAGGATTAGTTACAAATCGGGAGTTTCCCAGGTGAACTGGGAGACTAAATTGGGCAAATATATCTTCATCACTAAATATGTAGCAACCAGGTATTTCATGAAGGTGTAGAATCCAAAGTCAACAAACTCAAATTTCGAAGATATTTGTACTGGGAACCAAGAGTTTGTGGTTGGTTTGAAGGGCAACCCTTCCAGATTGGTTATCTTCCATCTCTATTATGCCTCTCACCTTCTAGTTAAGTGCTTGTCGAGTGTTCTTTTTCCGTCTTGTGTTGAGTCTTTTTGCAGTGTTCTTAAGAAATGATTGATAGCAAACTCTAAACTGAGTGCTTGAGAGACAATTTTTTCCTTTTGCCAAGCTGTCACAAAAGTGATGCTTGAAAACAGGCCATATAATTAGCCGTAACCTGTTTCATATCATTTCTAGCTTTTTGAAAATTTCATACGCTAACAAAAAATACAGAACTGAACTGTAATTTCAAGGCTGTCTTGCTGAGAACTTGACTGCTAGCCAGAAGGTCACTGCACCATCTTGAAGGACAGACAGAAGGAAGCATGAATTAGAATGTGTTAATATCAAAAATGCAAAGAAAAACAAAACATTGACGACGTGGAGGTCTCATTCGCTTGAGCTGAGCATACCACGATTTCAACAACAGTCGCACTACAAAGCTGCAAAAGGCAGACAGCACACTTACAGGTGGTCGTTTTCATTCCATGAACAAGAGGTGCAAGCTTGTTATAGGTACAGGACAAGTACTTGAAAATGTTCAATGTTTAGTCATATTTACTTCCCATCAATTTACTATCCAAGTTCACACATTCTTCTCAGCTCATCCAGGAAAATGCTAACCCTTATCCACAAACAATTTTCCCCAATGACCTTATACTAATAGGCATAAGACACATTAGGAAGGCAAACTATTACATGATCAAAGGTGATGGTAATGCCAAACTTGCACTTCTACATTATAATACAGTTGAGCCCACTTATAACAATGCTGGTTATAACAATATATCGGTTATAACAATGGTTAGCTGCTGATGATGACATATGTTGTTTTATGGCGCAAGGGCCAGGCTTGGCCAAAGAGCGCAAGGTCATTAGGTTTTGCATGACAATGACAAAGAAATTGCGATGCACGTATGACATTCGGCTGTAAAA